>ML677351.1:19531359-19634491 GCA_007922305.1 Dermatemys mawii
TGTGTGTGTGTGTGTGTGTGTGTGTGTGTGTGTGTGTGTGTGTGTGTAATGTTAAACAAAACAATTTTCTAAGCATAAGCAGGAAAACTTATTTGAATACTCATATCCCATGGTTAAAAGGATTTTACCATGTTATTTCATACTCTGCAAATCTACTTCAATGGTTTATCTACTTCACACAAATTAAGCACAAGACCTAAAGCATGCTGAGTGCCTAAGGACTCATGTGCAACAGTGTTTTCTGCACATCCCTCAGAGCCCACATTTTAACAAATAACTTTGGAACCTGAGGTGGGAGAGATGGTCAAGTTTCTGCTGTAGACTGCCTGAGTAAATATTTTCAATTAATGTCAACTTTGATCAAAGTGAATTTTATTTTTGGATGCCCCAATTTTCTAAAGGTGGATATTTGGCATTTGCTCTTAATAAAGCCCATAGACTGGGCTCCCAATTATCACTGGATATAAGAATGGCCATACTGGGTCAGACCAAAGGTCCATCCAGCCCAGTATCCTCTCTACTGACAGTGGCCAATGCCAAGTGCCCCAGAGTGAGTGAACCTAACAGGTAAAGATCAAGTGATCTCTCTCCTGCCATCCATCACCCCCCTCTGACAAACAGAGGCTAGGGACACCGTTCCTTACCCAGCCTGGCTAATAGCCATCCATGGACTTAACCTCCATGAATTTATCCAGTTCTCTTTTAAACCCTGTTATAGCTCTAGCCTTCACAACCCTTCTCAGGCAAGGAGTTCCACAGGTTGACCATGCACATTGTGAAGCACTTCCTTTTATTTGTTTTAAACCTACTTCCCACTAATTTCATTGCATGGCTCCTAGTTCTTATATTATGGGAACAAGGGAGTAACTTTTCCTTATTCACTTTCTCCACATCACTCATGATTTTATATACCTCTATCATATCTCCCCTTAGTCTCCTCTTTTCCAAGCCCAAAAATCCTAGCTTTTTAAATCTCTCCTCATATGGGACCTGTTCCAAACTCCTAATAATTTTAGTTGCCCTTCTCTGAAGCTTTTCTAATATCAGTATATCTTTTCGATATGAGACCACATCTCAACACAGTATTCAAGGTGTGGGCGCACAACGGATTTATATAAGGCCAGTAAGATATTCTCTATCCTTTTTTAATGGATAGAGATCTTGTTTGCTTTTTTGACTGCTGCTGCACACTGCGTGGACTTCTTCAGTGAACTATCCACTATGACTCCAAGATCTTTTTCCTGCTTAGTTGTACCTAAATTAGCCCCCATAATATTCTATGTATAGTTGGAGTTATTTTTTCCAGTGTGCATTTCTTTACACTCTTCAAGAGCTGGGTTCTGGTCATATTTGTGGCAAGTGTTACCAGGTTCTTTTTGTCTTCATAAAAATCATATTCCATAAACAAAAACACTGGAGTGAATCCATGTGTTCTGTGATGTAAACAAGACAAACCAAGGCCTCGTAGCAGCACACAGCCCTCCGGATGGAAACTATCAGCTTAGGGGAACACCCCTCCCCCCCCACCCAAGAGAGCCATCTTTACTGCACAAGATAAGTCGTTCCTTTGAGTAGCATCCCTATGGGTGCTCCACTCTAGGAGACTCCTGAACAGTACCTACAACTGGAGGCTGGGACTTCAGAGTAGAGTCTGATAGGTGGCACCAAAATTGGCATCTGCAGCTGAATCCCCCAGGATGGAATAGGTGTTTGCAGATGCCTAAGTAGCTATTGTGCAGATTTCAGATACAGGGATACCTTTGGAGAAAGGAACGGACAAAGAGACTGACCTTGTAGAATGCAGGTATATTGAAGCTGAGGGTGTTAAATGGTCACAAATTGTGTAATATAATACAGCCCAGCACTCACTTAGAGAGTCTGAGCTGAAATCGCTGTACCTTTTGACCAGTCTTCAGAGAAGAAGAGTCTCTAAGATTTTGAAGGCTCTTATCTTGTCCAAATAGAAGTCCAAGGCTCTCCTCGCACAGAGTGTATTTAGAATGGCTTCCCTATTATTCTGATGAGGTTTGGGACAAAGGACTGGAAGGTGAATATCCTCTTTTATGTGAAATACAGAAGCCACTTTGGGAATGAACTTCAGATGCAGTATAAGCACAGCAGCCTGTACAAGGGTGAATTTACATTTCCCACAGCCAAGAGAGAAAGGAGCTGCTGATCCAGCTCCTCTGGAGCAGCCCTATCAGTCAAAGTAACTTCTTGTTCAGCTCACAGTTAAGGGTTTCAGGTTCCTCCGGTGACAGCAGGGGGCAGCAGTTCATTTTCCTGTTTGCACTCCGCTGTGGTAGGAAACTCAGGAAGCAGCAGAAGACCCCTCGGCCCTCCCTAAATGGCACCCTGCTCTAGTGTGACCAGAGGCCCTGATTTTATAGGGACTGTCCTGATTTTTGGGTCTTTTTCGCATATAGGCTCCTATTACTCCACCCTCCCACCTCGTGTCCCGATTTTTTGCATTTGCTCTCTGGTCAACCTACTTTGCTCCCTCTGCCCTGGAAAGGGACCACTTGTACCTGCAGTGGGAGCCGAACTAGGAATTACAGCCACATGCTGCGAAAGACCTCATCTGCTGGCTCCCTGCCAAACAGCTGACAGGCAGCTGCATGCTACAGCTGATGGGCTGGAAACAGCTGATCTTGCCACACATTGAAGGTTGAGGGGGGCCCTACATGTGCAAGAGTTCATTTGTAGCTGCCACAACTGAACACCCACTATTTTTGTTTCCCGTGGGTAATCAGCCCTGGAGCACCCATGGAGTTGGCACCTATGCTCAGACCACGTGGTGGTAAGGAAGAATTGGACCGGCATCAACCCACATGGCCTCTTGTATCCTTACTGTGGAGCATAAGGAGAGCTAATGTTTGCAGATCAATGGATGCTGCTTTGAAAAAATTCCTGACTCAGGCACATGGCTAGCATGCATACCTACATGTGGAATATGCATAGAGTCACTCACTCAAAGAGTGAAACAGAATTCTGTACAGAGAGTATTGTTTGGAGGACCCTTTATTTAAAAAATAAATAAATAAAGGGTCAGAGTTAGAAGTGCTGTGATTAAGGTAGAGAACTGCAGGAACATAATGGTCAGTCTCATAGTTAGGGCAGTTTTACAGCTCTGGAGAATTCTCTTCCTGCACCAGTGCCCCTAAGTCAGTGGTTCTCAAACTTTCCCTTTCAGCGACCCCTTTTTGCATAGCAGCATTTCCTCGCGACCCAGGTATATCTGCCGAAATGCCACCGAATCGATTCCTTTTGCTTTCAGCGGCGTCTTAGCGGACATACAATGTGCATCTGTGCGCTCACTGAAATGCCGCCAAAACCGGAAACTTTCACTTCAGCAGCTTTTTAGCTGACACTCTGACTCGCATGGTATGTCTGCCGAGACGCTGCCAAAAGCGGAAGCGTTCGATTCGGCAGTATTTCAGCAGCGACAGGGGCTCGCGACCCCCCTGAAATTGGGAGGCACCCCCCCCCCGTGGGGGTCACGACTCCCTAAGTGATGCTAGACAAGTCATTTATACCAACTTTTCCACATGTTCACTAATTGTGAGCATCTCTTTTCTAGATGCCTGGCTTAAGACCCTATATATGGATTTGCAGAAGGGCTCAATCAATCACAGCTACAACCTAAGTCAATGGGAGCTCTTATCTAAATAAACAACATGCTATAAATTTTCATCTGAAATAAAAACAGACCTTATGCATCACAAATTGGGAACCCAGAGCAAGTGGCAACTTTTGCCATGATCTGTGCCTTAGTTCTGCATAAGAGGTAATATCACATCACCTTATGAGCACATTGTAAAGAGTTTCATTGATGCTTGTCAAGCACTCAAATTCAATGATGACCCCACAGAAGACTTATTCAGAACAGGGTTTGAATGATATGCAGTAAATAAGGCAGGGGTCACACACTGAACATAAAATGAATGTTCAACACTTGCTCATTCTGCAACTGAAGGAAGCAGAGGGCCTGCGAAAAAATGTTATGTAACTGAACACTATATCATAATTCATGTACTCAAGCGGTCCAAACGATGTTCAAAAGGCAGCCTTAACTCAGGTTATTTAACTTGTAAGCACCTCACTTTGCAACAACCTTAACATTTTTCCTGCTTTGTCTAATACCAGTTCACGTAATACATGCGTCTCCAATACCAAGGCAACCTGCTTTCTGACAAAAGGTAAATGAAGGGCCCTAGCAAACTTGTGGGTTCCCCCCCCCCCCCACTTTAACCTGTAATACCAAAAATACCCGGATCTTGCACAGCACATATCAGTAAGTCTCAAAGCATTTATAAGTGAAGTCAGTATCATTATCCTCATTTCAGAGATGAAGAAATGGAGGCAAAGAGATGAAGTGACTTTCCCATGGTCACACAGCAGGCTAACAGCACAACCAGTGAATAGGAACCCTTTGTTTTTATAAAATCAAATAGTCACATACAGCATTCGGCTACAGGTTCATTTAAGAGTACAAATACTTGCACTCTTTGTACAAATGCAACTTATTACACAGAAAAACAAGTCTGTTACCACACTGGATCAGATCTGAGATTCATCTTTTTTTAATCTCTCGTTTCTGACAGTGGCCAGCACTAAGTACCCTAGACAAAAATTTAACAACCACACAGAAGTCAGATACATAATAATCCATCCCCACACAGTACATCTTATTCCAATCATTAGTACTTACAGATTGACTGAAACAGTGAGGCATGATAATGTTGGATTAGATAGTTTTGTAAGCCAACTAACTATTTTATCCCTTTTTCTATCTTGCTAAACTCTTCTGAATAGGAACTACACTAGAGCCCCTCCCGGGCCACTCTTCCTGCTCAATACATACTGTGGCAGGTTGGATCACAGAAACCCCCTTGGCATTGCCAACTGACGTCCTGAGACTACTTCTGAGCCCGTTTTCCCAGGCAACTTGGGACTTCAGTGCCCTGAATGGGTTGAACCAGACATGCTAGCCTCCTACAAAACACAGCCCCAGGTCTGAACCACTTCAGTTAAGCCTGCAGCTTTTGGGGATAATACCTTAAGAAGTGTTCCTGTCTCCAACACTCAGATACCCAGCTCCCAATGGGGTTCAAACAGCAAATAAACCCATTTTACCCTGTATAAAGCTTATACAGGATAAACGCAAATTGTTCACCCTCTGTAACACAGAGAGATATGCACAACTGTTCACCTCCTGCCCCCGCCCCCCAGTATTAATACATACTCTGGGTCAATAAGTAAAAAGTGATTTTATTAAATACAAAAAGTAGGATTTAAGTGGTTCAAAATAGTAACAGACAGAACAAAGTGAATCACCAAGCAAAATAAAATATGCAAGTCTAAGCCTAGTACAGATAAAATCTCACCCTTGAAGATGTTTCAATAAGCTTCTATCACAGATTGGATGCCTTCCTAGGCTGGGCACAATCCTTCTTCCTGTTACAGCTCTTGTTCCAACTAAGGTGGGAGCCAGGGGGATTTCTCATGACTGCAGTCCACTTCGTTCTGTTCCACTCCCTTATGTATCTTTTGCACAAGGCAGGAATCCTTTGTTCAGTTCAGCTGACATGATCACATGGCACTAAGACCTTATTACCCACTTGCCAGCACACAGGTATACAGGAAGTAAACAGAACATCTACAGTCAATTGTCCTGGTTAATGGGAGCCATCAAAATTCCAAGCCACCATTAATGGCCCACACTTCGCATAATAACAATAGCATCTCAGAGTTGTATTTCATATTTCTAGTTTGAATACTATTGATACAAATAGGATCACACTCAGACTATAAGCTTTGTAATGATACCTCGCAAGAGAACTTTTGCATGAAGCATATTCCAGTTATATTATATTCACACTCATTAGCATATTTTCATGAAGTCATATAGAGTGCAGTGTCACATACATAGCTCTGTCTGTATTTGTTTTTAGTTCAAAGGCATATACCTTGAGATATTCCTTAGAACTGACTTGTGTTGTGCGGGGAAAGGCTATTGTCATTAGGCTTCCTTGCTGTAGGATGGAAATGGGACAAACGAGCTCTATTTTTCTCTACACTCATCCCACAAGTTTTTTTTTTAAAAAAAAAATGAATATTCATTTTTAATATCAAGTTTTCAGTTTTGTTTTAACAAATGTAATTATGACATCACAGGACATAACTCAGTGATCAACTGGCTTGTTATTTTGTCAGGCTGCAAGGAAGTCTTCAATTAACATCTACCTTAAATACTCGGGTGCCCAACTGGAATACCTCTTTATGAGAGAACTTAACCTTCAACCACTTTAAGAACATAAGAATGGCCATACTGGGTCAGACCAGCATCTTGTCTTCCAACAGTGGCCAATGCCAGGTGCTCCAGAGGAAACAAACAATCATCAAGTGATCCATTCCCGGTCGCTCATTCCCAGCTTCTGGCAAATAGAGGCTAGGGATACCATCCCTTCCCATCCTGCCTTAATAGCCATTGATGGACCTATCCTCCATGAATCTATCTAGTTCTTCTTTGAACCCTGTTACAGCCTTGGCCTTCACAATACTTCACTTTATTTAGCGGTCCAGACAAATCAAGCCAGACAAGACTTAAGTTTGTCCATATTTTTGGCATTTTAAAAGCCCAAGATTACTTCAGTGTGTCTGAATGACAATGATTTTAATTTATCCACTTTTTAAGATGAAGATCCATTTTCTCCTCTTCTGTAGGTAGGGTATTCATTCTTCCTGTCACTACATTTTAATTTCTTGAATAATTTAAGAGGCAAACTGCCAGATTCACTGACAAAGATGCATATATTTGTTATCTTGTTTTTGCTAATAATGGTTTTCTAATAGTGTTCAATTTAAAAAAAAAAAAACACACACTTAGTCTGAGTGTAGATTTTACTGTGTTTTCCTTCTATTTTCTGCCTCAACATTTTACCTACAGTGAGTTAGTGATAAACACTGCAGAAATTCAGTTTTATTACTCTCTATCCTTTTTATTCATTCACAGTTTAATCTTTACTTTGCTTCTTTTAGTCCTAACTTTTACCATCTCAAGTAGTAGATAAAGAAAAGAGACTAAATTATTACTCAAGTATCTGAAAAAGCCCCTCAAAAGATGGTTAAAGTAAAGTACTTATGGAGAGAGAAATTACTGTCAACGATCAGAAATTAGTCAACTTTTGTTACAGCACAAAGCTATTAGGAGGACATTGCAAAAATTCTTCACTGGGGTCAGCGTTTGGTATATTAACTGTCCACTACAGGAAGTTGACACAGATGTGACCAAAGAATAAAATCGAAGAGCAGAACAAGAGTAAATAAACTTCTTCACTGACAAACGAGAAAGCACATTCTAGCTTTCAGTGCGTCTTATCTGGTTCTATTCCTAAAGTTCAATTCATTTCAGTCAGAAGTCATTGTTATTAACAGGTCTTGGTTGAGTTTATACGCAGCCTCAGTCTAAAAAAGCTCAAGTGTTAAGATGCAAAAGAATATCAAACCAATGATCATATGCACATAACTAATTCCTGGGTACCCTACAAGGCAGGAAGTAGCAGAAATCAAAGTGATTCAGAAATCATGAAAATTAAAGGCAAGAAAATGCTTCCTTATTAAAAGGGCCTGTTAAGATGGGAAAACTTTATCTTTGAGGTGGTAAGGGGATAGGATAAACATATGAAATATTTAACAGTGTACAAGGTATGCCAAGCACACTTAATTCTATTACATTTGTATCTTGAGAGGGTGGACTTTCATGGTGTTTATAGGCGGTACATTTAAATCTGGTACAAAAACTTTCACACAATCCCTTGTGCAACTCATTGCCCCAAGGTACTATGGCAAATAGTTTCAGAGCAAAAGCCAGCCATTAATATTTATATGCTAACTAGAATGACTGGAGTTTCAATAGCAAGATTAACCTCAAATCAACTGAGATTAATAAATGCTGTAACTGAGCATCAACAGGGCTACTATATACTTTGGTTCCTCCATGCATGTGCTGGCTTCTAATGGGAGTTACACAGCAGCTTACCCTTCGTGGTCAGTTTATTCTATGACTGGCTACTTCAGACTCTCTCCAATCTTTCTGAAAAGAAACTTGTACAGAGCCAGACTCTAGACTAGCAGCTGCAATGCTATAGTGGGGCATACCCTTCAAGTTCACTTTCATTTTTTAAATGGCCAAGAGGCTGACACTTAATGGAAGGAACACATCTGTGTTGAAATACTGTACCCAGTGGACATTCCTATCCAACTTTCACCCCAGCACATCAGAACTCAAACACCTTCCTGTGATTTTCCATAAAATAGTATCAGATTTTTGTTTCTCTTAGATCTCATTTTTTTTCTTTATAACTATAGAAAGGGAAAATAAATGAAAACATATTTTGGGTTTGGTTTTCCAAAGGCCAAATTTATTCACTCCTGCAGTTGATCAAATACAACTCTAGGTCTGACTCCGCATTTTTATTCACTGTTACAGACCCCAGTCCCATATCTTATTTACTCTGATGTTTTGCTCACTTAAATTTGTTCAGCTAAATTCTAGGCTAACTCTGTAAAGTTACTACCATTTTACCTGCCAGAACTTACTCAGCTGTCATCAGAAAGAAAATATTAGGACTTTGTATCTCTTTAAAGTAGCGATGTCTCAGAGAGTTAAGCACCCATACTCTCAATCAGGGAAGAACGCAGCCTGTTGATCTAAAAAGGAAACATTACTTAACCAGACATCATAAATCCTCATTTTTTCTATCCCTTCAATAAAGCAATATCAGCTGAGAACCACAAGAAAAGGAATCCTGTACCTAAGACATTTTTATGCTTAAAGTCTTGCAAGAGCTCACTTAGACCAAGAGTGCTGCTTATTGCCACCCCAGTGAGCCCGCAGGACCACTTCACGGACACATTGCTAATCCCTCCAATGTTGTTATCCTCAGACGGGAGGGGTGTAAATTCCAAATGTGCATTCCCACTTCCCTAAAGCTATCCATCTTCAGATACAGCGGTAGCCATGTTCACCTCCTAAGTACTTTCTACTAACACATCATTTTGCACTTGGCCGGTTGGGATGTGACTACTGTGTCAGAGGAGTGGGGGAGAAAAGGCGGCTCTCTGGGACAGCATCTCAGAGGCAGCTGAACCCAATTCTTCTCCCCCCCCCCCCCCAAACCAAGACTCAAATATCACAATTTCTATAGAGTCTCCAGAATTAACCTACAGAGCAAGGAGTCCCTCCTCTCCCCAGGAACAGCTACTGCAAAACCATTCACCCTGAAGCATACCCATTTTCCAAATTCAAATTTATGTTTTAAGCAGAAATGCAAGTTCAGAAGGGAACAAACTCGGATTTTCACAGAATTATTTGGAAGGTTCCAGAACTAGAGTGTGAACGGGCATTGTGTACTTAATGCCCACTACAGATTTTTCTTCTTGTTCCTAGTATCATGAGGTATTTGAAGTCACATCAACAAGCATCTTTGAGTAAGCCACTGTACACTCCCTAACGCCATACTATCACATTCAGTGCAGAGTTACTGCCTGGCAGATTAAACTTCTGCCTCACTTTCTGCTATTGATTTAGGATACCACACACCTTCTTCCACACCAAGCTAAAGTCTTTCAGCAACATTATAGTTCTAGGAAAAATCACTGGCTTCACACTTTGGCTATAAGATGTAGTCATCTTCTGACATTCAAGAATTTTGCCTCACTTTCTTCACTTGGGTGATCAAGTCCCATAACTGATGGCGACCGATATCCCACTTGAGGACTCCTACACTTGTTGGCTCCCTTTGCTCAGGCTGTGGAAATCCAGTTTTTTTAAACCAGCTGAGGACAGCTGTTTCTGCAGCACCAAGCACCTCAGCCCAAACTATGTATTTTTTGTTGCAAACACATCCCTCATTACATCCAGATGTTATCCAGAATTGACTCTCAGATTTTCAGGACCAGGTGCCATGGTTTCAACTCTAGTGAGTTTTAGATTTGACTTCAATAGTTTAACAAAACCCGAGTCTCCCATTGGAGAACTCTCAGCTACACATTCTTGAAACAATATCACTAAAAACAACACCTTACCTCTAAATTTGGCTGACGTCTTACGTCTCGCAGAGATGCCAGCCTTGTGCTGAGACTTTTAGATATGTTGTTGAAATCAATTTGGGAGGTTGTTTGGACTCACAGCAAGTTGCAATGTTTCGTGTCCCCTTCCTGCTCTCCTTCCAGAGAAATTGGAACTCTCTCTCCCCACCAAGAAACTACAACCTCCCTTCCTTGTTTTTGGCTGGCGGGCCTGGGCCAACTGGGACCCCCTTCATTGCATCCCTCACCCCATCCCCAAAAGAGGAAGGTGAAGGACTGGCCCTCGGAAAGCTACCCACATATGCTGCATAGGCACCTTAATTACCGTGGCCGGTCCCAGGCCTGGATCTCTTTCCCAGGATATCCTCCTCCTCCTGCCCCTCCAACTACTTCTCCCCTCCAGACTGTGCAGTGAGGATCTGCTGCTAGTAGACAAGCACTGCCGATGCCACAGCCCATCTGTTGCACTTGATCAGCAAGTAACAACATTAGAGCCAAGATCAAATTTAAGTAGTCTCTTGGCCTATCAAAGCCTGTGATCAAGTGTCTTGATGTTTTTGGTCTTCTGGCCGAGATGAAAACCTTGTCTTCTCTTGGACTGTGTGGTAAAAACATTAACCAGGACAACTTCAAGTTAGGAGTTACTGTATACTGTCACCTCGTATGCCTGTCTTCTCTGTACTTGAATATGCATGGTTCTGGTATTTGAAGACTCTCTGAACATGCTTCTAATCATCTCTTTCTATATAAATAGATGAACTTTTCACTGAGAGTACAGATGCTGTCAACTACTGTAGACATATGAACATCATAGAAAGCTGTTTGCTGGGTGATCAATAGACATAGCCTACTTGGATTTTCAGAAAGACTCTGATAAGGTCCCTCACCAAAGGCTCTTAAGCAACTAAGTAGTCATGGGATAACAAGGAAGGTCCGCTCATGTAAATGGTTAAAAAACAGAAACAAATAGTAGGAATAAATGGCCAGTTTTCACAACAGAAAGAAGTAAACACTGGGATCTGTGCTAGTCAACATTAATTATCTGAAAAATGGAGTGAAAAGCAAGGTGGCAAAGTTTGCAGATGATGCAGAATTACCCCAGACAGTTAAGTCCAAAGCTGAGTGCAAAAAGTAACTGGGGGATTTAACTAACCTGAACAAAATGGCAGATGAAATTCAACACTGGTAAGTGCACAGTAACACACAGTGGGAAGTCAGTCTCTCTCACCTCTATGATAAAGTTTGAATTATCTGCTACCACCCAGAAAGATTTTGGAGTCATCACAGATAGTCCTCTGAAAACTTCAGCTCAGTAAGCAGCAGCAATCAAAAAGGCTAACAGAACTTTTAGGAGAGGGACAGAAAATATCCTGCACAATACAAAATCATGGTACACCCATACCTTGAATACTGTGTCTAGTTCTGGTTGTCCCAGGTCAAAAAGAATATAGTGGAATTGGAAAAGGTTCACAAAAGGGCAATAATGATTTTTGAGGTTATGGAACGGCTTCCAGACAAGGAAGGTCTAAAAAGATTAGGGCTCTTCATCTTAGAAGAAAGGCCATCAAGAGGAAGGAAGAATATGATAAAGTTCTGTAAAATCACCAATTGTGTGGAAACTGAATAGAGAAGAGTCATTTACCCTTTCCCAAAATACAAAACCAGGGGTCATTTGATGACATTAACATACAACTTACCTGCAGAACTCAATGACACAGGATGTTGGAAGTGAGAAGTACAACTGGGTTCAAGAGAGAATTAGATAAATTCAAGGACAGATTCATCAGCGGCTATGAGCCAAGATGGTCAGGGATGCAATCCCATGCTCAGAGTGACCCTAAACCGCTATCAAAAGCCAGAAGGGGAAAACAGAAGATCACCCCAACTACTCAGCTCTTTGCGCTCCCCTGAGCTCTGGTACCAGCCACTGTTGCAGACAAGACACTGGGCTAGATGGACGATTGGTCTGACTCATTGTGGAAATTCTTATGTTCTGAATGTAGTTTCTTGCAGAGGAGTCAACTTGGGCATTTTCTTTTCCTTGTATTTCTGCCAATTCAGTGAGTTAAGTTTCTGACACCATCTTATTTCTTTCTTACCAGGTTTAGGGCACATAAACTCGCATCTGCTTACAGGAGCATTTTTACCTCATGCTCTAACTTACCTGGTGGTGACTGGACAGACTGACAATATTCTGAACACATTTTATTAATTAATCCTACGTTAATTGCGTTCAATAAAGTTTCTTGAATTAGGATTAATTCTTTTTGGGTACATTGTATTAAAGATGCAATTGTATATGTGCTGATGCTGTGTACATACCTTCTTTAGTGGGGGTAGGGGGAGAATACTAATGTTCTTCCTCCATTATCAACACTTTGAAGCCACTGTTCTGGAAAGAAAACGTATATACTAGTTCAAGTTAGATTCTCTAAGCACCAGCATGACCCCTAGTACATGAAGGCCCCCAATACTTAGGACAGGGTTGGAAGGACTGGGTGCATGTTCTGAGCTTAAGCTGTAATAAACTTGTAGAATACTCCTTGGGTGGAGATTTGAAAGTACTGTCTTGCTGAATCCATGTTAGGGTTGGGTTTAAATCTGGTAAGCTTATTAGCATGCATGTAGGGTCATTTATTTATTTTTTAACATGTTTTCTCTGTTATGCTTTTTATTTTAAGATTAAAGTAGGCTTGCATAGGAAACACTGTGTGGTACCTTACAACTGTAGCAATTACACTTATTAACCAACTCTGAAGAGAAAGAAAGCAGGTGGCCTTTGACAACCAGTCTGTGCTGGGGAATACACAGTGAAGGCAAAGAATGGTGTTGCCCGAAAATATCCTAGTTAGGAGAAAGAGGGACACATCTCTCCATCCAAGAGGGGGAGGAGCTGCAGAACCGGAAGCCTGAGAGTGGATGCCAATCCTGGACCATTAAAGGGAAATACAGGTGCAGCTGCCTTGAGCTCTGACAGTGGCTACTATCAAAGACAGGAAACTGGACTACTTGAGCCTTGGATGTGATCCAGTATTGCAATTAACACATTCCTATGTCAATAAATCTCAGCAGTAACCACCATCTTATTCATGGTTGGAAGTGACACCTCAAGTTTCTCTACTTCCTTTTAGGCCCTCTACACAACTGCATCTGCTTTTCCTGTTACCTGTAACAAGCAGGTACCCATAGTCACACTCACCTTCTTAGATTACCTGTCAAACTATTTTAGAAATAACAGAAAGCCAGGATGTTCTGAGATACCCCAAATTTAGAAAATTGGTTTAATCTAAAAATAGAGTTTGCCTTAGTCTACTGGCTTCACTTTTACTAGCTTTTAAATGGAAATTAAGTAATGTCAAACTCTGTGACCAGTTTTAAGAATAGCAGCCATGTTAGTCTGTATCCATAAATAAAACGAAGAATACTTGTAAACTGGTTAGTTTCTAAGGTGCTAGAAGTATTCCTCATTTTATTTCTGTATGACCAGTCTGCTGATAATTTCGATGGATGAGAAACAGAAGTTTATTCACACGTTATAGCCTCTTCCTCTCATTTCTTTGTTCTTCCCCACACACTCATTTCATTTTCTACAATCCAACCTATTTAACCATCTTTCTATTCAAAAGCTTCATTATACTCTTAAATTCACATGCCACTCTTTCCTTTAAGAAATATAAATCTTTTCACCACCAATTAAAACTCAACCCCCCTCTCAGAGATCTTTTTTGTCAAGCTTCAGTAAAAAGGAAAAAAAAAAAAAAGATTTTAAGCTATTGTTTCAGGAACTTTTTTTTTTTTTTTAGAGCTAAGACAACCTCGAGGAAATATTGTATATCTTGCATTTAAAACTGCATACTTTATTATATCACTCCCATTCACCTTTTATTTATGTAGCTTTCTGCTTCAATTTGTGTTCTTACACACCACAAATCTAAGAAAGGTTAGGAAAGTCATTAGTTTACGCTTATGAGTAAAACTGCTTTACAACCTGGGTGCTACAGTGGCACAGCTGTAGCACCTGTGTGTAGATGTGCCTTCAGAACTTCACTACAGCACCGCTACTGACATTAATGGTAAACAGTGCAACAGCACTGGGAGTTTAGGCAAGTTATGGATCAATAAGCATCAATAACAGAGGTTCTATTGCAGAGCTGGAAAAGCAGCATTAAATAAAAATCAGAGGTTCTGCTAGTCTTTTTCCCCCCTCTCCAAGATGTTTTGTATTCTGCTTGAGTAACGATGACAGAAGGTTCATACTCCTAGATTATAATGTTCTCTTCCATAATATCTCAGAACTTTTAAGGACCTCTCTGCTTACATATCAGAAAGTTTCACTTTGCCCTATAGCAATGTATATCACATGGTATTTTTCTTTATTATTTCCATTTATTGCTAAAAATGGTGGAATAATGCACTGGTGGTAACAACGTGAGACCCGGGGCACATCGACACTACAGATTTTGGAAATGGACAAGTGCTTCAGGGAACCACCTGTGGGTGAGAGATACTAACAAGTTACTTTATAAGACAGGAAAGTAAATACAGGCTATAGATTGCATGTTGTGTATTTCCATTTACCTATAGCTTTGTGTGTCCAAATACTTGCTTTTATGCAAACCTCTCTCTGATAAACTTCAGCCTGTTTTCACTATGAATCTGTCTCAACTCCTTGTGCTGAGGAAAGCATGAACTGAGGTATACTGCTTTCTTTGAGGACATCTATAAACCTGGACATCTGCAGTGCACACTGAACGCAAAGGAGTGGGTATTCGAGTGTACCGAAGTGAGGGGTGTAAAATGCTAACCTGCACTGGGAAAAAGCAAGGGTTGTGGAGCCTAAAGCTAGCTAGTAACAGGGAAAGGTTTTATTTGGTGGGCACAAACAAGTTTCTTTCATGCCCACAAAGTGTCACACTCGTACCAGGCAGCATTTAAATATTGTGGTAGTAGCAATGGAGGAAAAATAAGAAATCATGCAAGTGGGCAATTTTAGCCAAAGATTTAGTACAGACAGTTTAAGAACTGTTTGTTGAGAGAAAGCAAAATGCTGTTGAAGAATCACTAAATATTTTCTTGTGCTTCAGGCTTCTGCCTACCTCTATACAAGACACTTATCCAATACAATATTTTAATCAATCAATCTGAAAACATTGCACTACATAAAGCAGGCATTCCAACCTTTCGAGAAGCCTTGTGTTGTTTAAGTGTAATGAAATGGATAATGGAATTCAACGTAGTTTACATAGATCAAGTGTCATCGAAAACCAGTAACAGAGATTTTAGCCACCTGGTTTGTCAAAGCCAGGAAAGCAGGACTTTTACCCACTTGCAGTAGAAATACTAGGTAACTATAATCCAAGAAATGCATTACTAGGTTTGATAATTAAAAGTTCCACCATCAATTTACCACTGATTCAGTCTGCTACTGTCTACTTGGCTCTGGTCATTTATCCATATTCCCAAATCTTACAAGTACAATCAGTTTCCTTTTTAGCAACCACAGAACTTTCTGACATGCAGTAATGGAGACACCAGTTCTTTAACTGTGTCCCCAAAAGAGTTAACTTACTTTTTATTCATGAGACACCCAGGAAAACATACAAGAGCTCCATAAATCTTGTATGTTAGAGTAAAAGGAATACATTATAGATCTGCAATATTTAGAGCTGCCCCTTAGAGCTCTATTTAGAGTTGATTAATGCCAAACCCAGTTTGAGTCAACTTGTCAGTTTCAGGGAAACACTTCTGCAGGATTTACAGTAGACACATAACCTGGCTGAAGTACTCTTTTATTGGACCAACTTTTCTGACACTGTCTGTGTTGGGAAAGACTTTCCAACTACTTGCTATTGGCAGCATAAGCACCCCACTCTGGGCTCCCCAAAAGATACTGCCACACCCACCTTGTCTCTCTTATATCCTAGGACCAACATGATTATAACAACGGGTTATACACTAGTCATTTTTTAATTTAAAACACAAATGTGAAAGAAACTTACATGCTTCCCTACTATGTTTGCAACCCCTCCCCATTACAGTACCGGGCTAGTGTATGAGATATCAACTGATTTTTATTCCTGTCTCAATTTAGAGAGAAACAAGTTGTCAGCATATAGCTGAGCATGAAGTTTTATATTTTAATAAGTAAAATATGGTTGCCTTGAGAATCCCTACGGCCAAGTATAAAACATGGTAACTATGTACATCTCACTACTGATTATCTGGCAATTTTCTAGTTAAGAAAAACACATCTATAAACTTTCACAAAAGTGGTAACTGTAGTTTTGACATCTAGTTTTCAAATCTGTTTATTCAGTATAATAATTAAAGTAAATCAGCTGAATTTTAGTTGTCTAACAACTTCCAACCCAAAGGTCAGAAAAAGAAGAACAGTCCACAAAGACTGATGCTGTACTCTGGAAAGGATTTCCGCATGCCACACACTAAATACATATATGAAAGCTCTGCTTACCTACTTGCAACTCCACTAATGCTGTCACACTTCTAGACCATACAGTACTTCATATCTAAGCCAACAAAACCATATAAACACTTGGACTTAACTCAGTTACCTAATTTTGCACAACCCAAAGATATTAAATTAAATGCTGTACATTTAACTTTTGCACTAAACTCAGAAAGTAACTATCTCCTTAAAAATTAAGCCTGTTAGCCAGACACACAAAAAACTGCTTACACTATCATCTCCCAATTCAAGCAAAACAAAGCTGTGCTCACAATCAGCATGACTAAGCCCAAAAAAACCTCAACTTGCAAAGAGCAGAAAGCAGTAAAGTACAGCAGACTTGAGTCTGAGCGTGTCCACGTTGTCTGCGATTCCAATTGTTATTACCCCACCCTTGTCAAGCACACTGCGATAGCCTGCCCCCTCAGGCAATGATGCAGCAGTTCGCACTTCCAGCAGCAGCGCTCTCCTTCCCTCCCTGCAAGGGCATCTCGCTGAATACAGAAACGCTGCCGCAAAGCACTCTCGAGGCTCCTAGTCTCTGTATAAAGCCCACTAAAGAGGGTACACAGCAAGCGATAAGAAGCAGCAGTCTACAGAGGCCTCCTTAGGTACTTGGTACTGCGCGGGAAAGTGACATAATTGCAGCTGCGTTAATTTCTTTCTTGCAACCGACCAGTATCAAGTCCACTTTCCTCCTGTATCCCCCCATAACTCCTAATGCGAACAGGCCGTACCCCTTGTCTTTTCCAACGAGACACTGAGTGATTTCAACCATACTGCCGACCCAGCTACTCTCTGCAAGAGCAGAGTTGGGGCGGGGAGTGTAAGTCTCCCATACAGGACCACATCACATCACAGATGGGGGCTGCGCTTTAAGCCCCCATTCTCAGTATCAGCAGCAGATTTCAAGGCAAAGGCTGGGGTGGGGGGAGCAAAACACGCTTCCCCTAGCAGAGAAAGCGTCTGAACAAGCTCGCCTCCAAAGCCACTACCCCTGCTAAACAAACATAAGGGGAGGGGGGTGTTGTGTTACGTGTTCAAGCGACATCATCAAAAACCAAAGAACATCGCTACCTCTATTAAAGAGGCACCATCCCACA
Organism: Dermatemys mawii; assembly: GCA_007922305.1. Taxonomy (NCBI): domain Eukaryota; kingdom Metazoa; phylum Chordata; order Testudines; family Dermatemydidae; genus Dermatemys; species Dermatemys mawii. Next base: position 19,549,021 of record ML677351.1, read on the forward strand.
CGTGCAGAAACCGCCCCCCCCCCCGACACGCCCGGGTCTGCGCGCTGCGCCGCTAGCTCCTATGTCTCCACCCAGGGGGCGAGTGGGTCATCAACAGTCCCCGGGCAGACCCCGGCCCGGCTCCACAAACTGAGTGTGTGTGTGTGTGTCGGGGGGGGGGGCTCTCGCCAGCCGGGGTCGTCCCGTCACACACCGCTCGCCCCAACCGCCGCAAAAACTTTGGCCGAACTCCGGCAACTGCCCCGGCCCCGCCCGCAGCCCAGCCCCGCCCCGGGGAAAGTTTCACTCACCGCAGCAGAGGAGCAGCCCCAGCCCCAGCAGCCCCGGGCCGGGCAGAGCCGGGGGCCGCCGGGGAGGGGAGGAGGCAGCGTCCGCGGCAGCAGCGGAAAGTTCCCCGCGGGCGGGAGGAGCCGGCGAGGGAGCGGCCGCCGCGGTCCCCGCCATGCTCCGGACTCGGCTCCCAGCCGCCGCTACGATCCCAGCCCGGCCCGCTCCCCCCGACCAGCCACCGCCTCCCCGCGCCGGGTCTGTGTGTCACGGAGCGGGGAGGCGCAGCGCCCTCCTCGGAACGGGCCGCACCACCCCGCCGGGGGGGGGAGGGAAAGAGCCGCTCGCTCCCACCGCCGCCTCCTCCGCGGGTCAAACGTCTCGCCCGCAGCTCTCCAATGGACCCGCCCACACCAGGGGCAGCACAGCCCCCGCCGGCTAAAGAACTAGCCCCGAGAGTTGGGGGGGGGGTGTCACGGTGATCTCCCCCCCGGGGGGGAGGCTTATTGGTACGTCCCGCCCCTCCCCTTTCCTCCCCCTCCCCACTTGCAGCCGCTGGGGGCGGGTTGCGGGGAATCAGCGCTAGTCACTCGCCCGCTGACTGGAGCGGTCCCTGCGTCCTTCCCCCGCTGTCCCTCTGCCTCTTCTCCCGGCTCGCTTCCCTCCTCCTCCTCCGCCTTCTCTCTCCCCTGGTCACTCTTCCCCTCTTCCTCCTTCTTCCGACCTTCCCCCCCCAAGTTATCCCGCGGCTGGGTGAGCCCCTCATTTTAGGGGACAGGAGGGTGTAAAAGCCCCCAGCCTGCACTCAGGGGGACTCTTGAGCAAGCTGAGACCCGTGTTTCCCCCAGGAGGGGATTCCCTAGGTGAGGAACTGAAAGACACCCAGGCCCGCCCAGAAACACAGCAAGAGAGACAAAAAGTGTCTCGGACAGAGCTTCTTCCACGGATCAGCTGTGGGACCGCAGGGCTCCCTCCCTCCTTACCCAGTCGTGGCATGGCTTGAAGTAATCCACCTGAGCTCAGCAGCACAACAGTGCAGCAAGTGCCCACTGCTGCTAAGAAATGTGTTTTCTCTTTGGAAATGCTTCTAGGTGCTAACATAAAAATGCTGCGGACTTACAGCGTTTTCAGTTATTTCGGGGGAAAAGAGAGAGCGCGCCAGGAAAGAAGGACGCAGTCAGTATGACAAAGTTAGATGATTGCTGCTTCCTGCATCAACAAACACTTCTTGTTGTGGGACATTGCTGTCTTTTGAGATTGCCAGTCTGCTTTTGACAGCTTTACATTCTGTATTTACACAAAAGATACGCAATGGGCAGCAGCAGTGCAATCTTCCATACACTTCTCCATCAATGTGTCTAGACTTTTATTGGGGGCAACACATCTAGAGGTGAGAGGATAATTTATTTCCTGTCTCCATTCTTTACTTGGCATCTCTGCTCAGAACACCAACCAGGGTACACATTTGTGCCAGCTGTAAGGGTTGTTTTGTGATGCACCTGTCCTCCACAAAGTGGTCTGAGACTAAACTCATTTCACACAGTCTTTCAAAGACATCATATGATAACAAGTTTCATTCATTGCTGCTCTGGGGAAACAGATTAGAACTGGCATCAGTGAAAGGCATTGTATCATGTTTCCAATCCCCTTAGCCATCCAGATCTCTTAACAAATAATGTCTTTGAGGAGATGCCTGTGGCTTAAAGATGAAGTAACTATATTTATAAACTATTAAATATGAACAAATCTTATGTTCCTCACAAGGATGCTATGGCTACTTTTAAAATTATGGCACTAATATTTGCTTTCATGGGCCTGATCCTGCAAGATTTTGAGTAATTCCTGCTGGGTGTTAATAGTAGCCTTTAGTCTTGTTGACTTCAGTGGAAATGAAGGGGCTCATCGCCTCTTATATCTGGACCCTTTGAGAAAAAATATTGACAACAGAGAATTATTATGTAGTCTTTGCATCTGAGGTATAGAAAAGTTTAAAGATGAACCTAATGATTGATGATTTAAGCATTAGAGGAGCACCATATGTTTTTATTATGCCTTATGATAAATAAAAGTTCACAAAGGTAAATAAAGTTTATAATGTAGAAACATTCAGCTGATTAAGGTCTTTCTTCAGGAATCTGTATTTTTGGTGTCAAAAATATGCATTATTAATTATTAGTTCAATGAAAGTATATTATATATCCTGTCCATTTTTCACAACTTCTTATTCAGTTAGTTATTTTTACTAACTATAAACTAATTGCAATTTCCCCTTTAGTCTTAAACCATATAACTTTTCCAATCATTGCTGAATTTTATATATTATGTATTATTTGAGCATCAGATATACATTTAATTATATCTTTTATTAACACACTAGTTGTGCTTCTACCCCATATATGCGCACCAAAAAACCCTAGGAACAGGCACAAATAGAGAAAAAACATGGTCTTTGTCTCAAGCCTGAAAGCAATACGCACAGAACTCCTGGAGGCTGATTCTGGCAGTGCATAGGGGTCATAAAGGGGGCACAACCACTGGGACAGAACTCCCTCTGCACAGAAGTTGGTTAAGATCACCTAACATTTTCCTGTGCAACCTCCTCAACCTTTCATAACCCCCAAAGTAGAATACAAGGAGGGTGTCAGCAATAGGAGGCAGAATACCTGTATCACTAAGTGCTGCTGAGATTCTTGGCTGTGGCACAGCTCATAGATTATCTAAGGCTGCCATAAATTAGAGCAGACACTACTCAACCTAGAACCCAGGCAGTACAAAGGTGTCAGTGCAAAGGCCGTATCTTGGTAAAGAATTTGTCTGATTGATTTTAATGTAATTTCTGTATACAGGATAATAAGTGTGGTGCATGATTCAGATAAAAATACAGACATTTATGACATACAGGTTGAGAGTCCAGTTTCGATTAGGTCTGCATTTGCTTTCTTCATCTGTTTCTGGTGGATTGGCATTGAAAAATACATGAAAAATACAAGAAGGCTTCCATAAACATCTAAACATCTATGCTGTTGAGATTTCTGGTGGAAACATTTCTATCATGTGATTTTGTACTACAAGTTAGATACAGGATCTACATCCTGTACAAGACTGCGTAACATTAGTTAGTGATGGTGATGAACCATCATGTTTCTTTAAACCTACTCACGGGTTAAGTTTATCACAGACTCAGAAAACTGTGTTCATCCAATCTTCAGCTACACTGAATGTTCACTAATTAACAGGCCTCACTAATTTGTAACTAAAAAACAAAACAAAGATCAGGCAGAGACGCTAGAGGCAAATTATTAGCAACAATGGACATTCTACATTCAATAACATTTTTGTGTGTAAATTAGCATAACTGATGGGGGTCATGGTTAATCTTTGAAAATTTTGCTACATCATTTTGCTTCTATAGGACATATCCTCGGGGGATGTAAAGCTGTGCCTATGCTGTTTTAATTTACACCAAAGTTGAGTGGATGAGAATCAGGAGAGCTCAGGTACAGTGGGGGAATCTAGCCCAAACACGTGTAAATAAAATTGCAGCCTATTTCATTCAAAATAAAATGAATTTAAAAAAATAGTCAGTGTAAGTCTAGCTCTATTCTAAACTTGAGGGCTTGATTCTTCGCTGTGTTACTCCAGTTTTATGCCACTGCAATTGCACTGAAATCAGTGTAATTCATTACTGTAGTAAAATTGGAGTATTGCCAGTTGTGAATTAGGCACACATGGTCTGATTCTTATTTACACTTAGGGCTCTTCTACACAAGGAAATTGACTGGAATAGCTACAGCAGAATGATTGTACTGCTATAGTTTTGCCTGTATGACTCTGTGTGTTCAGAGCTGGCACTAGGCATAAGCAGACTAAGCAATTGCTTAGGGCAGTCACTCTCAACCTTTCCAGGCTACTGTACCCCTTTCAAGAGTCTGATTTGTTTTGTGTACCCCCATGTTTCACATCACTTAAAATCTTACAAAATCAGACATAAAAATATAAAAGTGTCACAACGCACAGTTACTGAAAAATGGCTTACTTTCTTATTTTTACCATATAATTATAAAATAAATCAACTGGAATATAAATATTGTACTTACCTTTCAGTATACAGTATACAGAGCAGTATAAACAAATAATTATCTATGAAATTTTAGTTTGTGCTGACTTTGCAAGTGCTTTTTCTGTAGCCTGTTGTAAAACTAGGCAAATATCTAGATGAGTTGATGTACCACCTGAAAGACCTCTGAGTTCCCAGGGGTACACAAACACATGGTGGAGAATTATGGGCTTAGGCCCATAAGCAGCTCAAGGGGCCCCCAATTATTAGTAGGTGTTGTTTAAGGGGTATAATATTCCTGCTTAGGGTCCCCAGTGGGATAACACCAGCACTGACCATATTATAGTTTATTGTTCTTGTATCATTTTATAATGTTATTCTCCATTCTGTTATAATTACTCAGTTTCCTGGGATGCTAAGGCTCCTTTACACTTTCCTTGGTCAGTGTAAAAGGTACCTTAAAGTTACATTTAGTAATTACATTTACACCCACTTTAAGGCCCTCTTATGCTGCTAGAAAAGTGTAATGAGGCAGTAGTGTAATTGAGAAAGTATACTTTAATATTTAGTATGCCATTTGTGACACCTGCTATCAAGTTGCAAACTGCATACAATTTTCATTTTTTTTACATTCCAAAATAACAAAATAGGTTTAAGTCTTATTAAAATAAAACGTTATGCTTATTGTGCCTCTCAAGGCCTTCACAAAAAAAAAGTGAATATGTCCACACAGGCCAAGGAAATTTTGACACATATTATTAATAGAAATAGAGCTAGCCAGTAGGTAACATCTTCTAGTGCCAAATTCATCCCTGTTTTAATCAAATTCCACAGTACTTAATTTGGCCCTTAGATTTTTAGAACATCACTAAAGGTGAATCATTCAGAATAATTCCTTTTACACGGTGTAGTAGTTGACATCCATAAGGCCTACTGGCTCAATCCATGTATATCTGTTGGTCTTGGCATATTGTTAACCATATATATTTTTAAAAAGTTGGAGGTTATCCAATTTAAAACAATCTTTGAGCTCTAGACATTCAGAATACTGTACTTTACCTCCAAACAATTTCCAGTATTTATTTTTTACAGTTTCTAGTTGTCATCCCACCAACCACCCCCATTTCTCACCCTATACTCCCCTCAAAAAGAAACTAGCTTAATTAGGATTGGGGGTTACTGGCAGGTGTTTTGTCCTTAGACTTTAACCCTTTTGGTCATTTGAAAACAAAGTTCTGAAGCAGTGTGAAATTAGCTTATATGCATAACATTGATGTGACAGCACAAATTCCAGCTGGAATGAAGGGCTATTCACTTCAAGGGGAATTTGTAAGTAGATTTGTGACAGCACAATGTGGATGTGACAGTAGCGACCTGGCAAAGTTCATGCATCACCATATTGATGGTCTTTAAACAACAACAACGACGCCTCTTTCCACATAAAAACAACAAATAGTCCTGGTGGCACTGTAGAGATTAACACATTTATTTGGGGATAAGCTTTTGTGGGATATAATTCACTTCATCAGAGGCCTGGAATGGAAAATACAGTAACTCACGAAAGCTTATGCCCAAATAAATTTGTTAGTCTCTAAATTGCCACAAGGACTCCTCATTGTTTTTACTGATACAGACTAACGTGGCTACCCCTCTGTAACCTCTTTTCACTTAGTTTCAAATGCATAATATAGTCTTTTCTTTCTATTGTATAGTGTTTCTGTGCTTTGTTAGTTGAATTTCTGTGGTGGGTGAACTATTCCCTATCTTATTTCTAGAGCTAACAGCAGGCTCGCTGTGCCCATACACACACCCTGGCAAAACTGCACACGTAGTTAAACATTTTCTGTACCGTAAAATGGGCTGCCCAAAACCTTTTCCTGGAAGTCTCTGTCTAGGCTTTCTGTCACAAGAGTAATGGACAACAATCCAGCTGGGCCAAGGATTAAACAACTCGGTCTGTATATTTATATGCATATGTCTCTTGACCTAGCAGTGGCTCCTACGGTCAGATCATTCATGAGCCTGTTTCGGAGGAAATTAGTCCATTCACCACAATGAATAAAACTGGATCCATTGCTCATAAATCATCTTTTTAATGGTATATGTTTGGATACTTTGGAATCTTTGGATAAAAGATGCTTAATAAACATCAGTTGTTATTGTTGTTAACATACAATTAACATTAAGGAAGCCATAATTTGTTATTCAAGACAGCACTAATATTTTTATATGAACTTTTCCATGCTTACTATCTGCAACATGCTTTAAAATCATCTGGATTGAACTGCCCTTGTATGCTCATGGGGAAATATCTCGTAACATTTTAACTTAAATAAATTTAGCCAGTCTTAGACAAGAATAACAGTCTGCTATTTGGTGTTTCCAAATTCCAGTAGCCCAACATTTTTCATGGTGAAGATGACCCTTTTTATTGTTATTTCAATGAAAGACTATCCCTTTAAGGAGAAATCTAACGGCCCATTCACTATTTTTTATAACTAGAATACAGTTAGAAAACTGTGGTTCCGTGGCACACATAGTGGCCTACTTGTCATAGTTTATGCAATATCTTTTCATTGACCCAGCAGATTCTCAAAGTTACCTTTGTATAATATAATGTAGATAGCAACAACAATAATTCTAACAGTACGTTTCATGATCAGAAGTACAGTTGATCTACACCCTCAAAAGACACTGAGATTCCCATAGTCTCAGCCAAATAGTTTTAAGAATCACAGCCAAATAATTAAATTTCTTTCGCATGTCTAACAAACAAAAATAAAAAGCAGGGAAATGGAACACTTCCCAGTTAACTCTTTCTGATTGCCCTTTATCACATGGAGAAAGAGAACACAAACAGTGAGGATTCTTCTTGAAAGAATGATTACAAATTATATAATACTTCCCCGTCTTCTTTCTGCTTTGCTTCCCTTTACCATCGTCTCTCTCTCCTTCTCTTTCTTTAACCATTTATTTATAATTGTGACATTGGTACATCAATAAATAAATATTGATTAAGCTGATGTCTTACAAAGAAAACAATATATATCAAATCATATAAAGTAAATATTTTGTCTTTAAATATTCATATTTCAGGTATTAGCTATCAATACTTAAGCACTGAAAAAAAAAGAGAGAGAAAGACAGTAAAATTTATTTTGTTAACTTACATGCTTCAAAAATATGTAAGTGCAGTTGCACAATCAAAAAAAAAAACAAAAAGATAATTAGCCAGACCCTCAGCCATAGCTGAGGAGTAATTACTGCAACTGAGGAATGGTGCAGAGGTACATTTTGCAGCTGGTCCTTAACAAGTACTAGCTGCCAACAGCCCTAAAGTGCAGTTATAGCAGTTGGGGCTCACTGGCGCATCCCTATACCACAGATTTTTACCCTAGCCAATGCCCTCTGCACCAGTTGCAGGGAGAGGACAGTGTCAGAGTCTCTTGGCATCAGTGTAACAATTGAGGATGGATTCATTATGGAAGAGAGACCCAGTGGGGTGGGATCTTCAAGGATTAGGGCTCTTTTCCATCTTTAAACAGCACAAAATGTCTGGAGGCCAGGATATCTCAGGATCAGGGTCATCAAGATAGTCCTGAAATTCATAACAGTATGCTTGCTGTTACAATAAATGTTCAATGACAAAAGGAAAACAGTATTAAACCTGCTCTTTAAGGGATCAAAAAGTTCACATAGTGGGCCCCAAAGAAAAAGTGATCCAAATGAGATTACAATTTTATAACATGTATGTACACTTTAGAATAATCTTCCAAGTCTCTTTACTAACTTGATTCCCCTCTAAGAAATGGCCTGTTTCTGAACCATTAAGAGGAAAGGGACTTTTGGCTTTAATGTCAGTGGGAGCAAGATTGGGACCTTATACATCAAAGTAACTATTGGCTTCTGTGAAGTTATTCCTGCTTTTTGCTTTTGTGAGAGCAGAATCAGGCTCAGTATCTTTCTGTGCAGCTTGCCTTAATTCTATTTGTCCTATGTTTACATATCCTCACTTCATTTTCACAACTATTTCTCATTCAGTCTTTTAATTATCAGTGTTTCTTCTCCATTTTTAGAAAAGAGAAAATTTTGGCAAGGTTTTGACCCGTGGCCCCTCTACCGTCTTATTATTTTGTTCTCCTCTGCTTTCCTTCTGTCTAATGGTCCATTGCTTGTTAGGTACAGCAGGGATTCCACAGTATGATGGAGTGGAGTAGACTGACATAAAAATTGTGCCTGCATGTATCCTAGGAATGTGGCTTGAATCTATAATGTGTATAAGACACATCATCAAAGTAGGGTCACTAGGTGAATACAACAACATGCTATATACGTCCTGCACTCATCCAAGTTTTGTACTTGCAGTCCATATTAACTTCTATGACTTCAAAAAGGTGTACACCAAAGAATGTTCATAGTTCAATAAAAAGATCATAGTCCAGTAAGAAAATGTAGCTTTATTATAGTGTACATTTCTCCAGTTATAGATCAGAATAAATTGGAGTTTCTATTATTAAATTGTTGAACCGCTATAAAAATTAGATCTAGGCTGGAGCAAAGTCAAGGTTTCATCCTGGGAATTAACTTTCTAACAAATTTGTAATTTTTCAGTTTGATTCTTTGAAAACTGCATGAGTGCAAAAAAAGAAATTTGAAAGTTTATTAAATGTTTATTTTTGCACTCATGTCTATGTAACAGGTCAGAATTTTTCCCTTCCATTTTAAATATGACAAATGAGTAGCCTATAATGTGGTCTATTTGCTTCTGATATTCTGAAAAAAATTGAAAAGTGAATGAAAGTTGTTAAAAATGTAAAAACTAGTCACTATACACAGGTAGTATTTCTTTTCTATAGAGATTTTCAAAAGAAGTTTTCATTAGGCAATGTATAAATTCTCTAAAGAGTTGTTTATGCACAAACTTGCATCGGTTTAACTAAAGGTGTGTTTTTAAACCAAAGGCATGGCTATACTTGCAGATGTAGAGCGCTTTGAGTTAAACCAGCCTTTGGAGAGCACAGTAGGGAAAGTGCTGCAGTCTGTCCACACTGACAGCTGCAAACACACTGGTGTGACCCATTTGCGGCACTTGCAGTGGCATGAGATTGCTTGTGGCATTCATGGAAATGCTCACTACTGTGAAACGCTGCTTTTGGGCTCGGGAAATAAGCACTGAGTTTTGGGATCACATCATCATGCAAGTCTGGGATGGCAAGCAGTGGCTGCAGAATTTTCGGATGAGAAAAGCCCCTTTCATAGGACTGTGTGAGGAGCTTGCCCCCGCTCCCTGCGGTGCAAGGACACGAGATTGACAGCTGCCCTGACAGTGGGAAAGTGGGTGGCTATTGCAATCTAGAAGCTGGCAACTCCAGATAGCTACTGATTGGTCACTAACCAGTTTGGAGTGGGAAAGTCGACCGTTGGAATCGTGTTGATGCAAGTTTGCAGGGCCATTAATCACATGCTGCTTAGAAGAATCGTGACTTTGGGTAATGTGCATGGCATTGTGGCTGGCTTTGCACAAATTGACTTCCCTAATTGTGGAGTGGGGACAGATGGGATGTATATTCCAATACTGGCACCAGTCCACCTCATCTCTGAGTACGTTAATCAGAAGGGGTATTTCTCTATGGTTCTCCAGGCATTTTGGATCACCATTGGCGTTTCATTGACATGAACTCAGGCTGTCCTGGAAAGGTGCATGATGCAAGCATCTTTGGAACACTGGATTATTAAGGAAGCTACAAGCCGGGACATTTTTCCCCAGATCAGAAGATCACCGTAGGGGAAGTCAAAATGCCCATTGTAATCCTTGGAGACCCCACTTACCCTTTAATGCCATGGCTCATGAAACCCTAGACAGGGAGCCTTGACAGCAGCAAGGAGAGGTTCAACAACAGTCTGAATGACTGTGGAGTGTGCTTTTGGCCGTTTAAAGGGCTACTGACGCTCTCTGTATGGGAAGCTGGACCTAGCCGATGACAGCATCCTCACGGTTATAGCCACATGCTGTACCCTCCATAACATTTTTGAAGGGAAGGGGGACAGATTCACTCAGGCATGAAACTCAGAAGTTCAACACCTGGAGGTTGAATTTGAACAGCCAGAGAACAGGGCTATTAGAGGGGCCCAGAGCGGGGCTGCAAGGATTAGGGATGCCTTGAGGGGGCAATTTGAGGCTGAAAGCCACCAATAATGTTTGGTGCCCTGCATGAGAGTGAAGAGTGGTGGTTCCAATGTTAGTAGGAATCTGTGTTTGTTACGCTGACTTGCAGTGCTTGTTGCTTTCCTGGGCTAAGGGATCTTTTACTTTATGCAATATTAAAGAATGTTTTCAAAGCCAAATAATCCATTTATTGAAAAGAAACACAACTGCTTGGAAAACAGAAAGGGTAAGGGGTAGGGAACGGTACAATCACAGATTTGTGTATGTCCCATTATCATACTCAGCCTTACTGTCTGGAGTGCTGTGCAATGAGTGCTGCACTTCAGGATGGCTATATAGTGCATGGTGATGGGGGTTGAGTGCAGTGGATAAGGGTCATAGTTTTCATGGCTGGACGGTGAAACTACAGGTGTTGGAGGCAGCTTGTGGCAATAAGAACCTGGATGTTGGGGAAAGTGGGTTGGAGGTGACATGAGGGCACAAGGGAAAGAGTTTTGGGACAAGGGCTGCAGGGTGGAAGCGGATACGGTAGTGCTCCACCTGCATGGCTATGAGCACCTGTATCCAGTCCTCTTGGCATTCCATGATTCTTATCTGCTGATCCGTGTTTTGCTGCTAGAGCTCCGTGCTTTTGTGCTGGTGCTCCGCATTCTGCTGGCAAATCCTCCTTTCACTATTCCTCAACTCCTGCGCTTTTAAATTCTCGTGAAGGGACTGCTGCATTACTTCATGTGGCATGTCGTCTTTGCTTCTATGTGGCCTCTTCCTAATTCTTTGGAGTCTTTCAGACAGTGATAACGCGGATGGCTGAGATCTCAAAGTTGGATCTGTAAAGGCAAAATGCAACACTTAACAGAGGCAGCATTGTTCACCCCAGACAGAGCAATGATTCCCCCGTACTTAAGGGCAAACATAATAGCATAATTTGCCCATCCCAAAATGAGTGCACATAACCCTTGGGAGCCCCAAAATGGTGAGTAAGCCATACTGTCCTCTGGGTTTCTGTGCCTTGGGGAGAGCCAACAGCTGCAGGGGGTTCCTATACTGAACACTGTCCCCACATTTTCCACAGGAGTTCATCCTGGAAGATATCTCGCTGCTGAGGCTGACCTGGGAAGCAAGGGAGGGTCTTTTACTACAATGCGGCTTCCACCTTGGCCCATATGCAGCTTGCCTGTGTGCAGCAATGCTCCCCGCCCCCCACTCACAGCACAGTGTCACAGACATGTTAGCCTGACTGGGACAAGGACCACAGTGACTCTCCCAAGAAACCTGCACAAGCACATTGCCCAACTTCTGGATGAGACCTTTGAGGAGATCACTGAGGCTGATTACCGCAATATGAGAGAGCACATCATCGCACTATTCTGCTTCTTGGCATCCATGCAGCCCTAAACCACCTTGTCCCAGGAGCCTGCACTGAAAAACTACCTTCCAGATAAAAAAAAGCTGCTTACCGGGAGCCTCCTCTGGTGTTTGTCCTTCTCCGAGCACCGGCCGCTACGACTGGCTACATTAACAGACTGGGGCATCCACACTGGCGCTGTGGCGCTCCAGTGGGGGTGCATCAAATGTTATTCCACTCGCCAAGGTGGATTACCAGGATCGCTCTAGCCACAGAGTAAGAGCGCTCTACATGCCTTGCCTTTGTGCACATGTTGTGAGTTAGAGCGCACGGGGCTGCTTTAATGCACTCTAACTCGCAAGTGTAGCCATGCCTCAAGTGAATTAAACTGGTTCAGATTTGTGTGTAGAAATTAGTCTTGAAGTTTAAGGGTTTGTGTACACTTGTATCACTTTAACTATACTGGTGTAGATAAACTGATGCAACCCTCCTCGTGTGAACACGGTTATGCTGGTATCAAGATGCTTATACCAATATATATTATTCCTGTAAGGGAACGAGAATATGCTATATGAGTGCAAGGTATCTTTATAACAATATAAAGTGTCCACACTAAGGGCTTACCCATAACTATTTCAGTAAGAAATCAGACTCCAAACAAATAGCCATACCAGTACAAAAAACATATGTAGACAAGGACTAAGACTGGGATATTAAAAATGGATTGCTAATTCATTAAAAACAGATCAAACTAATCAAAGATAAACTACTTAAATCAAAGTGTCTACACATAAACTTGCACTAAATAAAACACACCTTGTATGTGTGGACTGCTTTCCTTTGCTGGTGGAACATCGGACTTGCTTGTAATACCATGTTATCCTCCCATGACTGCAACAAGGATAGAGACCCCAATTTGTCAAGAAATTTAAGTACAGGTGTTAACTTTAAGAATGGGGATATCCCAGTGAAATCAATGGGAGCACTCCCCTGCTTGAAGTTATGTACCTTGTTCAGTAAGGTGAAATACTATTAAACAACATGAATGTTTCACAGGTTACTGCTAGTGCCTCAGAAATGTCCTTCAGCAGCAAATTCCAAGGGCTGATTGCATATTTCATTAAGGTATTTTTTGTCTGTTCATTTCTATCCCACCAAGCTCAACAGCATGTCACCTGAGATCAGCACAGCAGTAGTTGTTTTATTTTAGTCTCTGTAATTCTTTTTCAGTATATCCACCACATCTTTACTCCTAAGCATATGGTATCTCTTATTTTATACTGTGGATTCAGGAAAGCCTAACAGCCTTAAATCTGAATCTCCTGACTTTTGATGGTTATATGCCATTCTTAACATTTTCCCCCATTCATTTCACTTTTGTACTCTAGCATGCCCTATTAAAGTCTGCTCTGCAGTGAGATAGATAGATAGATAGATAGATAGATAGATAGATAGATAGATATTTTTTTTGTGAAAAAGAACTTATAACTCATCCACGCCAGTGGGGTTTCCAAACTGTGAAAGAAAAACAATGAAACACAATAATTCATACTTTGCACGTGAAAAAAAATGGTCAGTGTTTTTTTGTTTATCCTCTGTGGTAGCTCTGAGTATAATGGGTAATATAACAAGCACGACTGAGAAAAATAGTTGTGTTGAAAAAACCACAGAAATGAATCCTTTCTTTTACATAAATATCCATAACATTTTATTTATGGATCATATATCATTTATTTATCCTATCTCTCTTTCTCCTCATATAGTCACTCTAAATAAAAATTACACACGCACAAAGCAGTGACATAAGTACTGGATGAATTACCAAGTCATGTAATAAATAATGTTTCGTGTACACATTTGACCATCTTCCCCAAAGCTTATTCCTACACCCCAAACTCTAGAGCAGCTTCTAAAAGCTGCCATTATAAAAAGTTAAATTATGAGAATGTCTCCTTTTTACTCCCCACCCCCGCAAAAATAATTACTCAGCCATTAGAGGTAGGAAGGGCAGCATTCAGACCTGTATCAAGTGACAGCTTTAAGTTCAAATAACTGGCCTATAAAAGAGGATTGAGGCCGAGAGGGTGGATTCAACTGAGAGAACATCAGACTCTGTGGTTTATGAAAAGGAAGCCTAAAGTTTGATTTTGCAGGACTTCAAAAGGACAGTGAGCATTGCCAGATGATTGGTACCATTGTCATTCATAGATTTTAACTGTATGCAATAAATTACAAATTCATTAATTCAGTCTGGAGTGGAGTTGTGATGAATGGTGATTTCTTCGGTGGCCTTTGAAGAATACCCACAACCCCTGACTGTGGACCTTCAGGAAGCAGAAGCAGTTCAAATCTTTGTAACCAAGAAGGCACAAAAAGCACCACTTTGGTTATTCAAACAGACAAAAATGCCAGTGTTTACTATGCAGACAAGAAAAGTTACATTTGATGTTCAGGAGTTTGAAAGTTAAGTGTTACTTAAAATTTTTGAAGAAGGCATTTTAAGTTGTTAGTTCTTCTTTATTGGAGTAGGTAGCCAAGCAGTACCATGAGAGGTGTAGAACAGGAAGAAGGCATAAATAAGACCTTTTGAAGTTTTGGCCCAAGTGAGAGGGCATGGGAGCGTCATTTGAGCTCCCCGCCTCAGGTGCCAAAATATTGTGGGCCAGCCCTGCGTACTGTCAAACCACATGGTAACTAAAGCAGCAGCTGTGGGGACACAAAAAATAGTCCCAATACCATTATTTTAAAATTACCTAAAATGTTTCAAAAAGATGTTTTGTTTTTCTGCAAAATCCATGGAGAACATATGATAATATAATGTTTTACAAAGGTTTTACTGACACGAGTTTGGGATGATCTGCTTTCATGACTTCACGAACAATTTGGCAATTCCTATCCACTTCAATAGGGTCCTCCAGAATGAATGTCAGCACAAAAATTGACCCAAATGGTTTATCCTTCTTCAGTGAGAACTAGAAAACCAGCCATATGTGGAAGCATGAACAGTGCCACTGGAACACATAAAGACAGAATAGTTTCACACTTGGATAAACACAAAAATGGATGAACCAATTTTGCTCAGACTCTCCATGGGTAAGTGGCTAAGACTGATATCAAAAGTCCTCTATTCCTTAGCTATAATTAGGTCACAAAATGATAATAATCCAAAGTCACTACCATCTGATGGCTATTTGTTAGCTGCATGAAATGTGACTGTAGTCTCAATCCAATTTCTCATGCCTATGAATCCCT
Organism: Dermatemys mawii; assembly: GCA_007922305.1. Classification (NCBI taxonomy): domain Eukaryota; kingdom Metazoa; phylum Chordata; order Testudines; family Dermatemydidae; genus Dermatemys; species Dermatemys mawii. Next base: position 19,564,108 of record ML677351.1, read on the forward strand.
GTTACTAAAAAAGGCCTGAGATATGGTGGTGATGGTTGCCAACGTAAAAATCAGTCCAAGAAAGCATATTACATCTCTTACCTTGTCTCTCTAATGTAAAATTCTAGACTGGCAGACAGCCATAACACCGCTAAAATGAATATGAACTGATACTCCTGTTGGTAGTCTTAGCAGAGGACAGAGAATAAATTTGCTTGGCAAGTCAACTGTCCTTCCACCCCTAGAGATAGTTCTTGCAGAAAGGATTTGGACCAGAAGTTCTCAAACTGTGGGTCAGGACCCCAAAGTGGGTCATAACCTGGTTTAAGTGGGGTCTTCAGGGCTGGCATCAGACTTGCTGGGGTCTGGGGCTGCAGCCAAAGCCCCACCACCTGGGGTCAAAACCAAAGCTCAAGGACTTCTGCCTTGGGTGGTAGGGCTCAGGTTACAGGCTTTGGGCTGGGGCTTAAGCTCTTAGGCTTTGGCTCCCTGAGTGGGGCTTGGTCTTTGGCTTTGCCTCCATGCATGGGGCAGCGGGGCTCAGGCGGGCTCAGGCTTTGGTCCCCCTTCTGGGATTGTGTGGTTAAATTCTGTTGTCAGACAAGCGTCACAGTGTAATGAAGTTTGAGACCCCCTGCTTTAGACATATCAGCTGGGCCGTATGAGGAAGGTGGCAGTGGTAATATCTTCATTATGCCTGTTCTGTGAATAAACAGAAGACATTACTTTCTAATACTGTATTTGTGAAATAAGTGGAAAATAGTATGAATAATGTACTGTGAAACTGTTTTATAGAAGGAAAAATGCTACAGTTATTAATTCAATCTATGATATGCAGAGATTTATAGAAAAGCTTTAAATATTTATATGCCTTTCTCCATTAATACGTAAGTGTATCTTTTAAGAGTTAAGGGCACAGAGTTAGAAGCAAGACAGTAATTTATGGTTTTATAGTTAAGCATTGCAAGAGGAATATTTCTTGGTTTCTAAATGAAATATGATTATGACCGTAGCCTAGACATTGTTCTAACTGTGTGATCCACATAGATAGTAGCTGTTACTTCATTTATCTTATACCTTGATCTTCCAACGATATATGTATGTGTTTAACTTTATACCCAGAATAGTCTCATTGACAACAATTGGACTACTCATGCATGTAAAGTTAAGCAAGTGTGTAAGTCTTAATAGAAATGGAGACTTCATCTACCCTAATGTCTATTCTTGCTGCTCCATTTTAGGGCATGCATCAATTATAATTGGAGTGTTTAGTCACAACTATAGGAGCTAATATGCTGCCTAAGCATTTCCTCTCAATATCATTGTTCTGAGTCATTCATAACTCCCTAAAGCTTTCACCTATCAGAATGAAATTTTACAGACCCAATAGGATTTCTTTTTAATTTTGAGAGAGAGAGAGAGAGAGGAGGAGGAGGAGGACAAGACAAATTCAAATCATATTGGGAAGATAAAATTCATGTCATACTTAAAAGAATGAGAGATAGTCTAGTCTATGAAGTCAAAGCTGATGGAAAAGGCTCTGTCAGAGTTCTTCATTCCCTTTCCTTGTGATTCCTTACAGTTGGATATAACACCATCCTCTCTAAACCACCATAGAGGAAGACACATAGAACAAGGAAAAAAGTGCAAAAAGAGATCAAAATGAGGCCAAGAATTTAGGGTCCCAGCGATTCTGATGTGGAGAGTGAAGATCAGCTACATTATGTAATGATAGTGCATACTGTCCATGGCTCTGAATCCAGAGACAGAAACATTTTGTGTATGTCTGAAAAATGTGAATGTTGCTGATCTGGTAAACTTGGAAAGTGCTGATAGGACTGGTGTGATATTTGCACCAACCACTGAAAGACATGAATGACAAAACAAGGCCATGGAACGTGAAACAATAATATTGCACAAGTGCATGTAATAGAGCACACGAGGGCAGATTATCATCATTCACAGTTGTTCAGCTAGAGAGAGGAGATCCCCAAAGACACTGACCTATGAACATTGAGGGCATGTCTACCCTGCAACTAAACACCAGCTGCTAGCCCACGTGAGCTGACTTGGGCCCATGGGCTTGGACTCTGGGTCTGTTTAATCGCAATGTAGATGTTCAGGCTCAGACTGGAGCTCTCGTTCAGGGACCCCACAATGCAGGAGAGTCCCAGAGCCCAGGCTTCAGCCCAAACCCGAACATCTACACAGCCATTTTTAGCCCCACAGTTAGTCAGTTGACCTGAGCCACCATTGACTGTGCCAGGGGTTTTTAATTCCAGTGTAGACATGCCCTTAAAGTCACCTACTTATCAGTGTTTAATCCAGTCCAAAGTGAATGCACCATGGGGTTATCCTCCTGTTTTGTAAATGCCAGGCCAAGTACCTTTTTCTGTATCTTATTTTGCATTCTATTCAAGACAATTGTAATCCTGGTAAATGAAGTGACATTGACTTATGCTAAGGGTATTGGTCTAAATCAAGATTTTATAGCTCTGGATGATTTATTATTATGTTTATTTAGAGGCTGTGTTTCTCAATAGCTTGCCATACTGCCAATGACTTTGAATTACATGACCATATAGGAACCATTATTTAATAAAATGTTAATATCATTGGGAATTTAAACTGTTCCATTGGCTGTTGAGTTGCCACAATTGCCACAGACACTGAGCGTACGATATACTGAAGAGAAATGCAGACATTTCCATCCTTTGTTAGCACAGCTTGTGAAAGAAAAGAGAGACAAAGACCCACCTGAAAACAACTGTTATGAACTTATGAAATTTGTGGACAGATGAATGGACTAAATGTTATCATTTGTCAATAAAAATGTTGGGATATTACACTTATGAAGGAGAAGTGTAGCACTCATAAGGAAATGCCAGTGTTATATTTACCTACGTCCTGCCCTGTAAAGAGTAGGGGAACTGCTGAAGACATCAAAAGTCACAGCTCTGGAGAGAAGAGTGTGGATGGGCAACAAAATTTGATGTCCAGTGTGATTTGTGCAGGTGGCATTTGTCTGTGTTTGGATACTAAGTTTAATAAACCTCCCATTTTAAAACTGTCTGTAGTCAAGGAGTGCAACCTATATATCTTATAAGGTAGGCAGAAAGGGTCTGTAATTTTGGGGCAGAATTCTCCTGTTGACATGTCCTTTTAGCAAATGTTAGACATAGTGAGGTTGTGCTAGTGTAAGTGGGAGGGGAGTTTGGAGCATTGTCTTCTATTTAGATTGTGAGTAAACCCACAATTAAGTATTCCATCTACCACTGTGGAGAGCACAGAAGTTCCCAGTGCAAAATACTCTCACTTAGGTGACATTTTACTAGTGCTCACGCCCTGTGTTGGCCCTCTGCATTTAGGTGAATGTCACCTTTTGGTAATTAAGACTATTACACAATATTTAAATTACTACTGTTAGTTATAACTGTATTGGAATTGTCCATGCAGCACCTCAAGCCCCTTCATATATAAAAATGACTCTTTATCCCTTTGGGTTACCAATAATGAATTGGAGTTTCCACATACCAACTTCTTCACATTCGTGTGGAAAAAAAAACTGCAGGGATTAGTCCTAATACCTCAAAGCTAAACAAATATTTACTAAGCCGTTCTGCCATCATTTCATGGCCAAAACTAAGTACAAGATGACTGCTGATTGTGGCAAATATAAGAACAATGTTAGTCTGCTAATTTCTGCCTTGTTTTCAAATGTCCCACAGACTCTTCTTTTACGGGGATTTTGAGCATATTGCCTCCAAGATGAAGTATGCCATTTTAAGTCATTTACGACTTCTTCATTTCTTGTAGGATTTTTTTCATTTCCCCATCTAATATTCAATTTCCTTGCTGAGGACTCTGTCCGTGCCATGCTTGATGTTTTAAAAGGAAGTTGCTTTTTTGCCCTCAGAACACATAACACCTAGAGTCTAACTTTTGGAGCTGGAAAGAGACAGTGGCAAAGCTGGTTCCGCCGATGCAATGTGCCAGTGGAGAATTAGAGTGAGAGCCTTTAAGAGGGAGGGATTACAAAGAGGTCCAGTTCCTTTTCTCCATGCAAGTCTTATCCATTCTGGTCCTCCTGGAAAAGTCTCAGCTTGGTTCATCTTGGTTGCCATAGCAGTTTCCCTCAAGTATATTGGGTACCACTCCTTCTCATGCAGAAGTCTTTCTTGCTGCTTTACCACTTGGCAAGCTCCATCTTTCTGCAGGCCTCCTCACTTTAGAGTGATTGATTCAGACTGAAATGCACAGTGCAGATATCTTTAAACAGTAATAAGTTACAAACAATGTAATTTCAAAACAAGCACTCCTGCCACTGGAAATAGTTTTTTTGAGTACCCTGCATGTGAATCTTACCTGACAGTTCACTAGGTTCCTTTTTTACCAGTTACAGGTGGTACCAATGATATTAAAACATTTGACATGGGGTCTTACACCACTTCTAATGTACAGATGAATGTTTGATGCTTTGGTGTTTTATGCGAGTAAAACTCACTAACCACATTATAAAAAGCCATGGAAGCAGTGATCCATGGATTTGTCAGTTGTGGACTGGATTATTGTAATTCACTGTATCTACAGCTGCATGTGCAGACAGCACATCAAATCCAGGTGATGGAAGATGTGACTGCCTGCCCCCAGCATGGTTTAGACTGCTGTGAACACATCCAGTCCATGCTCTTGTTCTTCCCACTGGCTCCCAGTTTGTTTCCAATGTCAGCTGAAGGCCTTGATCCTTACCTCCAAAGCAATTAATGGATCAAGCTCAAGCTAAATTAAACATCCAGCTTCAATCTGTAAACTGCCTACACAGGTGCTTCCCTCTGGGACAAAGCAGATCACAGACTGCATGAGGGGGGAAAAGCATTCTTTGTGAGGGGATCAAGCTATGGAATGAATTTTCAGAGAGTAGGCAAACCCAGAATCTGACCATTTATAGTAGGACAGGCACTCACACTGGGAATGCCCACTCCTGTCAGTGCTGGCATCACACCGTATGCCCCCTGGCAGCTTGATGAGGAGCAGGTGGGTCTGTCCCTGCCTCATTTCCACTTATGGCTATCAATAAATTCACTTGTATGTAGTGGGGAGGGAGAGGTGGGGATCTAGGTTATTTAAACAAAGAGTGAACAAATATGGAAAGCAAGTCTTCCCTCCCGGCCCCCATGTCCTAGCTGATGTGGAGGGGAGCAAGTTAATATTAGTCTCTTTTCCCCATCTGAACCCATCTGTCTCCTCTGTTGAAGCTCTTTATGAGTAAGACCTTCTGACCCAGGACCCTGTTCTGGAATTAGGCCTCCTGCTATCACCTGGGAATCGAAAGGCACTGCAGTGACTCCATTATTTTTGTAGGCTCTAAATTTGCTTAATGTTTTCATTTAACTGATGTTGACTGTCTTACAAATGGCTTCTTATTTTGTTCTTCCCTAGAGCATATATTCCATTAGTACTGAGGCAGGTCTTTGGGGCCAAGTTTTCCATGGAGTACATATTAAGGGCTGAGTCTGCTGAAGTTTTAGAGGTTCTGGTAATAATCAGTCTTCTTTCCATGTTGAAGAACTCTCCAGCATTAATTTTAAACATGCGTGGATGGAGACTGATATTTTGAAATGACACACTCTGTGCAGCTTGTTCATTTTCTTAACTATGATGTCCAGGAGTCATTGAAACACACACAAGTCTAATTCTCTTTCTCACACACACACACCCTAGTGTCCAAAATTCAACTCTTCCTGGAGTTTCCCCTTAACTGTTAACATAAAAAACCACCCCTTGGCCTAAATTTCATATTGAGCTGGGCTTGTCCCTAGAATTTCTCCATGCAGAAACAATCTATCTGAACCCTTAATTCCCTCTTCCCCAAAAGTGATATTCCAACCCCTCTTATATCCTGGTTAGAGTTAACTAGATTCACCTGCATTTTTGAGTCAACAGAAATTATGTTCTTCCACCCCATTAAAGGCCACATCTAGAAAAACACACCTAGTGCTTGGAATTGTCTCGATTAATCCCTCAGTTCAGATGTAGCATCAAACATATTTCCTATTTTTTGTACGAAGTTAGCTAACAACATAATATTCCTGAGCCTAGTGCATATTGCATTTACATATTCACAAGGGTTGCATGGGACAGCTTAAAGACTAGGAGAGCTATGCATAGTGACAAATGGTTACAACAACTTTTACAGGTCTTATTCTAGGAGTTGTCTTGTGTTAATATAATAAAGATGTGACACACGAATGCTGGTAAGACACTGAAGTTTATCTCATGAACCCAGGCACTTGACACTGGTCAGTATTACAGAATGTTAATATCTCTGTCACATGATAGGGTCAGTACTGACTGACTCCAGGGCTACTGTTACAGTTATCACCTTTATGAGTTTGTCAGTTGAGACCAACTTCACCCCCCCCCCCCCAACCAGGAGCTCTGTCATGCAGTATCATGACATTTCTGACACACTGACAATTTTCCATTAAAAAAGAAAAGGAAACACCCCACCAAGCTGTGATGGAGCATGATGACGTTTAATAGACCTCAAAAGTGATTTCAGGACCTTTGAAAGTCCCCTAAGTTTGTGGGAAATGGGATGATCTTAATATAATGAGGATGATACCAGCCATAGCAGAACCTGAGGTATTCTGAATTGATGGTATAGTGAAGAGGTTATAAAAGGGAAAGGAGAAAATGAATTCCTGAAGCAAAATGCAGTAGAAGTTTAGGGAAATAGAATATTATTTTCCCAAATTAGAATATGGTCAGAACACTGGGACTCATTCTTGTACTAGGTGCTATGGGAGCTTTTTTCAACAAGTGGTTGGAATCTCTGAAGTTCATCTGAAAAACGGCACCTTTCAACAGCAAAGAGCCCGTGCTGGTATGATAAAGAATTAATCAAATACTGACTACATAGAGTCACTAGCAAAACTTCTCATAGCACCTTAAAAACTCTCCAAAGTGTGCAGTCCAGTAACTATGCGAAGTTAGTACTCATATAGGAAACCTTCAAACAATCTACCTAGATGACAAATTAAATAGTGATGTCTCTGGAGGTGTCATTTTCTCTGAGTCAGAGCTAAATCAATGTTTCAAGGTGATGCTCCAAAGGAACTGTGTTACTGGAGGCAGCTTAGATACTGTCATTTTTGCAATTTGGGTCATTATTTCTCATGGACTGTAGCGAAATGTGACTGCAATTTGTACTTTATTGCTATTCATTTAAGAGATGGGCTTTTAAAATGACAATAGTAAAAGCACCAGCTTTACACACAATTGCAAGCTTCTGAACAGTAATAAGTGGAAATAAGAAAGGGAGGTATTTTAATGATAAAATTTACTCAGAATGTCTGCATTTTAGCAGTGAGTCAAATGTAGGCAGTTCATATAAAAATAGTATGTAGCAGAATAAAATCCCCCAAACACTTGGAGAATATAATACAGTGATTACTGTACAACTTAAGGGCTGTATGTGTGCAGGTCAAAAGGGTAGTTCAAGAATTCAGCTTCTGTTTTTTTCCAAATGTTTTTTTTTGTTAAAAAAAATGAACTATTGTAATGCCCAGGAAAAAAAATTCACCAAAAGTCAGCAATTAGAAAGGTGATAGTTGGCCTTGATGATGCTTATTGCACCTCTGGAATCACATTGAAGTAAGTTCAAGACTGTATCAATAATAAACATAATCCCCATTTTCATTATTTTCAGATGTGTACAGACTATAATTCTCAATGGATATACCCTTATATATTACAATTCTGTCCAGATCTTCAAAATAAGTTTAGAGAATAGAAAGTATTTTCAGAATGGAGAGGGGTAACTAGTGGTGTTCCCCAGGGGTCAGTCCTAGGACCAATCCTATTCAACTTATTCATCAATGATTTGGAGGAAGGGGTAAACAGTGAGGTGGAAAAGTTTTCAGATGATACTAAACTGCTCAAAATAGTTAAGACCCAAGCAGACTGCGAAGAACTTCAAAAAGATCTCACAAAACTAAGTGATTGGGCAACAAAATGGCAAATGAAATTTAATGTGGATAAATGTAAAGTAATGCACTTTGGAAAAAATAACCCCAACTATACGTACAATATGATGGGGGCTAATTTAGCTACAACTATTCAAGAAAAAGATCTTGGAGTCATTGTGGATAGTTCTCTGAAGATGTCTATGCAGTGTACAGCGGCAGTCAAAAAAGCAAACAGGATGTTAGGAATCATTAACAAAGGGATAGAAAATAAGATGGAGAATATCTTATTGCCCCTATACAAATCCATGGTGCGCCCACATCTTGAATACTGTGTACAAATGTGGTCTCCTCCTCTCAAAAAGGATATACTGGCATTAGAAAAGGTTCAGAGAAGGGCAACTAAAATGATTAGGGGATTGGAACGGGTCCCATATGAGGAGAGATTAAAGAGGCTAGGACTTTTTAGCTTGGAAAAGAGGAGACTAAGGGGGGATATGATAGAGGTATATAAAATTATGAGTGGCGTGGAGAAAGTGAATAAGGAAAAGTTATTTACTTGTTCCCGTAATAGCAGAACTAGGGGGCACCCATTGAAATTAGTGGGCAGCAGGTTTAAAACAAATAAAAGGAAGTTCCTCTTCACCCAGCGCACAGTCAACCTGTGGAACTCCTTGCCTGAGGAGGCTGTGAAGGCTAGGACTATAACAGGGTTTAAAAGAGAACTGGATAAATTCATGGAGGTTAAGTCCATTAATGGCTATTAGCCAGGCTGGGTAAGGAATGGTGTCCCTAGCCTCTGTTTGTCAGAGGGGGGTGATGGATGGCAGGAGAGAGATCACTTGATCTTTACCTGTTAGGTTCACTCAATCCGGGGCACCTGGCATTGGCCACTGTCGGTAGACAGGATACTGGGCTAGATGGACCTTTGGTCTGACCCAGTACGGCCCTTCTTATGTTCTTATGTTCTTAACATGGAGTTTTGGTCATTTTATACTATTTTATTTAGCTTAAATATAAATAATAATGATAACGATAAAGCTAAAAATGCTGTTCTTCAGCACTGTTACCCAAGGTATGAATTTTCAGCCAATGCCTTGCCATTTTGATGTTGAACTGACCGTTATTGCTGCTAGTTACAGGCAGTCCTCATCTTTATGACATTTGACTTAAGATGAACCACACTTGCGATGTTTCTGAACTGATACCCGGATTCAGCTTATGACCATTGGTTTCAACTATACGGCATTTGGTCCCGCAATGGAGTGGATTGTGATTCCAAGTTACAACATTTCAACTTACAGTTTTCAGGAACCAATTGTGTCGTAAGTCCGAGGACTGCCTGTATTTAAAAACAAGTGTTACTTCTGGTGCTCCAGGGACTGGCAAGCTTCAATCTTATAGGCCACAAGCACATATTAAAAGTTTGGGAACTCAGGTTCTCTATTGCTGCCTGGGTAGCAAAAGCTTTTGTCAGATTCAGAATAATGAGCAAATTCAGGCACTCAATGAAGAAAAACTCTTCAGGCAGCCATTTAGAGAAAGGAGAGGTTATCCTGTTAAAGCTTTGACTGTCTTTTGAGCACAAACATTTCATAATTAGTGAACGCTATAAAAGCCAAGATTAGGCCTCCTCCTTCCTTCAGCAATTCATTCTAAGTAACCCCAGACATTCTGTTCTGTCAGATTTTTATTACAAGACCATGTCAGTCAGGCACCCTTTTTTTAATCCATTATCAAGGCTACCAAGAGTCATATCCATTTGCAGCCCTTGCTCATCTACCCCACCTCAGCAGCTCTCATATGTGAGTTGAGCTATGGGCTGGATGGGGGCATCTGATTGCAGATGTGCCTTCTGGGCAGGTGTGGTTACTGTGACTTCTGCCAAACAAGCAGCCAGGCACTTCTACTGATTGCTCCTCTGGATGGATTACAGCAGGAAGGAAACAGTGGATGGAGGGTAATGTGGGGGTAACAGCACCAGCACCAAAAGATGAGGAGCCCCCCTTAACTCTCCAGGCTTCATCAACACTAGCCTGCTACACCAAGCACCACCCCTCCTACGCATGTCCCCACAGTCCTCCCCAGCAGCCTGACCCTTCCAGCTTATCTATTTCCTACCCAGCTTAGTCATTAGCAGACTGCTTCTTATGTTCATGGCATACAAAGACACACACTCTTCCTGAAAGGTTGCAACATAATACTGTTATTCCTTGGAATCCATAAATCTAACACAGGGGTTCCCAAACTTGGTTCACGGCTTGTTCAGGAGAAGCCCCTGGTGGGCCGCAAGACACTTTGTTTACCTGAGTGTCCACAAGTATGGCCATTCGCAGCTCCCTGTGGCCGCAGTTCACTGTTCCTGGCCAACGGCAGCTGCGGGAAGTGGTGGCCTGGCCAAGCAGAACCTAAGGCAGAGAGGCTCAGTTTAAACCACTTTGCTCTCTAGGCTGGCTCTTTTGCAGAGTGACTACTGAGCATCCATCAACACAGATCAGATGCTCTCTTCAGCACCTCCTAGCCTGCATGAAGGATTGGGAAACCCCTTGGCAATTAAAGTGACTGCTTGTAATTTTGACAGTTTCCATTACACCCCACTATCCCCACAGACAGCCCATAGTTTTGTCCTCTGGCTACCTTACCCACAAAACAACTTCCAGTACCTACCCACAGCCTTAGACTTGGCAGAATTCATTTTTTTTATTGTTTAAACAGATTAATACCAATGTTTGTCTTTAAGCATTTTTTCAATTTATCTATTTAAATTTTCACGGTTACGCAAAATGTAGGGGTCAGAAGACAATTAGTTAGTGACAGACATTGAGATTCAAAAAGTTACAGCTTTATAACCATTAAAAAAACAAAATGTAAACATCACATCAAAATATTCAAAGTAAATAGCCTTTAGTTAAACTCTAAGTTCTCAAGCAACTTTTTTTTTTTAACTTTGCCTATCTATAAGTTTCCATTATTATTGATGGGAATATTTTTAATCAGTTTGTGTGTATGGTGAAATTGATGTTGATTGTTATTGCTAAATATCTACCTAGTCTTCCATGACTATACATGCAGTTACTGCTGCCAGTTATGTACAGCTCTATGTCTCGTTTGCCACTGATTGCTAAAATTTATCATTATATGCATGTTGCTCATTAACTAGAGTTTTGAGAAGATGTAAGTAGTTAGGCTTGTCAGCTATGATACTACAGGTTGCAATTCACAGATGTGACAGACACTGGATATCATTCTGCTCCTATTGAAGTAAAGTCAATTTGTCTTTTTTTTTCAATGCGGGTGGTGTGGGGGGGAAAGGAGCTCATAATAAGTAACAGGAATGGTGGGAGTGCTAGTGTAGACAGGGTGCCAGCTGGACTCCGACATTTTAATCTTGTCATCCAACCCTGCTAGAACGATAGGAAATTACGTTAACATTGTCCTATCATGACCCTTTATTTCCTAGACCTTCTCTCCACTAGGACTTGTGGCTCAGTTTCTCCATCTCTCAACTGAGATTAACATACCTCACTACCTTATAGCATTGTCCATAATAGCAAGTTAGAATGTTTCTGTTGTGTTCAAGATGACATTCTCCGAGAGCTTTGTAAGTGTTAGCCACCAAGTATAAATCTACTTTGCTGAATTGTATAGTGACATAATTTGATAGATATGGTCACTTTACTCGTATTACGAGGTGACATTATTCACAAGCTGCCGCTATCACTTACATAAGCAAGTGTGTCATTTGCTCAAGTTCCCTGCTTCCTTATTTGTTAGAAGATGTTTCTATTGTCTTTGCCTTTCTATTAGGAAACAGACTGAAATCCAGGACCCCTATGGTGGCATTCTCAGAAATGCTCCCAGTTCCACACACAGAGCCAGGTAGGCAAGCAGAGCTTCAAAATCTCAATGCGTGGATGACACGATGGTGTAGGGAAGAGGGGTTTAGAATTTTATTAGCAACTGGGGAAACTTTTGGGATGGGGAAGCCTATACAGGAAGGATGGGCTCCAGCTAAACCAAAGTGGATCCAGACTGCTGGCACTTAACATTAAAAAGGTTGCAGAGCAGTTTTTAAACTAAGAAATGGGGGGAAACCGATTGCTGCAGAAGAGCATTTGGATCAGACAGGGACTTCTCTTAGAGGAGATTCTATTAATAGAGATTCTCTAGTCTTCAGCCAGGAGAAGAGGATGGAAGAGGATAAAGTATGGGCCAGATCACATGAGAAACATTCACATAAAAAAGAATCTGACACATCAGAATAGGACAGACAAATAAACAGTGACAAGTTTTTAAAGTGCTTGTACACAAATGCTAGAAGTCTAAATAATAAGATGGGTGAACTAGAGTACCTCATGTTAAAGGAGGATTGTGGCAGGGCAGGGGTAAAACCTGCTAGCTAAATCCTGCTTGCTGGCAGGCAGGCAGGCTGGGGCAGAGGGTGGGAGCAGCCAGCAGGGAGCCCAGCTGGGAGCCCTAATGAGTGCTTGCTCACAGCACCAGGCTAAGTGAACACAGCTGAGGCTGGGAACTGAGAGGGCTAGAAAAGCCCTGAGTCAAACTCAGTTAGGGCAGGCCAGGAAGGGAACAGGAGGCTGCTACACTGTTTCCTTGCTGCAGGCTAGGTGTCTTAGGGGCCTGGAGATCCTGGAACCAAAACAGAGAGGGTAACTGTTGGGGGACAGAGGGGAACACTTTTCTTGCACTGCACTAAGTCTGCACTGTAAATAAAGGACACTTGGTGAAACACCAGAAGAGGGTTTGAAGACCTTTATTTTGATCAGCCAGGGCACAGGGGAAAGATAGAGCCCTGTGTGGACCCTGTGACAAGGATATTGATATAATAGGCATCACAGAAACCTGGTGGAGTGAGGACAATCAACAGGACACAATCATTCCAGGGTACAACATATTTCGGAAGGACAGAACAGGTTGTGTGAGGGAGGGGAGGAGTGGCACTATATGTGAAAGAAAATGTAGAATCAAATGAAGTAAAAATCTTAAATGAATCCACATGTTCCATAGAATATCTATGGATACTAATTCTATGCTCTAATAAGAACATAACAGCAGAGATCTATTACTGACCACCTGACCAGGACCGTGATAGTGGCGATGAAATGCTAAGGGAGATTAGAGAGGCTATCAAAATAAAGAACTCAATAATAGTGTGGGATTTCAGTTACCCCATATTGACTGGGTAGATGTCACCTCAGGACGAAATGCAGAGACAAAATTTCTTGATACTTTAAATGACTGCTTCTTGGAGCAGCTGGTACAGGAACACACAAGGAGAGAAGCAATTCTCAATTTAGTCCTGAGTAGAGCACAGGATCTGGTCCAAGAAGTAACTATAACAGGACTGCTTGGAAATAGTGACCATACTATAATAACATTTAACATTCCTGTGGTGAGAAGAACCCCTCAGCAGCCCAACACTGCGGCATTTAATTTCAGAAAGAGGAACTATGCACAAATGAGGGGGTTAGTTAAACAGAAATCAAAAGGTACAGTGACTAGAGTGAAATCCCTGCTAGCTGTATGGACCCTTTTCAAAGACACCATAATAGAGGCCCAACTTAAATGTATATCCCAAATTGAAAAACACAGTCAAAGAACTGAAAAAGAGTCACTGCGGCTTAACAACCATGTAAAAGAAGCAGTGAGAGGTAAAAAGGCATCTTTCAAAAAGTGGAAGTTGAATCCTAGTGAGGTAAATAGAAAGGAGCATAAACACTGCCAAATTAAGTGTAAAAATGTAATAAGAAAAGCCAAAAAGAAATCTGAAGAACAGCTAGCTGAAAACTCAAAAGGAAGTAACAAAATGTACATCAGAAGCAGAAGCCTGCTAAACAACCAATGGGGCCCGTGGACAATCAAGATAAAAAAGGAGCACCTAAAGACGATAGAGGCATTTCAGAGAAACTAAACAAATTCTTTGCTTTAGTCTTCACAGCCGAGGATATCAGAGAGACTCCCAAACCTGAGCCATCCTTTGTAGGTGACAAATCTGAGGAATTGTCACAGATTGAAGTGTCACTAGAGGAGGTTTTGAAATTAATTGATAAACTAAACAGTGACAAGTCACTGGAACCAGATGGCATTCACCCAAGAGTTCTAAAAGAACTCAAATGTGAAATTGCAGAACTATTAACTATAGTTTGTAACCTGACCTTAAATCAGCTTCTGTACCCAATGATTGAAAGATAGCTAATGTAACACCAATATTTTGAAAGGGCTCTAGCGGTGATCCTGGCAGTTACAGAGCAGTAAGTCTAATGTCAGTACCGGGCAAATTAGTTGAAACAATAGTAAAGTATAAAATTGTCAGACACACAGAAGAGCATAAATTGTTGGGTAGAAGTTAACATGGTTTCTGTAATGGGTAATCATGTCTTACTAATCTATAGAGTTCTTTGAAGGGGTCAACACACATGTGGACAAAGGGGATCCAGTGGAAATACTGTACTTAGATTTTCAGAAAGCTTTTAACAAGCTCCCTCAGCAAAGGCTCTTATGTAAATTAAGTTGTCATGGGATAAGAGGGAAGATCCTTTCCTGGACTGAGAAGTGGTTAAAAGACAGGGAACAAAGGGTAGGAATAAATGGTGAATTTTCAGAATGGAGATGGGTAACTAGTGGAGTTCCCCAAGGGTCAGTCCTAGGACCAATCCTATTCAACGTATTCAAAAATGATCTGGAGAAAGGGATAAACAGTGAGGTGGCAAAGTTTGCAGACGATACTAAACTGCTCAAGATAGTTAAGACCAAAGCAGACTGTGAAGAACTTCAAAGATCCCACAACACTAAGTGATCAGGCAACAAAATGGTAAATGAAATTTAATGTGGATAAACGTAAAGTAATGCACATGGGAAAAAATAACCCCAACTATATGTACAATATGATGGGGGCTAATTTAGCTACAACTAATCAGGAAATAGATCTTGGAGTCATCGTGGATAGTTCTCTGAAGACATCCACTCAGTGTGCAGCAGCAATCAAAAGAAGCAAACAGGATGTTAGGAATCATTAACAAAGGGACAGAAAACAAGACAGAGAATATCTTATTGCCCCTATGTAAATCCATGGTGCGCCCACATCTTGAATACTGTGTACAGATGTGGTCTCCTCACCTCAAAAAGGATATACTGGCATTAGAAAAGGTTCAGAGAAGGGCAACTAAAATGATTAGAGGTTTGAAACAGGTCCCATATGAGGAGAGATTAAAGAGGCTAGGAGTTTTCAGCTTGGAAAAGAGGAGACTAAGGTGGGAATATGATAGAGGCATGCATACACAAGCACACTCTGCACTCTCTAGCCCCTCCAGTAGCTCACTCTATGTGCCCCCCACCCTACTCTTAAAGGGATAGCTTCCATTTCCCTTATATAATTTATATAACCATTAACAAAACAATGTAAATAATTATTCAAAATTAGTACTGACTATAAACAAGATTACTCTATTTCTAAAACATCTACTTCAGGGACCTCACGTATACTAATCAAAAATCTAGTGAGCCTTATAATCCTGCTGTTAGCTGCTTACATACTACAATACAATTATTAATAAAAAAAATTCTGCTTTTTTCCAAATACAACTTTGACAGTCCAGTCTCTGAATCTTAACTCTCTAGATTATACTAGATAGTGTCTTATTTTTTTTTCTATCAAAGGAAAATAAACATTCCTCTTCACATACCAGTATGCTGGGAGGCAATCTCTATACCCTGTAGAGTTAACAAGAATAAAAACTAAGGCTTTCCTGAGCCTATTTCAGCAAGTAAAATCCACCACCAAATCTAGACAGCTCATTTTACTACAGGGAAATCAAAAGAAAATAAACACTTTTACCCTAGAGTCTCTTAGGAAAACTTCCATCCTTTGACAGGGGTAAAACAATCCTACTCACAGGTGCACCAAGTCCTTTAGCCAGACTTTCTCTGGAATTATTCTGACTTTGATATCTCCATGAAAAAAAAGAAAGGAAAAGAGAAGGGACAGGGGACTAAAAACTTCAATCTTCCTTCCGAAACTACTGTTATCATCTTTTGTCTGCTTATTTATATATGCCTTAATGATTCCTGGTGGAAATCCTCTCCCCCTATTTGACAACTCGAACCTTTTCCATGCTTCCTCTCATGTGGGATACGCACACCTCACCCCAGTACCCTATAGGACTCAACTCAGTTATTATAAATTCAGTTTACATCCAAGAAACACTGCACAGTAAAATCAGACCATATTATATACGTCATCTTACTTTCTGCAACGAGCAAAGAATAAACCTTGTTAAATTTGTTTAAAAGATATAGGTGTTAATATAAACGGACACCTCAATAATAATTGTGCTTACAGGACTTTTTACAGTGTATAAGGAGGTGTTTTAAAATATTAGAAGGACATGTACCATAAAGTGTTTTGTGATCCTTATTTTCACTGGCCATTTTTAAAATGGGAATGGTAGAGTCCTAGAGCGTTGCTATTTCCACAGACTTTTTTCTCCCTTGGGAAAAAATGTGGTGTTACGGATTGATTTCTAGGGAGAAGAGGAGGTGGTTCGGCTCAAAAGAAAGCTAATGGGAAAGGAGAGACTTTGGCTTTTGTTTTGCATGTAAGTTTCAAAACAAAAATGGGCACAGGAAATAAGTGGATATCAACACTGTACAGAGACCACAGTTACCAACCAAGCTGGAAAAACTCTTCCAGCACTTCCTTCAGCAATATCTACAGACTTGTCATTTAGAGTTCTCCTTAAATCCCAGTTCACCTACTTCTGTGTAGAATGTCCTTAAACACTTCCATGATGAAATCTCTCCCCATGTCAGAAAGATACTTTCCTTGATACGTGAGCAGAGCCCTCTTTTCACCCAGTAAAACATCTAGCCCAGCTAATTGCAACAACCACTCTTTTTCCTTTAGGATGTGCAGAGGAGCTCTTTTTAAATACTAAGGGCCAGGTTGCTTCACATGAAATTGGCCTGGGCTGGGGAAGGGCGGGAAGAGGTGGAGCAAAGATGGGTTTTCACCACTATTGTGCCTCCATTATGTACAGGTCAGAGAAGCCACTTATATACACCCATCTGCCTTGTCCCCTCTCTGCTAGCAGTCAGGAACAATAGGATGTAGGCACATGCTCCCTGCCCATTGGGATTGCCCTGGTGTGTCCCCTGCAGTAGCAGATCCCTTGTGGATGGGATGGAACTGGCTGAGATTCCCCTATGTCACAAGAATTCCTTCGAGGGTGGGAATGGAATAATATTGATTATTATTGCCAGCAGTGATGTGGCAACTGTAGACTCTTTGAATTCTTCTTACCACAATGGGCCTTAAAAATATTATTAGCTGAAATATTACAGGTATTGCCTATTGTTTATGTAGGGAAGAACAAGGGAATAGTGCAGACACTCAAATGAAGTTGTATTTATCATAAATTGGGCACATTTGAGGAGTCACCCCTGTACAAGTTGCTATCAGTTTTTCCGTCTTATGGGAGAAGCATTCATATGCTTTCTCTTATTCTGTAAGTGTTCCATCTGAGCAATGAGGGCATCAGATTTCTTTTGTCTTCAGTGTCCCTTGGGAATTCTTCAATGCTGTATCAGAGGAAATAAAATTCAAACCACTCTATAACTGTAACATGGTAGGAGACCTAGCTACAGTGAGGCTCTCTTATGACACAGTTATCACATGATTAAAATTATAAGATAGAGGATACATAACTGTGTCCATTGAGAGAGGTTAAATCCCAGTCTAGCAGTGACTTTTTTATTTTTCCATGAGTATGTGAACAGTTGACAGCAGGATTCCCTACTGGGGTAGATAGGCACATGCTAGCTCTGCCCTAACTAGTGTACTAACAATAGCAGTGTAGCCAGGGGTAGCACAGGCAGCAGGTTGGGCTAACCACCTGCATACAAACGCGCATGGACCCATAAAGTCAGTCTGTCTACCCAATCTAGGAAGCACTCTCCCAGCTGCAGCGTAGATGCACCTTATCTTCCAAAAACTCAATTTGAGGATATTTTCACACTGAAATTGAGTATGTGTTTTCATCCATACATTGATAATTTTGTTAATCATTTAGATAGAACATGTGCATATGTCTTCTAGAAAGATGACTGACAGCCTTAAAATTTCCAAATCACCAGGAACAGATGTAAAAACCTGAATTTCTTTTAAGATTTATATTGACTGAGTAAGTGTAAGATACAAATCTAAAAAACATTTAATGATGTTTGCATTGTAAGTGGTATCTAATTCTATTTTGAAAACTGGCTTCCCTTAAAATGCATCTGTCAGAATGTACTGGCAATTGCAAGTCACATGTAAGTAGATATCTCATTTTGTACTCAAGTGCACTTTGTTCTAATCAGAACAGATTTTATCATTTCACTACAGGGTAGTCTCCAATACATTTTGGAATAATGTGTTGCCTTTGTCTTTCCAAATGAGAACATACGGTATACCAGAGAATTCCAAACTGGGGGAAAATGTTTTCTCCTGTATGTCAACAGTAACCCATCTGTTAGTACTAAGAACATGGCAAAGAGGTTATTCAATTAAAAAAGCTATTCTAAGCAGCCGTTATTTGAAACTTTAATTCGTGAAAAAAATTGTGTTATATTATGATGGAAAAATACATAATCTATTCAGTGGATAGCACACCTCTCTCTCTCTCTCTCTCTGCTGGACATATGAATACCAGGAAAGCATTGTTCTCAGGAACCCCCCACAGTAGTGCAATTCGTACGGTGAGATGGACAAAAGGATGTTGTGAATTGATTCTTCATCCACAATGTAGAGTTTGTGAACAGGAAAAAAGGGGTGAATTAAACATAACAAATAGTTTGACCAGTTCTGCATGGAGCATTGCATTCTGTTCTGGGTACATCAATACAATTATGCTATTGACTGTGGACACTGAGAGAAAAGCAGCAAAAAATATTAGGAGGATGGAGGCTTGGATTTCGGAGGCAAGATTAAATGAGCTACAATCAATATGTATAGCGAGGCTAAGGAATGACTAAAAGCTTGATAAGTCTTCCACTATGAAAAGGTGGAGACTTCAAATATGTAAATAAATTATTGAAAGGTGTGGATTAAAACTAAGAATAATGGGGTGAAATTAAAAAAAGGAAGAAATAAGGCTGAAAATCAAGACATAATTTTTGCGAGTGAGACCTCTTTGAATGGTAGAATAGTCTCCCAAGGGAAATGGGGTAAGCTCTGATCCTTGGAAAATGTAAAACTAGGCTGAAGAAAGCACCAATAAATAAAGTTCGCTGGCAGGGCAATGGATTCATTGTTTTAATAGGTCCCTTATGTCTAGAACTTCTATGACACTTTAGATCAGTTAGTAGATGTTGCTATTCTATTACTCAGTTTACCATTCCCCAGGGTAGCTGAGCTCCCAGGCAGTGCTGCTGATCAGTCAAACGTGAGGCTATAGTTGAACTTCGATATGTCACATGGCAAAGTAGGTTGGTCCACCTACTTTATTTGTGAACATTGTCAACTTAAGAACTGTGTTCCTCATTTTAACTGATGCTTCATCTACAGTAGAGTTATGTTTTATCTTTAGAAGGCTGGGAATCTGTATTTCTAGCATTTTAATACAGTAGTTTCTATCTAGCAGTGACTCTAGTGCAATTGGTAAAATTATACGTATTTTACACTTAAACATTGAGACACGGTTGAGAGAAAAATTAGTTCAGTGAATCTTTTATAAATGTATTGTAAGATGAAGCAATGGTTATAAAACGTATAAGAATGTATGCAAAATATGTCACTAGCTACCTTAACTTATTGTTTTTCTAACCCAATTTACAATAATACAGTGCAATCACCAAAACAAGAGTATGATTACAGTATAATCAATAAGTCAGTGGTTCAATGTATATGTGATTTGCCAAAATTACTACAATTAATAAATCAAGTTGTAGTGAATAAGTTAAGGAAAACAGGAAGGGGAGACGTCGCTCTCTTTGATTTAAGCCATTTTGCTAAGGCCAGGTCTACATTCAAGTCAGTATAATAAGTGAATCAGGAGTGTGAAAAATCCACACCCCTGAGCACCATAGTTATACTAACTGTAACCCCCTGTGTAGACCATGCTATGAATTGACATAGCTACCATGTCTCAGGGAGGTGGATTAATTACATTGACAGGACAGCTCTGTCCAATCAGTATAGGAGCATCTTCACTTAAGTACTATAGCAGTACAGCAGCACTGATGCAGCTTTTTAAGGGTAGACTTGCCCTTGGAATCTACGAAAGGTAGAAGATATTCCTTGCTTTGGGTATAAGGAGGTACAGCTCTTTAAATGATTTTCTTGACAACTTCCTTTGTAGGTTGCTCTCTCCCAATAAGCTCCACTGCTCACAGCAATCACATCAAGTTTTTGTTTCTCTAGTCTGTTTCCCCACTTTAACACAATGCCAGCATCCTTTTTGGCAGTCCTGCACAGATACAAAGTGATTTCTAGAATCCCACACTTACAGCAGTTTTAGAATGACACTGGTTTAACCAGAGATCTCGTACTGTTTCAATAACAGACTTAGGGTTTTAGTATCTACTTTGTGGAATAGTTAGTGACACACACAGCACACACATGCATGAGCACTAATGGGTATTTGCACAATTCAAGCATCCTCTAATTGCTCTACAAAAGTGTTTTCATATCTTCTTCTCAAAGTCTTTAGCTCAAGTAGCTGGACCTAAGTTTATATTTATCAGTATTTCTGTTGATGACAGGATGAATTTGAAGCTATTTTGCATGCAGCAGGTGGGAGCTCGGGCTCTTCTCTCTCAGTTGCAGACTTCAAGTGTGGCTTAGCCAGTGGCCAGAATTTTTTTGCCTCTTCTTCTTTGGATAACCAGAACAGGAAAGATGGAACTTTGGGTGTCCTTGTGATTGTGAGAGAGCCCACCACTTCTTTCAGTGTGGTTAGGGTCTTTTGTAGGGATTCCTTTTCCTCTGCCTCAAGGGACATCCTGATATCTTCAAAGGCTAATTAGGTGTCAAATCCTAGTAGCTATACTTTGATGTGAGCCGGTGGACTGGCATCATGATCTTGAAGACACATCGGCGATTCCAGGTTAGTGTGTATGTGTCTTCAACAATTCATTGATAACGGCAAACAGATGCCGTTATCTCAAAAATATGACTTGAGATTATGCCATGCGATAAGGAGCTGGCAGGCAAACTTCCATTTTGGCCCAAGACATAAATGGCTTTAAATATAACTAATGACTCATCAGCATTGCATGTCCACTCGTTCCTACACATCGTCATGACAAAGAGTTAATTATGACACTAGGATAGTAACTCTAATGGCTTGTCTACATGGTATATTACTGCACACCAGAGGCAGTGTAAATTTTAGTCTATGCCAGGGTGTCACGCAGTAACTGGTCCACATGGACCCTGCTGATGCACACTAAAATTTCTCTAGTGTGTGTTAATGTGGTTCCATTTCAAACAGAATTATGTTAACGCTCACTAGGGAACTTTTAGCACGCATGCACCAGCAGTGTCCACATAGGGCAGTTAGTGTGGGACATGCTAGTGCGAACTAGAATTTACACTCCACAGGTACATGCTACAGCACCGTATAGACAAGCCCTAAGAGGTAGGGGCAGCATCTAGGGCAAGTGGAATGGCTTTACCCTAATAACCTTTTGCCTACAAGTCAGAAAGCTGCTTCAGACCTCTCTTAGTAATGCTAACTTTCATTAAACATTTGGCCAGCTAAAGTTACTGATGCCTAGGTTCCCTTCAATGTTTGTAGCTGTTAAGGTTTATACTGGAAAGAATTTGGTTTTGACCACTGTTCAGAAATTGACCCCTGCTGCCAAACCATGCTGGACAAGTTGTGGGCTAAAAGCACCCAACCTTCCTGAGCAGCAGCGAAAACTGAGCTCATCCATCAAGCTAAAAAGTGAGTTGTAAGGATGTGCACTTGTCACTTCATCCTCTTGTCAAATCAGTCGAATGCTCCAGACATATCATCTTTCACACATTTTTGTTTGTGTTTTATTTTTACATAGGAACATTTCATTGGGTTCTTTTTCTCACAACTTATCTCACTTTTTTCCCCCCTATGGAGAACCTCCTTAACACATTTGAGGGAGGCAATCTGGAGCGACATTACCTCAGAGTAGCTAGAGGTTTTCCAGCATGGAGCTGGTGGTTCTCTTATGGCCAAGATGGGTAAGTATGAGAGGGGAGGTATTGTATCATTTCATCATGTGGCTCCCTTTGGGGGAAATTAACCTCCCATCTGGTACATGCACTCTCTCATCCCATGTAATTCCTCCACTATTGCAGGAGCCCCCTACCACACCCAAAACAAAGATTGTCCTGTCTCTTCAATAGCTCCCTGGTTCGGGGACATTCCAGGTTAGATAGGAGGGAAGGGAGGAGAGAGTTGGAGGGGGAGGAAGTTAATCAGAAGTGTGAAAGTGAACCTGTGTGCTTTGGTAATTCTGTGCCTTGCAGTGTCCCATAGGGATTATTGCAACTGGTGCCCAAGTTAGTGTAGCTTTCAGGCTGCTCTGGCCTGCATCAGGTGAGGAGTTGGCTCCAGCAGCTCCTGAGTGGATGAGAAGCAACAGATGCTGGGTACATGGATGAACCAAATCTATAACAGAGGGTTGGATGTTTTCTTTGAGCTAGATACCTCTCTCTTCCTCAGTGAGATTTTACATGTCCTACCAAACTCCATGTGTGGCTCTCTGCTGATGCAGTCCCTGAGAACTATTGAAAATGTCAAGCAGTTTCTCACTCTTCTACAGCTTTCTTATTTTGTTTGCATTCTGATGCTACTGATTGGTGCGTTTGCTCTGAGGTAAGATGTACAGGCACATTTCCCTGCTTGACTGGTACAAGGAGGCGCTGGTTTTCCTGAAGGGAAAAAAATATATAATGTGTTCTATATGTGGCTTTTTATTTTTGTTTTGGCGGCGGTGAAGTTTCCTAATTCTGCTAGTTACCGAGGTATATAGTCTGTAGCTCTGTAACTGTTGTGAATTCATGTTCTGCCTCACAGATATTATACATTTCTGCAACTCTGCTCTTAACTTGAGACAGCTACCATTTTACGATCAGTTCAGCATATGCTGTAAGGGAAGACACCCCATGTACCTTTTTTATGGAACTTAGTTTTTTCCATTGTCCCTCTCAATCTACAATTAAGTCTGAAAAAAATGTGTTGCTTCACTGATATGATCACCATTAAAAAAAGTTAAAATTTTACCCACACTTATAACACAATGGTATGAAAATATTGACATTCTTCTGGTGATCCTTCTATCTGGAGGCAACTTCTAAAAGAAAGGCTGTTGGAACTCTCTTTTTAACCCATCTTTTTTTTAAAAAAAAAGTAGGAAAAGTGACAAGAAGAATAGGGAAGGAGGGGAGTCAGAGGACTGGTGGAACCTAAGAAGAAAGAAGCAGAAAAACATGAACATATGAATGAGTTTCATCTAAAAGTGGGAAGATATATAAATAAGGTTGCTGAATTAGAATGTTGTGTGTTGAAGGAGAAATATGATGTAATTGGAAATAAACCCCAAGAGAGACTGAGAGGTTAAATTACCAGAGCACATAAACATATAAGAAATGATAGATGAAATAAAGCACGGGGAGATAGAAATATGGGTAAAAGTGAATATTAGCTGAAGAGAAAAAAAAATAATATCCAAAGTGCATGTGTTTAGACTGAGATAAAGGGAAAGGGGGGGTTTCTGATTGTAGCCTACTTTCCAGGCACAGAGAAACCATGTGAAAAAGCCACTACAGTGATTGCAGGGGGTTAATTTATTTACAGTTCTTTAGCAGATGCCCTGTCTGATCACCAGCAAGCAGAGATCTCACACAGGTATTATGGGCAGGGCAGCAAATCAAGGCTTGGGACTGAAGAGCCAAAAAAGATGTTCACAGAGAAGATAGAAAATGATTAGAACAGCTACCTTGTAAAAAGGGGGAAAGCAAGATGTGGAAGGGTGGGAAGCCACACCCATTCACTAGATTTCTGCATGACTGTTCTGGTTAATTGAATGTACAAAGCTTTGCACAACACTTTCAATCCTAGGTGCTTAAAATGGGGCTCTTACATTCATGGTCAGGCACCAGAACAGAAGCATCCTGATTTACAAAGGTGCTCAGCGCATATTGTTCCCGTTGACCTGAATGGGAGTTGTGGGTGCTTAAGACTTCTACTGTAGTACATGCTGCCCTACAAAACTCAGATAGAACATATCCCTCTGAATGGCATAGCTCTAACACTGACCATTGAAGTCATGATCCTATAGTAGTCACATCCAACCCTTAACTTCAAAGTGTGATTTATGACAAAGATAATTTATGTAATGCCCTGATGCAGAAGGGTCACTCACTAGCCTGTGTGCCACTCATATCTGGGCACATTGTAGCAGCCCCTTCAAATCTGGTGCCTCCTGTGGCCACTCAGAGCCTGAGGTGGTTTGCTAATTCTCATAATCCAGACCCCTGGCCAGGTTGCTTATAGTCCCTGCCCCTTCCAGGGTAATAAAGAATACAATCCATCAGTTCAGTCACCATCTACCAGGCATTTTTGCCCTACCCTAGTCTCTGTAGTCTTGCTCTCATATATTTGGCAAGCATTACATCCCTCTTCTTGGAGGCCAGTTGGGGAACCCAGACCCTCCCTCCTCTCTGGGTTCCCTCTGGGAGTCTGAACTAAACATCTAAGGTCTGCTCCCTCAGATTCACTACTGTGTCCTTGGGCTGCTTCCTGTCTTCACCTGCCTCCAACTTATCACAAAGGAGACAGAGGTATGTTACCAGCTGAGAAATGAAGAGTGAAATAATCTATCTGTGGTGGAGAGTACACTATTAGCAGGAATGGGCAGAGGACTAAAATAATCCATAAAATGGGAAACCTAGTGTAACGTACCTTGTCCCTGAGGGAGCAATCAGAACTACCTTTTGGCCCTTTTCTGGGGTGGGATTCCTATATACCTGCTTCTCTTGCACTGTGTAGCTCCTCGTGAAACTCAGGTCTATGATACAGTGTGTTAGCTTTCAGCCTACTATGACACACTCTTAAAAAGTATAATTCCATTATCTTGCAGCCCCATCTTATGCCTTTGAAACACTCGCCAGCATATTTGTAAGGCACTCTGGGGTACTTCATCAAAAACCAGCCAAAGGATTACATAAAGTGATGCAGTAAGAAGATCTGGTCTGGTAATATGGGAGGAAAGTAGAGAGCTACATGAGAGGAGATTTTATGAGGAAATAGTCACAACAAAATTCATAAATACTCTTCTAGAGTTGGCATTGCTGGGGAGAAAGGCACTTTGCCAAGCAGACCATTTTTATTATGTTTATTGATATAAGTAGACAAGATGGGTGAGGTAATATCTTTTATTGGATCAACTTCTCCTGGTGAGAGAGAGACAAGCTTTCAAGCTTACACAGGGCTCTGTATCTTGAAAGATTGTCTCTCTCACCAGCAGAAGTTGGTCTAATAAAATATTTCTTTACCCACCTTTTTCACTCTGATATTTTGGAATCAACATGCCTACAGCAACACTGTATACACCGATACAGGTACTCTGACAGGTACAAATTTGCAATGTTTAAACAAAATTAATATTGCAATTCCCCAAACAAATATTTGTCCACATATATCTATGTTTGTATAGCTATGATACAAACAGCCCAGACAATAATCTCATTAATACACTTTTTAATATTTCATTTTGTTCACATACTTCTCTGGATCACAAAGTCTCAGCAAAGTTTTCTCTTGAACTCAGAAGGCACGACACTCCCAAATATCCAGTCACAGAACAATTAAAGTTAAAGGATTAATTTAAAAATAATGAGCACGAGGCACTTGCCCTTTAGTTTTCCTGAGTCTGTAGTAAATTATTTCCCTGAATATGCCCTGCACTGTTTAACTCTTTCCATGGCCAGTTCTAAAGCTCAAATACACCTATTTGTGAAAAATTGCTAGTGAGCTCATAACTCTTCACTGGCTGATGCAGTACATTTTGCATGTCACAGAAACAAACTCCAAATTGCTGGAAGTTTCTTGAAGCACAGTCCAGGCTTATATGTTGTAGGTTTTATATGAGAGCAGATTCCATTACACACCTTTCAATATCTGTCACTTTGAAAGTCATCCAGCAGTGCTCAAACAGCCAGTGCCCTAGGTGAAAATTGAAGTTTGTCCTTGGTGGACACTGAACCATCCACACATTTAAATGTGCTTTCAGACATATTAGGTGCCTTCCCCACAGACTGCTGGTAGCACACTAAGTGACCTCAAGGGCAGCTTCAATATTGCTTTGTGGAGCATAGGGTATTGACTATTGAGACCTGCCGAGCAGGGGTTATGGTGGTGCTGCATTTTGGGTATTCCTGCTGTGGATCAAGTTGCATGAATTACATATTGTCTCCTTATCAGTATTTTAATTTCCCTATGAAGGGAGCTGGAGCAGATAGGGAACACAAGAAAAGAACTGAGAGCAAAAAGTTTGCAGAGAAGATGTAGTTTCCATGATATTTTACAATTTCATTGTTGAAACTGGCAGCTTTTCAGGTTAATATTTTCCAGATATTATGTTAGTATTAGTAACGGAACTTGATACCTTGAAGACTAACTGGTTGCAGGGTGCCTATAGGCCTCAGCTAAATAGACAGTGAGGGCACTTCCGATATGGAGGAACTACTGATGAATACGGAAAACTCTGACAGGCCTGTCCTGAACTACTTTTCTCTGACTCTGCAGTTTCTTAGTATCCAGGATACCTTTGATTTCCCCTGAAAAACAGCAGGACAACACAGCTGTAACTACCCACTCAACTTTGCCTTCTTGTTATCAACCTATTTTTTAAAAAGTGGTGCTATTATCATGCAAATAATAATACTAGTCTTCCATTAATTGGCTCTCTTGTTCTTCCTGCTTGGCTACTGCTATTAAGATTATCTGAACTTTTTAATATATACATGTAGGTAAAAATATCTGCAAATTGGGCATGTCACTCAGGCTCCTATCACGTGGCCAATGTAATCCTTCTTGTGAATATTGGGCACTCTTGATAGTCACACTCATGAACAGATTGTTGGCATTCTCAGTGTGCTCCCATAGTAATCTTCTCCAGATACTAGGCCATGCTGCTCTCATTCAGAAATTCCTAGTCAGAGAGCATTTGAAGCATCTAAGCAATTTAAAGTCCCACGGGTGCCCCGACCTGCTACAAACATCTTAACTGGCTTTGGAACTGCAACCAGAGACTTTTCCCTGGATTATGCATTGTGGAAGGCTGTGGATTATTCTGTATGACTGAAGCACTTCTTTATTACAGAGCCATTTATGGTATAAAACAATTACAAATTTTTGCTTTCACATCTTATAAGGGCCAGGTGGGCCCTGATTGAGCTGGCCACAGCTGCGGCTACTAGGAGCTACTTGCCCCCAGCCACAGCCCTCCCACTTCTTTTAGAAATGGGGTAGTCACCCGCTACACCCTCTCTCTTATTCCCCTTCCAAATAAATTAATAGCATTTACGCAAGAGACACAGGGTGAACCTCCATAATGATATGATGTATAGGTAAGATGTACAGCACATATAAGTTGATCAAAAAAATGGATGCAAGTGGCAAAGTAACTTGTACCTCTCTTGCAGTCACTGGGCATGCAACAAGAAAGTAACAATTCCTCTTGTAACTTTCCCTCCTTGTCTTCCTTGCCTCCTTTTTGAACACCTTCTGGAACAAGTATCACCAAAATCAGACTTGATAAAAGCAGGTGAAAATTCCCACAAGTGAATTTAACAGTGGGAACATTGGAGATGGTACAGGCAGAAGTAAATTAGAAAGACTTGGCAAAGTCTACAGAGCTATCTGTGGGCCCCAGATATTGAGGCCCACAAAAGCCCAGTGAGTCAAAGTTTCTGTCAATCTATATTGGGCCACAAATTCTAGGAAGAAGACTTTCTGGAGGAAGAAGAGCTGCTAGAGCAGTAGGACACTGGGGCATTATAGCATAAAACTGAAAACTTCTACCATTGCTATTAAATTATGTCCCCAGAACGGTGCTACTGGCCAGCTACACTGAAGATATGTGTCAGTCTAACACTAATTAAGGAAAACATTCCAAAAAAGCTTGGTGCCAGTTGAGAAAAGGTACTGAGCAGCTGTTATTCCAGTGCGAGCTAATGGAAGTTAAACACTCAGTATCTTTCAGGATTCTACCCTAGATTTTTAAATAATAATCCATTCCCAGTTTGTTTCCTTTTCAGTACTGTAAAATAGTATTAATATCCAGTCAAAAAGGGAGCCCAACATGATTTAATCTCTATGAAGCAGTTTCTGATACCAATTATTCCTGTTGATTGTTTTACTTATTTGATATTTCTGTGTTTTAGAGAGTTTGCTCTAAAAGGAGCATGTGACTCTTAAATAGAAGTTTAAAGCACTTGAGAAATGCCTACAGTACTTGACAAAGGCAGTTGTGCATACCCCATAATCATTCTCTACAAGGGAGAGCTATTCTGATCTCAGCTGTGCAATGCCGCATACAGTGTTTCTTTACTTGTGCCTGCAATTGCAGTAGTAGGGTTTCTGAGAGATGCTGCAATGTATGCCACATGAATTAGAAATTAGGCCTATGTGTGTGGACTGGCAAAAGGAGGAATTTGTAAAGCAGGAGGTATGAGGCTGATCTTTCAGATTCACTAACCAAGTGTTCCATCTTCCACTTTGTTCAATGCAATATGAGTTTTCCATTACAGATTCAATATCAGTGCTTAATTTATAATGAAATAGGTGCTGGAGCTCAAGCAATTTTTCTACTTTAATAACTGATGCAGCAAGCCCAAAGATTACGGGGCTATGAACGGCCAAGACTAAAAGTGTCAGGGCTCAGCCCTGACAAGCCCTGGCACAAATTAAGCACTATTCAATCTACTCTATTACAGATGGACATGCGTTGCAACACAATCTGGCATCTTAAAGTCCAAGCCTGTAAAAAGCATAAAAAACAAAATCAGTCTGTCTGGGAAAATTTTTAACTGGGAGAGTAGTTTTTAGAGGTCTGAACTGTGAATCTCTGGGACGAGAGGACTGAGCATAATCAATTCCGATTTTAATCTTTCCTGTTTATCTGAAATTCCGTCCCCACATCCTGGCTTTTGTAACTGTGGAACTGTATCATTGTGACCAATCCCAGCTTCTGCAGAGGTGAAAGATCCATGAAGCTCTGAGAGCTGGAAAAAAGGTAGTGGTTGTTCCTCTTGGGCTGGGAGCTTGACTGAGGTATGGTCTGAGGAAGGGAGTTAAGAACTAGCTGACTTTTGCTCTTGCCCAGAGCTCTTCTACAGGTCTGGGAAACATGCACAGAGTATCACAGCTAAATACAAGGTGGAACAGATTGTTTAGCATAGTAGTTAACAGATATTTCAAGGGACCATTCACGGTGAAAATGATAAAAGACACACACAAAAATCACTCAGTGATCACTCTATGTCTGATCTCTCAGTCCTCATCCTTAACCTGGACAACACTTTCACAAGATGAGCCTGGGAGCTTAAATTCATAACTTTGCTACACATTACAAATCATTGGCTGAATAGAGACTCTGGATTTATGGCTTATTACAACAATCTATGACCCACCAATAACCCCCCACAGCTTTCCTTTTCACCCTATGACTGGAGGGATGTCAGCAGGCCACTTCACCTGGAATGGTCCTTTGAAATATGTGCCGACTACTTACGCTAAACAATCTGTTCCACCTTGTATTTAGCTGTTGCACTGTGCGCATTTCCTCAAACTGAAGAACTCTGTGTGAGCTTGAAAGTTTGTCTCTTTCTCCAACAGAATTGGTCCATTAAAAGATATTACCTCTCACACTTTGTCTCTCTAATATGCTGGGACCAACATGGCTGCTATGACACTGCATACAACATTGAAAGCAAAGTGTCAGTTTCAACAAATTTTCCCATCTTTTTCATTCTTGTTAGTTCCTCTAATTTTAAAGAGAACATAATTTAGAGTATAATCCAGACTTCTTGTTGTTGTTGTTTAATTAACCACACACTGTGTCCTTCATTTATAGATCAGGCTGCACAATAAATTCAATCTAATCATTTTGTTGATTAAGGACACCATTTTTTTAAAAAAATTGGCTACTTCCAATCAAAGATTTTGCAGCATTTAATGAAAGCCCAACTTTTGACACTTGGTATTTCATAACAAAGTGACCAGAAAATGGTCATTCTGCTTGCATGACAAAGTGAGAGAGGAAACAGGATCGCAGTTAATTTTCTCTGCTCTTCTAAGAAATTAGGATAAATAAATATTTTGGGGGACTAATAATTTTTCTATTTAGACAAAAAAGAACTTGGGCCAAGATATTCAGAATTGGGGGCCATATCCTCTGCTGATGTAACTCATCATAGCTTCATTAGCTTCAATAGAACTATGCCAATTTACACCAGATGAGGATCCAAAGCACAAGACCTGCAGTTTGGCTCCTAAATTCATATTTGTTCACCTGAATATGGGACCAGATAGTCAAAAGGGCTGAGTACTCAGCAGTTCCCACTGACCTTGAGCTTTTTCATTAAAAAGAAAAACCACGCAAGGCTATTTAGGGCAGTACTTTCACTTCTTCCTCAGCAAATAACCAATTTAATTATATTTGCACAATAGCCTTTGTTATCTTCAATCTTTCTTTATAGCTTTAAAGG
The DNA here is from genome assembly GCA_007922305.1 of Dermatemys mawii. NCBI lineage: Eukaryota > Metazoa > Chordata > Testudines > Dermatemydidae > Dermatemys > Dermatemys mawii. The sequence goes on from ML677351.1 coordinate 19,594,804, forward strand.
GAACTTCTATTGCCCCACAATGATGCTGATTTAAAAATTTCAACAGCTGTGGTAGATCAACCTACTGGTTTTTCAAGACAAAACCTCCTACGTCAGTTGGAAATATATTATGAGTTGGAAAAAGAGATACATTTCCCTCTTTAGTGCCTGATCTTGTCCTACATCCTCAGTCCCTGTTAAATGAAATGGGAGATAAAGCTGATGGTTGTGATGGTTTAGGCCAGGGGTAAGCAACCTATGGCACGGATGCCAAAGGCGGCATGCAAGCTCATTTTCAGTGGCACTCACACTGCCTGGGTCCTGGCTGCCTGTCTGGGGGGCTCTGCATTTTAATTTAATTTTAAATAAAGCTTCTTAAGCATTTTAAAAACCTTATTTACTTTACATGCAACAATAGTTTAGTTTTATATTAGAGACATAGAAAGAGACCTTTTAAAAACGTTAAAATGTATTACTGGCACGCAAAACCTTAAATTAGAGTGAAGAAATGAAGACTCGGCACACCACTTCTGAAAGGCTGCCAACCCCTGGTTTAGGCAACTGTGAGCTAACCAACTATTGAAATAAGCAGCCAACTCAACTCAGAACAGAAACAATAGTTCTCAGTAGAAAACCTATTTCAGTTAAAGTAGCTTTATATACATGAACTAAAAGCTTCTTGACATGCCTCTTAGGGAATAATTCCACTGTCGAGTACAACATACAAAATAGTGTAAATTATCACGATTGACCCCATTGAACTATATATTAGGTATCCTTTTTTTCTTTTGTTCCAATATTGCACAGAGAATCCTTGCATTTTTTTGCAGCCTGACTGTAGATTATAGAAACATAGTGGGCATGATTCTCATCTCACAATGGTTTATATCTGTGCAGCTCCATTTACTGTAATAGTGGTACTCTGATAATAATAATGTATAGTAAAGGCAATTAAAACCACAGAACTCATTTTTAATCATGGTTGTGCTCGTCCATTGTAAGGGCCAAATCATATTTAGTATTGAGTTAGTTTAAATTTGATAGATAACATGATATACTTTGCTAGTATAAACAAACCTTTATACAAAGCGAAGCACAAAAGCCACTCAGAACTTGGTGTGTATCTGAAAATGTATTGTTTTGTCATTTTAAACCAATATTTGTGTTATAAAAATGATCTGGAGTCTTAAACAGTTTTTTGGGCCTGGGTCTCCTTTTATGTACAGTAAAGGAAAGCAGGCATAACTTCAATGAGTTCAGTTGACTTACAGCATTGTAAAACTGGTGTGAGAAGAGAATCAGAATCCATCTATCCATCCATCCGTCTAAAATGTTATTTCTCCTGTAACCATTGTTCATTTGTGCTTTTAGCTCCCGCTTTGCTACCATTGTTATAACAACGATCTTCATATTTGCAGTAGTAAAATACCATACATTCCCATGGACAAAACCAGGGCTTAAAAAAAGCTCAGAAAAGATTTTGCACAGACCACGTGTCAGAGAAGCATGTGTAGGCTCAAATTGCAACAGGAGACAAAGATCAGAAATTCCTGGAGGTCAGTGCATATGCACGCACTAAAGATGTGTGCAGTGCTGTGCATGCACAAAGGAAGAAAATAGTGTTTTAGCAACAGTCTTTATTAGCAGTTGGGGATTGTGAAATTAAACAAAGACAGTAAGTGTGCAGATTTCCAAATATATTTCCACTATGGGAAGAAAAACATGGGTCATCTTTGTGTTTAAATAAAATCTATTTAAATAAATTATAATATAAATAACAAATACAAACTAACATGATAATACAAAAACCATGGATAACGATAACGTGGGTTTGTTTATGTATATGGTGATGGGGCAAGGCCAGATGGCTATAGGAAAGTGCTAAAGAATAGATATGTTAGTCTCAGGCTAAACAAATCCCTGGTACCACTGGAACCTTCTAGAAAGGAGTAGAAACAGCTAGCCTGATTGGGACACCTGAAGCCAATCAGGGACTGGATGAAACCAGTTAAAAACCTCCCAGTCAGTCAGGTAGGTGTGGGTGTTAGGAGCTGTGGGAGGAAGTTGTGCTGTTGGTGAGACTGAGTGGTGGACAGCATATTGTATGCAAGGAAGGAGGCCCTGAAGTCAGGGTGAAGTGGAGTTTGAAGAAGTGGGGACTGCTGTGGGGAAGTAGTCCAGGGAATTATATTGTGTTTTGTGGATAAAAGATCAGCCGTCTTAGCTGATACTATTAGGGTCCCTGAACTGGAGCCTGGAGTAGAGGGTGGGTCCAGTCTCCCCCCTTTCTGCCTCCCCTAATTAGTCTCTGAGATTGGGAGACAATAGAGACTGTGCCAGGAAGGATACCTTCTCCTCACTGGCTTATGATGAAAATGGCTCAATAGACTGTGACCTTGTCTCTGGAGAGAGAAGGGCCACGTGGAGGGTCACAGTGAGCCTCTGAGGCTAGTGAAAATCCACCAGGAAACGCAGGATCCACGAAGATAAGGACAGAGCTTTGTCACAATAATATATGTGTATATATATATAATATGACTAAGTAAGAGCTATCTCATATTATATCACGGGTGGGTGGGTGTATCTATATCTTTATAGTATACATGGGGTCACCCTGTCCCCACAGGAATTCCCATAAGAGGAGGTTCTAAAGGGAGGAAAACTCCATGGGTAAAATCCTGCCTCTTTAAAGTCAATGGCAAGACTGCGATTGACTTCAGTGGAGTCAGCAGCATTTCACTCCATCAGAATCATGTCACATAGGCCACATTCCTGCGATGGACTCTGTGCAAGTTACTCACTGCACCCTCTGTGAGGCCTCATTGACTTCAATGTGTCTCCACTCAGGTGCAGGAGTGCTCCAAGTAGGTGTATATTGCAGGATTGGGGTCACAGTTTCCTCCAGATTGTTCTCTGGGCAGTGGTTTCACTCCCAAACTCTATGGGTCCTAGGAGATATGCAGAAGACCAGGGATATAGTCGGAGAGAACTTGTGTGTGTCTGTTCTGGCTCTCAGGTCCCTAGTCTCCTCTTCTTTCCCATGCTGCACAGCTCCATAGTGGGCTGAGTGGCAAGAACTCCTAAAGCAATAGCTGACTCACCTTAAAGATGGAGCTCTATGGTGCAGAAGGAGGGCTTGCAAATGTTAATGCAGCCTTGCATTATCTGCAGTATATATCTCATGGGACTTGGTGGATGAGAGAAAAATAAAGTACTTTTTAATGGAATGCTTGACTTTGCACTTCCTTTAAACATAAGAAGGGCAGTATTGGGTCAGACCAAAGGTCCATCTAGCCCAGTATCCTTTCTACTGACAGTGGCCAATGCCAGGTGCCCCAGAGTGAGTGAACCTAACAGGTAAAGATCAAGTGATCTCTCTCCTGCCATCCATCATACCCCTCTGACAAACAGAGGCTAGGGACACCATTCCTTACCCAGCCTGGCTAATAGCCATTAATGGACTTAGCCTCCATGAATTTATCCAGTTCTCTTTTAAACCCTGTTATAGTCTTAGCCTTCACAGCCTCCTCAGGCAAGGAGTTCCACAGGTTGACTGTGCGCTGTGTGAAGAAGAACTTCCTTTTATTTGTTTTAAACCTGCTGCCCACTAATTTCAATGGGTGCCCCCTAGTTCTGCTATTATGGGAACAAGTAAATAACTTTTCCTTATTCACTTTCTCCATGCCACTCATAATTTTATATACCTCTATCATATCCCCCCTTAGTCTCCTCTTTTCCAAGCTAAAAAGTCCTAGCCTCTTTCATCTCTCCTCATATGGGACCCGTTCCAATCCCCTAATCATTTTAGTTGCCCTTCTCTGAACCTTTTCTAATGCCTGTATATCCTTTTTGAGATGAGAAGACCACATTTGTACACAGTATTCAAGATGTGGGCGCACCATGGGTTTGTATAAGGCAATAAGATATTCTCCGTCTTATTTTCTATCCCTTTGTTAATGATTCCTAACATCCTGTTTGCTTTTTTGACTGCCGCTGCACCCTGCATGGACATCTTCAGGGAACTATCCACGATGACTCCAAGATCTTTTTCCTGATTAGTTGTAGCTAAATTAGCCCCCATCATATTGTACGTATAGTTGGGGTTATTTTTTCCAAAGTGCATTACTTTACATTTATCCACATTAAATTTCATTTGCCATTTTGTTGCCCAATCGATGCTGTTAAATCAATGCTGACTTGGATAGTAAGTTTATAAGGACATCTTGGCTTTTAGATTTAAGGTAACTGCCACTTAGGTGCTGGTATACTTTCCCTGGGACTCATATACCATGGTCTGCTTTTTCTCCATCTATATGCAGGTGGCAGGGGATCTATGAATCTTAAAGCTGCTAACATGATGGGCAGTTTCCCTAACTAGATGAAAACAAACTCCATCTCTGCTTAAGCTTTTTGGAAGAAAGCTGTCCTGGCAGTCACCATTTTCAAAGCTGAGTGGACATTAGTCATACAATAATGCTAATGCTCAGATACAATAATAAAAGTACTGGGTGCTATAGGCAAAACTTAAATTGCCATCAAATAGGGCGTGCCTCTAAATTACTCTGACTTTCATACTGATTGGAAATAATAAGCCACGAGGTAAAAAAAACTCTCCTGCTGGAGGGAGATTATTTGTCAGACTTAATCATAATCAAACAACAAATTTCAAAAGCTTCTCCATTGTCTAGATTTGGGTAGAATCATCTTCAATATGATGCTGTGTTGCAGCATAGGCAATGCCCAAATATGCTGTGCAGATGATCATTTAAAGCAGGAATGAAAAAATAAAGACATAGGGGGTTTTTAGTGGTATTTCAGATGACAAAGCCGTACCTGATGTAAATGTCTGCCTAACTAAGTGTAACTATTATTATTTAATAAAATAGACACAAGTCAAAGTAGAAAGAGCTGAATGAAATCTTTTCTGCAAAGTGTGCATTAATTGGAAACTTCAGCTATGGCTATTGTGCAATTGTGCACTGAATTTGTCAAATAGTTTTGGCTAAATAAAAAACGAGGAACTCTTGGAGCAAGTCCAGATAGTTCATTTGAACATTAACAAAATTAACAGTTTTAAAATCACTGCTTTGAATCAACGTAATATTGATTTGGCCTCTCATTCTGGCAAGAGCCTTCCCACCCCATAAAACCTGTTTGTGTGAAACAAAATTAAAAGTCATTTTTTAAACCCTTAGGCCATCATGCAAACAAACTATCAATGATCTGCTTGACTATAGAAAATAAGTAAATAATCTGACTACTCTAAACAGGATTTATAGTATGGCTGTTCACTTTAAAAATATTTTATTTTGTGATATTGAGCTTCCACCAGTGTATTTCGCACAGTGGTAGGTCTGGTGTAGATCAAGTAATGATGTTGTTGAGATATGACTGGAGAAAGTTTGGACACAAGAGTAAATGTCAGTGGTTGCTAGTACCTTGCTTACACTACAGCTCCCACCAGTCATCATCCTCTGGGATGGTGCAATGATGGGAAATAAAGGCAGTTTATTGTAGTTGAGGCCAATATTTACTCAAGCTTTTCTAAGTGGTAATATAAATAAGGCAATACCTATAAGAAAACATAGCTATTTAACAGCCATAATTACAAAGCAAAATTGCATAATCACTATTCAGCCAAAAAATAATTTCACAGATGGATGATCAGATGAATTTCAGCCAAGTGATTTCAGGGGCAAGTGAATAGGCAATAACATACTTTGGAATCATTAGCTTCTCTTCAGTTTCAGACAGTGACTCATTGTTCAAACTTAACAAACCATGAGGCCCAAACAGGACTGAAATGGTATTTGACCAGGATCCATTCAAATCCTTGCAATAGAACAAGCAAAGAATACTTACTGAGTTTGTGTTAACGTTCAAATGATTTTTTTGGTGCCCCTTATACTTGAATTTAATTGATTGTACGGAATGGAAGTACAATGCAATTCCCATCAACCTAATATTGTGAAATATTGACAGTAATATGTGCTGGCACTTGGAGCTGGGGGCATCATTTCCCCCACCCCCAATAAATGAAGGGGTCCTCTGTCTAATAGCAGAGTTGCATTTTATAGTGCTTTTGGACTGGTACACATTATACTATACTGGCACCAATCCCAAGACGTTATTTTGTCTCCTAGAGTTGGAGTTTGAGATAAAATAATCTTCAGCTGTTATGGTTGCATCCTATTTTGAAAACTTTAACAATGTACCTGATGAAGCAATAACTACCTGAGTCAGCAGAGAGCCTTAAACAGTATCTCCAAGGGATAAACTGCCCTCTTGATCTTAACAGTTGTTCTACACTCATTGATTTTTCAAAATGGATCAATAGTTAACTTTACAAAGACCAAGCAGATAAATTCAGTAGGAATAGCTGTAAACATAATACATATGTTTTGGCATTGTGAATTAAGGAATCTGAAGAGTACCATTACTCCTTTTCTTACTCAAGCAAGCCCAGGGAGCATGGAAAAGCATCTCAGTGACTTTTGCCAATCAAATATCCAGCTGTGGGAATTCTGAAGCTAACATGTTGCATACAATTAAAGAAACAAGCTTTAGCTGACAAGGCCAATTAGATTGAGAGACTGAAACTGGCAGAATAATGGTGCAAAGCAAAGAGCATGAGGACTGATCAAGTAAATGCAGCTTTTGTGACAATGAAAATGTATCAAAGACTTGCCCAAGTAAATGGCTCTCTTTATAAGTAATAGACACTGTTTTGTTAAATAAAACACAGACAGTGTGGCCATCTCCAAAGTTTTTTTTGGAGGAAGTGTTTATTATGGGACTGGCTTTCATAGATTTTGTGAGACGTTCAAGCCTGCATGGAATTTTTGGGCTGCCCTTGGGAAATGCTGCTGTCTAGCTTTCTTTCCACCTGGGAAACAGTCAATCACAACTGATGCAGAGAGTGAGAAGAGCTCAGGAGCAGAGCAACAGTTTTGGCTAGGGGAGGTGGGAAAGGAGCAGTAAAAGCCCAACAGCTGAAGGTTCTCTCCCTTTTGTCTCTTACCCTTTTAGGAAAAAAGGTCTGCTTTGATATCTCCCTTTTCCTGAACTCCAAGGTTGCAACACAGTAGAATGGGAGGAGAGGAGAACCCCCCCAGAGCTGTCTTCCCCTGAGAGGGGTTGGAGAATCTGTCCAGCTGCAGTAGGAGCAGAGAGATGCTGTGAAACAAAGAGGTTGAGCTAAATTGTGGGGCTGGGTCAAAAACTAATTTCATATGGAAGTGTGGTGGCTAAAACTCAGTTTCTCATTTTACATATAAGAAAAGGTTAAGGGGCTACTACAGGAGTAGATGGGAGAGGTTCTGTGGCCTACAATGTGCAGGAGTCAGCCTAGATGAATACGATGGTCCCTTCTGACCTTAAAGTCAGTCTAACTTGTCAGCAGCACATCAAGAGGTGGGCAGGGAGTACACAGAATAGAAGAGCTCGAATAATTAATCATGAAAGAACTTCATGTATTTTGGGTGAGTAAAATGACTTGCTCAATTCTGATGCATGATTTTTGAGTGTTTGGGGATGGCCATAATGGACCTAGGGCATGGCTACACTTGCAGATGTAGAGCGCTGAGAGTTAAACCAGCCCTTAGAGAGCACAGTAGGGAAAGTGCTGCAATGTGTTCACACTGTCAGATTCAAGTGTACTGGCATGGCCACATTAGCAGCTCTTGCAACAAAGAGCAGTGCATTATGGTAGCTCTATCAGGATGCAAGTGGTCCAACATGCTTTTCAAATGGGTGTGGAGTGGGATGTGACAGGGAGTGTATTGTGTGTATGCGGGGGGAGAGAAAGTGGGTTTTTGGGGGGCTGAGAGCATGTCAGCATGCTGTCTTGTAAGTTCAGACATCAGCAAATCTCCTGTCAGGGATCTGAGATCATATTTATCAACACCATGCTTGGATTTAAAAATAAAAAAAAAGTTCTGAATTTGTGGGAAATTTTTAAAAAAGGTTCTAATTAGACCAAAACCAAATATCAAAATTTCTCAAGCCATAAATTGCAAATTCCAGCCAATTCTAGACACAGCAGCAACTAATGTGGGAGAGGGAAGAAACAGAATCTACATCCAGAACAACTTGATAAACTGACTACAATCTCCTGCAAAGTAGGGAGGAAGTGGGTTTACTTGTTGGCCTAAATCCTGTTTCAATGCAATGAGCTGCTAATAGGTACAATAATACTTAAATAAGTGAATTAGTCAGGAAGCATACACCTACCATTTGGAGACATATACAGGATACAACAATAAATGTCAACTAGTCTGACCCCACAGAGGTACAGCCAAGAATAGTTTCTAAACGAGCCACTATTGCTTTGCTTTAGGGTAAAAACAACTAATTAAGACTTGAAGCATATGCATCCAAAGGAGCAAGTGGAACTTGTATTACTCTTCACGTAGAGCTCAACTTGAAGTCTGAGTTTAAAGTTTGTTCCAACAACAGTCAAGCATACAACAAGAGGTATGTTACCTCACAATATTTCTTGTTCTTAAATGTTACCAGTTCAGCATTTGTGTACATATCAGAACTCATGAGGTATTCTGCATTTTTGAGTAACGGAGCTTCAGGTCTGAGAATGTGGTAGTTGAACTGCAATTCCATACAGAATTTTACTAAGTTGGTTTCCTAGCTGAGAAGTACCATGGTCACCAAAAGTACTACAGAAATTGATAGGATTATTTCATACTGTGTGACTTCAAAGTAAAATCTGAGATTGTTTCCTCTGATTACACTTCACCACCCAAAAAGGATGTTGGTCAAGTAAAACCACATTGGTTTTTTTAACTTAAAAATTAACCTTAGGCTTTGAATCCTTCCTTGCTATTAATCTACTGTAAATAAGCAGATCTGTATTTGAAGTGACAACCAAACAATCTCTGTTTGGTTACTGGCCCAGTTAGTGGGCAGAAGTCTTTATTCAAAACTGTTGCAGTCCTGGATTATGGCATATCAGAGACATTAGGGTAGTATGCTTAATTTTTTTCCATAAAGATTGAAATTGGAAGTAAACCATGTACATGCTGCCAAATTCAGAAGTGTTGAGAACACACCCTTAAATATTCATAAGGAGATATGTATTTCACTTTGTCAAAAAACCAAAACAAACAACCCAACCAGCACTATGCTTTTTTTGAGCCTAGCATTTGAAAAGTCTGGAAAGAAAGAAATATTTCATAATATTTTAAAAATAAATTTGAGCCTATTGTTGCTGACATTTACTGTACACAGGGGACTTTATAGAGGAGGTGGCAAAAACAGTCTAAGGCCTGGTCTACAGTGCGCGATTATTTCAGAATTAGCCAAGTTAATTCGAAATAAAATTGATTCCGTCCACACGACCAAACCGTTTTTTTTTTTTTTATTTAAAGGGCTCTTAAATCCAGTTTCTGTACTTCACCTCGGCAAGTGGAGTAGCGCTAAAATTGACATCGCAGTTCCGGGTTAGAGGTACTGTGGACACAATTTGACATTATTGGCCTCTGGGAGCTATCCCAGAATGCTCCATTTTGTGTGCTCTGGACAACACTTTCAATTCCAATGCACTAGACAGGTAGGCAGTAAAAGCCCTGGGAACTTCTGAATTTCATTTCCTGTTTGGCCACCTTGACAAGCTCATCAGCACAGGCCACTGTGCAGAGCTCACTATCACAGGCGACCACACACTCCCAGATTCGCAGACGAGCTCCAGTATGGTCCGAACGGGAGGTACTGGATCTCACTGCAGTATGAGGAGATGAATCTGTTATGGCAGAACTACATTCCAAAGAAAGAAATGCAAATACGTACGCTAAAGTCTCCAGGGCCATGACAGAAAGAGGCTTCTTCAGGAACATAGAGCAGTGTCATGTAAAAATCAGGCAGATCAGTTTACCAACTCCCTCTGACAAGCCTGGTTTAAACACATTTTAGTCATAATTCCAGCATATGTCTACTCCTCTTTTGTAAACACCATGTGCATACCCTCCTGGAAAAAATATTCATTTTCAAAGGATACCTCACAAGGCATATTTTGTACAAAGATCATTTCACTAGTGCGTTATGTGTGAACACAGGGTACTTAGTGTCACATCCTCCAGAGCAGGAGCTCAGCCCTGCCCAAGTTGGAACTTGGTGCACGGCAGCTCGTTGTCTTTTGGTTTGGGCCAGTTGTCTGGCACAGGGACCGTGATTAAATCTCTGAGTTTGGGTGGTCACCACAGTTTATACTTCAGGCTGAAATTCAGCCAGTACCTTGGGCTAGGGGACTGAGTCGTCGAGTAGACTGGCCACAGCTGCACTGGAGACCAAGTGGAGGGCCCCTGACATAACTGTGGGGACACACACCAGGTCATGCAGCAGCGATTGAAGGACTACTCAAAACTCACCCCACCCTAAACGTTAGCCTTCAAGCGTAAGGTACTGGAGGCTTTGTTGTTTTGGGACTAAGGCCAGGGAACAATTTGGACTCTGTCACAATATTTTTGAACATTACACCTTATGCTACTGTGGGGAGTATATGCACGAGTCCCTGTAGAGGCCACTTCAATGGCCTTTACTACCTTCCCAGATAGGGAGTGCAGTGCCTATTTCTGGGATTAATTCTGGTTTTCCCAAAAGTTCTGCAAGGTAACCAAGGGGTTTGTGACTAGTCTGAGGCCTAGGACCCCAGGCAAATGACACTGGATTTATGGATTATAAAAATAAAGCTATGTCCCACCTCAAAACCATCTTGGTTCTTGATCAGCTTTTAAATAATAACTAACTAAACAGTTGGGACTGAGAACTTACCTCTTTCAGTCCATGGAACATACTGCCATAGTTGTCTAGCTACCAGATGTACTCCTGTCCTGCAGTGCAAGGTTGAAGGACTACTGAGCAGTCCCAGTGCCTTTCCCATTCCTTCCTCCAGAGGTGGTGTGGCTCAAGATATTGGGGAAGGATTTCTTCCAATCTCTAGCCCAGGGATTAAGACTCTTGAGGAGTTGTCCCTGCATATTTTCTCTTGGATGCTCACTCAAAATAATGAAGAAAACGCAACATGGGCAGAGAAAGCTACTCAGGTACTTAATTATAAATAAATATCTCTTATTGTGGAACTAAAACCCCAGTGTTCCTGCTCCAGTATTCTGCCTTGACTCCAAATTGTGAATACGCATTGATGGTAGAATGGAATAATATCTCTGCATTAATTCAGTTAACATATGTTCCATCTTTTTTTAATGGAAGAAGCATGCTTACTTGGTAGGTTTCCACATACAAGAAATGTATGGCTCAAAGGAAGGCTGCAGTAAAAGTAGTGCTTGTGTCTAAATTGGGAAGGTGGGGGTGGAACAGACCAAAGGCTGTGATTTTCTACATCTACTTTCCTTATTTGGGAAAAATAAATATGAGAACTGACATCAGTTGACACTGCATAGCTACCTTGGTGCCATTTCACTAAAGGTCAAAAATAAAAATTCTATCTGAAGTTGCATTTTGTTGCCAGAGGCAATGCTCTTAGGTCAGAACCGAGGTAATTTTGCAGGGAAATGGGGGGACATTTTCATTGCTGCTTCATCTACTACATGTAAAAGTAAGTAGACTTTTCTCTAGGGATGGGAGGCTAACAATTTCCACCAGAATACTTAGGTGAACAATTGTAGCAACCCTTCAAAGAATTCAACAATTGACATTATCTGCTAATACCCAGCAAGTTTCCATTGACTCAATCTTTGTATTTGTGCAAGAGTATTCAAGTAATGCATTAGAAGAAATACAGTGTATTCAAATACTAAAAAGGAAGTCGTGTCTGAAATTCAAGTGGTCCCACAGTTGACATTAAATATCATCTGTATATGTCACTGCTTCATGCCTTCCTGACTTTCAGCTGAGATGGGGAGGAGGGAGGTGACATATCAAGAGTCTTGAGGCAGTGACCTTCTCACAGCCTTGAACTTCAGAAGATCATAAGTATATTCACACATGCTGTCATTGCATGATCTATTGTCTGACAAAGAGCAAGGGTCCAGTTGCTCAACCCATTTCTTTTAAGACTGAAACACAGTGATCCACATCAGAAATTTTAAATTGACCTATCAAGTTCCCATTAACTCTCTGTCCAGGATATGGAAACTGATTCCTGTTCTATTTGCAAGGGAATCCTTGGGAGTTCAAGTTTTCTCTTGAAAATCATAGGTCACTTAGTAGCTTTATGCTTTTTACAGCACCTTGATGTTGCTGAGTTCCTTAGAGATTTTTCTTTGTAGTATTTTTGTTCTTACAATATAGGAGGAATGAAGAGAAGATTATTAATAAGGTACTTTACTTGTGAGATCCTGTGTGCAGAGCATGAATAAGTGGATAATACTTTAAAAGAGCATTCACTTAGAACAAGAGGGCTATTATCAAAGAAAAAGTATCTTTAATTCTTGCTTTTTGCAAAACTGGTAGAGATAAAAGGTGGGTGAACATCTAATATTGAGAGTTACTCAGCCTTTCCAATGTGAAGAAATTAAGGTGCGGTTTTAGATAATATATAGTGGCATTTGAAGGGGAGGGCTTCTCTTCAAGCACTAATCTGTGGTGGTATTAGCAGAATCAACTGGGATTAGATTGGCATGTTGTAGTTAGCCTGAAGTAAGAAGCACCACTAGAACTGTGCAAAAGACATAACTAAGGCGCAACGAATCAGTTCTCAGCCTTGGCAGCCCTATGAGAAAGATTGTTAGTTTGGCTGGCAGAAGTGAATGAAAAGAGCCTTCTAGGCAGGCAGCTCAAGGCCAGTTTTGTCCCCCGCTCTGCCCCCAAGAGAAAAAAAATCTAAATTTTTCCAGTAAAACAAACTGCTATGGAAAATCTCAAATTTCTGAAAAGGGCTTTTTGGTTTGAAACTTATGCCAGAAAACTTTTCAGTCACCCCACGATGATGGAGCCTTAACACAAGTGCAGTTTTTCATGAACACATCAGGTGTATGTTCATATGACTTATCGATCTATTAGGAATTATTATTATGCTGTTTGACATTTCAGCATGGTATCAGTACCCATGTGTCTCAAAATAGTTTACGCAGAGTTATGTCAAATTCGAGCAAGGGAGCAACACTGAAAAGAAGTTCTCCAAGCTGATACTTTGAAAGAATCAGGCCCCAAGGAGGAGATGAAATGGGTTTACTGATCTATAACTGGAACAAACTCAGGGGAATTAAGGACCATCCTAAACCTCACCATCTTCCATTCCAACAGCAACACACATTGCTTTAACTGTGCCTTATCTAACAAATATGGCAACATTTATGTCTCAATAAGCCTTACCAAAACTAGATACTCCACTGCACATATTTCTCTCCCCGGTGAGAGGATGTGATAATTAATGTGTGACAGATTTTAGTAAAGTTGCTTAATGTGCTACTGGAAGGGGATCAGATATTACAAGGATGACTACAGTAGAAACTTGTGTAAGAACATATTCTGGAAGATTCTGAAGTATATGAGAACTGACCAATCAATACTATCTCTAAAGCTTAATTCTGTGCAGTTCCACAGTTCAGCAGTGGAAATTACATGTAACAGCCTGATCAGTTAAGTTAATGTGTGCTCTGTACTTCTAGTGATGCTTTCTGATTTAAACTGCTTGACTTTTGAGGAATCAGAGGGGTAGCCGTGTTAGTCTAGAATTGCAGAAGTAACAAAGAGTCCTGTGGCACCTTAAAGACTAACTAAAGTTTTAGAGCATAAGCTTTCATGGGCTAATTCCCACTTCGTCGGATGCAAGCAGCATGTAGATGCTGCTTGCATCCGATGAAGTGGGTATTAGCCCACGAAAGCTTATGCTCTAAAACTTTAGTTTGATTTTTGAGGGGACTTCAAGTCAATCTTTGGAGTTGGTTTAATTTTGATGATTTCAACAAACTGGAGAATTCCAACAGAAAATTGTTCTGTTTAATTTTTTGACCAGCTCAATGCAACATTTTTCAAAGCAAACAGCCAAATGGTTAACAGCTACCAAAGGTTTGTAAGCTTTTAAGTTAAGCATTAAGTTCCTGAGTATAGAATATATAACACTTGGCTTTGAAAAGCTGTGAAATGGGTCCCCATCCTGCAAACACTGACCATAAAGCTTACTGTTTCCAATACACCTGCCTTCACTACTCCATCCTGTCTGCAAGATCCGGGTTTTTGTTTTTGTTTTTTACACTTAACCCCTTTTGTAGAAATGTCATTCGATATTGCTCATAATAAACTTATTGACGTCAAAAGTCATTTAGAGCTTAAACGTACAGCTATTAACAGGGCTTTAGCTAAGCATTACAGGTGAAGAGTGGGAGAAATGTACATAATTCCACGAGTACACTGTAAAATAGAATATATGTAACATTCACTTTAAATCTTTCAATTGTCAGAGAGAAGTCACAAGTAACATTCAGACCTACAGTTGATCTAGTTGGTGGCTACTAACAATGTAATCAGTGTCACAGAGTTCAATGGAAAACTTGTCAAATGACAAAGCTCAAATAAAAATGTAATTTGAGGCTGTACCTTGGAAGCTGCTTGCAGATCCCAGTTTTTCAGTTCAAGTGCTTTTCTGAATCATTGCTTTCAGGCAGGCAACATCCACCTCAACTGGAAAGATGAAGTGGAGGAAATTAAACAACGAACAAAGTAATGCAACTGGAGGGGAGGGACTAACTGGAAAGGTTAAGGTTAATCAGTTTTATTTTCAGTTGCGTAATTAATTTGGTTAAGGGTATAATCTTTATACCAAATGGTCATACTGGTATAATCCCCTACTATGGAAGCAGTTATACCAGTACAGAAGTGTTTAACAGCATAATTCAGTGTGGCAGTCTGTATCCCAATGTTCACCTCTTTTACAGGACTCTGATGAATTTTGTATAAAATATGCCTTCTGAGGTATCATTTGAAAACTCATGATTTGCTGACCACTAGTCTCCTGGTAAAATATGTGGCAACATTGTAGGTAAAGTGAGTAATATCATACTGTAGAATCTTACAAGACATATTTTAAGTCTGGGGAGCAGTCTCAAACCAGTTCCCAGAGACAAAAGGCTAGCTGCTAGCTCACCCAGGTGTCAACAAAATCAAATGGATCATCACCTGATTAGATGGCAATTCTTTGGCAGAAAAGACGGTGTGGGTAAAAAAAAAAGAACACATCCCATCAACATCTTGACAAAGAAACAGCTTGGGGTTCCCATCTACACAGATTTTGTCACCTGAACCACAGGTGAAGATGCTTCTCAAAAGAAGAGAAGAACTATAAGAAGTGAGAGTATAAACCCCAAATTATTCCTCCCTTTCTCTCTACAAATAAAGACCAAAGGAAGCAGCATTTGTCCAGGAGTAGGGGAGAATGAATCTTGACTGAAAGAAATTCAGCCAGTAAGACTGCTGAAACATGTGGTAAGACAGACTTTGCTTTGAATTCACTTAGCTTGTTAAGTTAAGCATTTGTTGCATTTTACTTCTATTTTCTTGTAACCAGTTCTGACTTTTTTTGCCTCGTTACTTGTAGTCACTTAAAGTCTTTTAGTTAATAAACTTGTTTTATTTAAACAATAAAGCCAGTGTGTTTAGACTGAGGGTTTGGGAAACTCCATTAGGGTTAACAGAATTTGCACGCTTCATTTTCTATTAATAAAATGACTCACTTTATATGAGCTTGTATTGTCCAGGAGAGGGTTGGGTAGTACAAGTCTGGGGAAAGTCTGGCACTGGGAATTTGTTGGCATTTCTCCACAGTGTAATTCAAGCGTGGTTGACTATAGCACTCATACAATATAACTGGGAGTGATTTACATGCTGGATGCTGTGTGTGAGCAGACCCCAAAGGGGTAGCTCTCACAGTGAAGCAGTGAGAAAGGCTCCCCAGGTTGAAGAACTGTGGTGATAGCAGTTCAACAGTCCAGATTGTATCCTGGGTAATGTCACACTCACTACTTTTCAAGTAAGAAACTGTATCAGTAAAAGAGCTTACCCTGTTTAACGGCGTCAACACTAAAGGCTTGTCCAGCTTCATACTACTGTGATACAAAGTGGTACAACTTTCATGTAGACAGGGCCTTAGGAAAACCAAAAATGAACAGATGTGATGATGACACAGCTAGGGTATAATCTACACAAAGAAGAAAGGCAAATGGGGTGGGAACAGTTTAAAAACTTATGATTAGCACTAATTATGAACCCTAAGTGGAGTTCTGTGACAATATACAGTTGGAGAAAATAGTCACTGAGTTGCTTAAATGTTAAATACTTTAGAGTTAGTTACATCACTTTAAATAAGGTATTTAAAGATTAACACCTATCTTTAAGATGAATATTTTACATTTACACAAAAACATTAACTATAGCCAATTATATTTGCTTAATCAAGCTTAGCAATGCTACATGCTGTGGCTCATCAGAAAGCACTATGAAAATTTCCAAAAGATGTAATGCTAAAGCGTGTCTACTATCCAAGGGCACAACCGTCTGTTGACTCATTAGTATAAAAGAAATAGTTGACTTGTTTCTCATTACAAATATGATTACTAATGGTGTCAACTTCACAGCACCAAATAAAACTCAAGAAAAATGACAGTTGTTGAATGTTTACTATGAAAACTAGTGAAGCTTTCTCAGATTAGTTATCTGAGAGATAAAATGGAGCACTGAACAGTATTGTTTTTGAAATGTAGAGGGTAGAAGGTGGCTGTATTCAGACTCTTAATTGAGTCAAGTATCTGAACCTCAAAAGATGGGACTATTACATCAGGTCTACAATAAGAGCTCTTTATCACTGTAGCTGTATCAGGACACTATACCAGCAAAGCATTTGGAATGAAGATTATGTGGATGTAGTTTACATGAGTATGGCTGCACTTTGGCCAACATTGCTTATTACACCAGACTGAGTGAAAATAAGCTATTCGTGGCACAACTGCAGTTTAGTCAGTATTACTCCACCTGTACTCTGGCCTTTGAGGGAACTGTGCTTGCAAAAGATCAGAGATCACACCCCTGTCAGATCTAGCTATGCTAGCAAAAGCTTGTAGTGTAGACCGACCTTAGGTCTGTAATTTAAGATTCCATTTTTAGCTTAAGACTTTTTGCATAGAGAATGTAGGATATCAAAAATCCAACCCTCAATGACCTCCTGAGGTCCCTTCCAACCCTGATATTTTATGATTCAACTACTGGACGACACCCGTGCTAGAAGTGGTTCAGACTCCATGAAGTCAGGCATTGATGCCTCTGTACCTTAAAACCTCTTAGTTTCCCTAGTATCATTATAAACCTACAAATAGGTGTGTGCAAGGGTGTCAGGCTAAGGTGTAGACACCTTGGTTGATTACAGCACTGTGATTGGCCTCCAGGAGCTGTCCCACAACGCCTGTTCTCACCTCTCTGGTCATTGGTTTGAACTCTCCTGTCCTGCCCAGGTGACTAGCCATCATCTGGTTCTACAAAGAGCTGGATGTGATACTTGGCCGTGACCTCACCTCGACTTCGAAGACCGCTGTGGATAATTCAGTGGCTCGCTTGCCAGTCAAGAGTGAACCGAGCTAGGAGGAGGAAATATTGGATGAAGATGTGAAGGGGGTCCCAGATGCCAGAGGGCGACTCGGAGCTCAGAGATGCATGCAGCCAGGAGCTTTTCTTTATCTCAGAGGAGGCTAGCCAGTCACAGCTTTTATCTTGGTGAGGAGCAAACAGGAGAGAAGGTCCCTGATGAGTGGCTTTGATTTCGGGAATTACTGAAGTGAGTTGTTGTGGGCAGGAGGGTTGCAGAAAGCAGGCTTTTGTCTGTATGATGCACATACCACCACATACCTAGTCTGAGTGGTGGAACAGGCTGTTCATTGACTCCGTCAGTTCATGAGAATCTGCCTCCGAGATCTCCAGGAAACTCTCTGGAGATACTGGCCAATCCACTGCCATAAGTTCTTTGGCAGAGCTGCTTTTTTTCTTGCCCCATCAAAGATAACTTTGCTGTCACTGGTGGGGGGTGAGGGGGAACAATTGCTGCCCACAGGCGAGTACCATAAAGGCCAGGGCAGAAGCTGCAGTCTTGGCGAAGACACTCCCTAGATTCCTTGCTCACCCTCAGCAGTGAGATATCTTTCATAATGTACATAGCCTATGGAAAATATGGGGGCAGGAATGATTATAAAGCCCTCCCTACAGTGCTGACTCACCCCCAAGAGACATGTGCCCAGCATACAGTAGGATCCTAGAACACTGATTTCCCTTGCCCCTGTGGTTACTCACAATACTGGGGGTCTTGTGGCTCATGTGTGGTTGCTCGGGGTCAGCCAATTAGTGACAAGTATGTGAATAGTGGCTGTGTTTTAAATCTCTGACTTAGTGTTCTGTGTTGCAAACAATACCGCTTCTATAAAATATTGCATTTTGGCTTCATAGAGATGACCAATCTCCCTCTGTTATCGCTGGCTGAACAGCTGTGTAGAATTAGAAAGCGGCCAAGAAGAACTAAGGAGGACTTTCTGTGTGATGTCATGATGCATTCCATGGCTGAAAAACAAAAATGGGAGGAGTGGTGGGACAGTGAGAAGAGAGACCAAAAGGAGAACATGGCACGTCAGAATGAAGGCATGGACTGGCTCTTAAACATTATGAAGTGGCATGTGGGCACGCTCCGGGTGATACTAGCATTGCAAACCGAGCAGCTCCGCATCCACTTTCTCTGCAGCCGCTGTCACAAAACTCCCATGCACCCCCCTCCCCCGACACTGCCAACACTCTTAGCAACCTGCTGGCTCCAGTCTCAACTCACGACATTCCACCCCTCCTCCGTCATCATCCAGCCCTGTTGTTCAACCACTCTTTGCTGCTGTCAAGGTGCCTCGTGTTTGGCTTCATAAGTCACAGCATTTCGTGGTAGGTGGAGTCTCCCAGGATGACAATGGGCATTTTGATTTCCCCTACTGTGATCTTCTGATCCTGGAAGAAAGTTCCTGCTTGCAGCTTTCTGAACAGGCCAGTGTTCCGAAAGATACGTGCATCATGCACCTTTCTGGACCAGCCTGCTTTAACGTCCATGAAACGCCCACAGTGATCCACAAGTACCTGGAGAACCATTGAGAAATATCCCTTGAGATTAATGTATTCGGTGGCTAGGTGGTCTGGTGCCAGAATTGGAATGTGTGCGCCATCTGTCACCCTTTCACAGTTAGGAAAACCCAATTGTTCAAAGCCATCTGCAATGTCACGCATGTTGCCCAGAGTCATGGTCTTTCAGAGCAGGACGGGATTAATGGCCCTGCACACTTCCATCAACATGACTCCAACGATCAACTTTTCCACTCTGAACTGGTTAGCGATTGATCAGTAGCAGTCTGGAGTACAATCACCACGCACTTCAACAAAACGTCAGTTCTCATGCTTGTGTCCTTGTGCCGCAGAGCTGGGCAACCTCATCACACAGTCCCATGAATGTGGCTTTTCTCATGCGAAAGTTCTGCCGTCACTCCTTATCATCCCCGACATGCATCATGATGTGATCCCACCACTCAATGCTTGTTTCCCAAACCCAAAAAGTGGCATTTCATTGTGGTCAGCTTCTCTGTGAATGGCACAAGTAATCTGGTGTCATAGCTACTGTACATGGTGAGATCAATGTCACACTCCTCTTGCCTTTGCAGTTTAAGGAATAACTCCACTGTCACTTGCAATGTGTTAGAGCAAGTAGCATATTGGTCAACAGTGCGGGATCCATTCCTGCAAACTGAAGAGGCAGAACGTGCAGTTCACAAACCGCTGAAAGATGGCATCAAATATAGACAGAAGCACAGGGATTGCTGGGATGCAAAGCAATGCATCATGGAGCACTGGGACAGGACCCAGGATGCCCTGCGACCCGCTCCCACCTTCTCACAACTCTTAGCGGCCGAAGAGGAAGAGATGCTCTGTGGGATAGTTGCCCAGAGTGCACTGCTCCGGATACTGCTGAAAGTGCCACAAGTATGAACACACTATTGCACAAGCAGCTGACAGTGTGAACACACAACAGCAGTTTCCTTTCAGCACTCTCTGAGCGGCGCTGTAACTCTGCCAGTGTAGACATACCCTAAGACTGCTTACTGTAGCACCACTATATGATCACAACCAGTTTTGTAGACACAAATTCCAGACTTCTGATGACACCACCAGCTGTGGCCATTGAAGGACTCTCATTGGTGTGGGCTAGTGCTGTCAATTTATTCTAGAAACTTTCTCCTATAAATTTATTTGAATGTACAGCACATTCTGAATGTATCAAATTGCTTCATTTTCTGAGGCAATAAGCCTCAGAAAATCCCTTTAATAAACACCATGAACTTAAATAGTTCAATGGGAGAAATGTCTGGGACCACTACTGGTCACAGATCTTATGGAATGCTGATCTCTTGTATGAGATCACCTAGGAATTGTACTGTAAACCTAGAAAACCTGGTTAAAAACCAAACTAAAAATGACTTATCTGAACCAGTGGGGTGCCATTTTCATGGCAAGTGGCTCTTTCATTGTGTGAAGTTACAGATTTAATTTTTGTAAGGGTGGAGACTTGAAGCTAATGGTTGGTTGTGGGCAGAACCAGCCTGTTACTACCAGCAGAGAAATGGCCAACTCCCAGAAGTTCCTGTCAATTTTTTTCTGATTCCACAGCAGGAAAAATGGGTTTTAAGTCCACTCCACTGCAGGGCTTTATTAACACATACCAGCTTTGTATTTGAAGTTTCTGACTAAACTATCAGGCTCCATTTGGCTGTCAAATGAGAGGCTTTCTAGCCATCTCTTTAGCTTTTGCAAGTCTTATTGCTCAGCTCCTCTTCTGAACCACCAATGTCAGGTGACCTTGCCAAAAGTTGGGCTGAGAGACCTAGGCAGATGGGAAAGTCTTCCTCATGCTTCATCCTTACCCTTATTGATTGTATTTACTAAGGGAAAAACAGATTTTGGCCAAAATTCACCTTGTTATTATGGTAAGGGTACCCCCAGCCAGACTGGAGAAACTGACTTAAAAGACAGTGGCTCTTATTCACATATGTGAGCAAGAGTGTGCTAGAACAAAGTTACCATCTAAGTTTCCTATAGCTGGAATCAGCAGCTATGTTTCCTGACTGCAAATTTTGGCTGCCTCCTTACCTTGGGCCAAAGGTGGATGACTTTTGAGAGTTCATTGTAGAGCTCTTAATCATAGGCCTTCAAATCCAGTTGTTTTAAACAACTTGTTATAGTGAGTTCTTATTAAAAAAGGGAGATGCTACATTCTTAGTGTTGGCTTCTCCTTGCTCTTAAGGGACCTATTGCCTTCTCAGGGCTTAGGCTACTTTGCTAGTGACCAGTGAGGGAACCTAGGTCTGTCCACTACTCAGGGTTCCAACCCAGGAACACGCTAAAAAGCAGCCATGTACTTACTGCCGTCTTTAAGTTGCTGCTCCATTCCCTGGGCCTCTTCCCATCTGGTCCCTTTACATCTCCACTCATTACCTTAAGTTTAGAGTTCTCAGGTCCACTCACTCCCAGGTTTAATAAACACAATCAGTCATCCTCCTGTAGCCAGAGAAGAGCATCCTTCTTGCCCCAGCCAGGAATTGACCTGCTAAGGCTCTGTCGCTCATTTTATCAGAGCCTGCTGGGTTCTGATTGCTTCTGTACAGCCTGATGCACCCCCCTTCACAGCTCCTTTCCTGGGGCATTAGAATGATAGGGCTTCCAGCGGTGGGCCATGAAGGACCAGATACGCCCACATTACGGTAACTTATTTCTCTCACAACTTCTCCAGACTCATTTTCCATAGTTACACCCGTATATTTAAGGGGAAGCCATGCTGAAATCCTGTCCCTCAGTAGCTTCTCAAATGATTCTTGCAGAGAACTTCAGGTCTGGTTGTGTGACCCAACTGTATCCTGTATGCCACCACATTTATGTGGGTCAGAGTTGTATCCCTCCCAAAGTGTATCCAGCTTAGAGCTCCTACTCTTGTTTGTCCAAGACTGTGGAACCAGACCAGGTCCCCTCTCAAGTTTTCCCAAGTGATCTTATATCAGTCATTATCAGACACAGCCCTCAAACTTTTCCTAACAGGGCTTCTATGTGATCCAAGTTCCTGTTCCTGTTCAGAAAAGCCATAAAAGAAGACTTATGTGGTCCCTAAGTCAAGTCCAAACATGAGGAGTGCTGGGATAAAATGTGTACCTAGCTGATTGCTGTTCCTTAAGCTGTCAAAAATTAATGGGGTGTGTTGGTTCTAGTCCTTTTGGTGATGTTGTACGAAAATAATCAGCTGAATCCCCAAAGTCCTTTTGAATACTTCCACTGTGGCATGAGAATGTGGGTGTTCCAGGGTAACACAGCTTTTATGGGTCCCTAGAATCTCACAAACAAGCTGAAATATTTCCAATTCAAAGCTTGTTTCCATTTCCCCCAGGTCTGTGTAACTTACCCAGTTCTCAAAATATTAAGAATTCATTTATGAGGACCTCAGCTACTCTCTCAGCCTCCTAGTCTCTTGCTGAGTGTGCCTCAGGCCCCTTTGGGAAGTAGACCATAGCTACCAGCAGGTATTGCCAGCTCAGGCAATCACAAGCTGATCAATCACAATGTGCTCCATTGCAGTTGTATCTTGGTGCAAAAGGGGCATCCTTCGCTTTAGGAGGACGTTTCTTACAAAGCAAGCATAACACTTCCAGCATCAGCTTTCTCCCTCCTGCCTATGCAGCCTGATGGAGAGATTTAGAGGAGGAGTGGGGTTTTATCAAACTAATTTCATTTGTGGTCTCAATTGTTGCAAGACTGGCTAGGCCTTATTTAGTTATCATCCGTGAGACCTTTATATGTCCCCCTCCCCTTCTTTTAGTTTACCTCTTTCCTGTTCAATGCATAAACTGGCAATTGTCTATTGGATTTACTCTGTTAGTGATGTAATATCCCAGAGGTCATAGGGTTATTGGCCCTTCATATACCAAATCACTAGGAGGCGGCACATTTCATGGAAACCCAGGGTTCATTGGCTCTAATGGCCCTGAAGTCCAGGAGTTAGAATCCTGAAGAGAGAAGAAGTGATTGTGTAAAGAATTGTTCTTCCATATATTTTGTGTGTAAAGGATTTGGAAGGAAAATAAAATCTAAAATTCAGAAGCCCTAGCTATAAGTTAAAGGATAAACAGATGAAGCCTGATTTTTTTTAAAAAATCTGTTTTTATCATTCAATGAACATGAAAATTTTTTTACTTGTATCTGAGCCTAGAATAATGGCTGAGTTATGATTTATTCTCACAGTGATGGCTAAGACACAACACTACATAAAGAGTATAAAAATCAAAATGTCTATTTTCAAAAACATTTCAAACTCCCTGTTAAACCTGTCTTGCCATAAAACTTTAGAGGCCGATGGTCACACCTTAAGCATGGAAGTCAAATCTAAGGTGAAATCTTCAAAGACAATTACTGAAATCTAGGCATAAGCTGTCTCTCCAGGTATGCTCACAAATATAAATGAAAAACAAATATATACTGGACAAAGTATGCTCATAGCATATTCATGAGACAATTGTTTAAATTTTCTCTACTTAAGCAGATTTCTTTGCCAAATTTCTCTGCATGTATTAATCAAATACTGAAGTTCGGGCATATCTAGGTGTTGGGTCAACTGCATGAGAATAGTTAAAACAAATCCAGCTCCCAAGTTGATTAAATAATCCCTGCACACAGCCCATGCCACCTGTGCTACCACTTCCTGTAAGTATTCATATCAACAAAATTCACTTGCTGGTATGTTTGTGGGAATGTCAATGGGGGTGGAAAGGGCATTGCTGAACCATATTGAAAATAAAAGCAAATGAATAGCACTTACCCAGCTGTAAAACATATTAAGTGAAATCTCTGACTTAGCTGTACTACTGTAGCACCTTGGAACCCAGTCTTGGTATTAGACACTGTGCTGTACAAAAACAGAAGACTGTCTCTGGCCCATCGATTTTAGAGGTTACCAGTAAACCAGTACATCATACTTAGAAATGGATTGAAAATAAAGACATTAGTGCATCAGAAGACATTGACTTCTAAAGAACTTTATCTGAGACTTCACCTATACAAGTCAAAGTATAAGTGTGGGTTCAAAAGCAAAGTATTTAGACACATCATTTTCAGATGTTACTTTGAGGAAGTGTGACTAGGGGACCCCTGAGCAGGATTCTCTATAGGCTCAAATCCACCTCAGCTTCACAATCCAAACTCCTGAAAAACCTAGCAGAGTTAATTAACTGCATAATTCTAGATGTATTCAGAGTGCTTCCTCTTCAAGCAGCAGTTGGGATATTTGCATCTGTGACAAAGAAAGAAATATAAACACTTTCAATTTGGATTCTGGGAGTTTAAAAAAACAACAACTTATGCAAAAGAGCCTTGTTGGCAATTCCATAGAGGACCACCACATCAAAAAAAATTAGCTTTCAGTTTTCTCTTTTGTTTTTTAATACTAAAAATCATACTAAAATAATAAAAAAAATAAGCACCTTTCATCAGAAAGAATGAACACCTGTGCTGAAAAAAATAGCATACTTAATGGATAAATAGCTAGGTAGCTGTTGCAGTCTGGAAGAAGAGCAAGGCACAGAATGGAGAGTTATGGTAATTTAAACTTTAGTATTTGAAAATTGCTTCGGGGAAGTCTGCTCTGGAGTAAAAGGAAAAATCTTACATTCTGTGTTTTGCTGCATGCCCAAAACTACTTTGGCTCTAGGGGTGAAAGTATTTAAAATTCTGAAAGATAAATATGTTGAGGACATACAATATATTTCAGGTATATTTCCAGACACTGTTCAACATAGGGTAAAAAAAATTGACTGCTTGTTGCATTATGAATTAGCAACTTAGGTAATTGGAAAACATTTGAATTTGGGCAGAATTTTGGTCTCCCCAGCAATGAGAACATAACATTTCTATTGAATAGTGGAAGATATGTAAATACTGTAACAAGGGCTGTGATGGGGCACTCACATCCTGAGTGTCCCATCACAGCTGCCCGTGCTACTGCAAGCTTTTTTTTCTCCTAACACCTGGTGCCTCCTGTAGGTTTCTGACCTCCCTAAGTGGGTCTTCATCAGCTCAGCCCTCTTTGCAAGTCACACAGCAAAAAATGAAAGACTTCCAGGGGAGTAAAGAGGTCAATAAACTGTCTGTCCTTACCAGGGCCTTCAGTTCTATCTGTCTAAATCTAGCTCTTTGGGCTTCTAAAGGATACTTTTACTCTTTTCAGGGCATAGGCCATTTCACTAGTGGCTGGGAGAGGAGAGGGGGAACCCAGGCCCACTCATTGCTCTGGGTCTCAACCCAGGGACCCTATAAAACAGCAGCCATGTTCTGCTTCCTTTAATTAATTGCTGCTGCTATTATTACCTGGGTCTCCTCCCAGCTGGTCCCCTTCCTTTGGTCCATCACCTTAGGGTTAAAGTTTTCAAATCCTCTCCCTCCCAAGCCCAGGAAATGCAGCCAGTCAATCACCTTTGATCAGAATAAAGCCCCCTTCCTCACCCTCTGTCCCCAGCCAGAAACTATTCTGCTAAGGACCTTCAGTGCCTTTTATCTGAGCCTGCTGGGCTCTGACTGGCTACTTCCACAAAGCTTCTTTAGGCAGGTCTGGAGGATTTATCTCTGCTGCTCCTTTCCTGACAGACTGGGGGCCACAAAGGGTGAACAGATAATAAAGGAAATCAAGATACTACATAAAAGAGGGTTTTTGTAAAGACATGAAAAAGCAAAAGCAGAGCAGGTTTGACCATGTAGTCAAATAGCACAATTAAGTATATTGCAAGGATTTGAATCTTGTTTCCTGCTACCCAATAAAGTGGGTAGCAAAATGCCCTGCCCTTAAACAGAAGCAGGAATTAAGTCTTCAGTTGGGTACGTTTACACTGAGATTTAAAACTCACAGCCCGCAAGGTTTTAGTCAGTGTAGATATACTCAACTGTATGTCTCAGAGCCTGGGTCTACTTAGTCAGACTTGTGCTATGGTGCTAAAAATGTCTCTGTAGATACTCAGGCTCTGAAGCCAAACTTTTCATGCTACTTAGTATCTTACATTCAGATTCAGATCTAAGTTAAATGAGACCAAGAGCACAGACTTTATATTCTAGGTGACACTTTTGCTTTGTAAAATTTTCTAAAGTCTTAATGACAGATAACCAACATATGTACACAACAGCTTGAATTCTATTATCATGTTCTGTAGATATGAGATGTTACTAGGCAATCCAGGCAGAGCACATAGCATTGTCAGTCTATCCAGGTTGTCTATCCAGGTTGGAATGGAAAACCAAGTTTAAGGACAAGGCAACTTCAGCAGCTTGGTTTTCCTGACTGAGATAAACTGCACGGATGCAAAGGGAAGAAATGCTGAGCTTATGTTGCCATATCACAGCTTGCTTATTAGACAACAGTACTTAGGTCACCCTTGGCCTTGCTTACTGCTGAAAGGATGCATGAATAAGGACTAGAAAAAACATACATGCTATCACCTTGATTTGTCACATTAAAAGTGTGACCAAGGAGCATGATGAAAAGAAGTGGATTGAAATGGAGTTGTAAATAAGAAATTACAATGAAAGATACAACAAAGAGGAGCATCGGTGAAAATGACGAAAGGCTGTTCTCCAGAATTCGTGACAAGGGACGCTGAAAGAAAACAGACAGGCTTGACTTGCAAGTTGAAAACAGTAGTCAAAGCTATTCATTACTGCTACCAAATAAAACTCAGTATGTGTGAGAGGAGAGGAGGCATCCATGTTTTCATACTCACATTCCCAAGGGTACCATAAAGACATGTGGCTCTCCAAACAAGTGGTCATTTGTGGAGGATTGATTCTTCCTCCCTTTTCATGCTGGGGAACCCCCTTTATTGATACTCTCAGACCTATAACCCTTATGCACATGAATGAAGGTCCCAGCTGCTTCTGCTTTTCCCTTATCTGGACTTTCATATCACATAAAAGTTGGGGTACCGCTCTTTTCATAGGCAATTCTCTTAGTTCCCCTTATTTTCATTAGCCTTTATATCAACAGGTCCCTATGGTAACCTGCCATTTCTGCTGAGAATTTCCTGGGGGGTTACAATCAGGCATCTTTGTGGTATTGACAGGTACATGTGGCATAGTTTCCTGAACATCACCTATTAGCACAAATTTTACAGTCAGTTGTCAACTGCATGTATGTTCTCTGTGTGTTACACTGGATCTGGCCTGAGAACCTGTACAGCAAACTTGATTGAACTGCATAAGAAGACCAAAGACTGGTTAATTACAGTCTTAATTTGTACAGCTTCAAACTCCAGCCATGTCACAGGCACCGACTTCCCCCTGCCCGGTGGGTGCTCCCCTGCCCTGCCCTGCCCCCCCGACCTCCAGTATCACCCTGCCCTTTCCCCGCTCCCATTCTATCCCTTTCCTGAAGCCCCCGCTCCCTTCCCACCTCATTCTGCCCCCTTTCCCCAAGTCACTGCCCCTTCCCCACCTCTTCTCTGCCTCCTCCCCTGAGCACGTCACGTCCCTGCTCCCTCCTGGAAAGTCCTAAGCACCACCAAACGGCTGTTAGGTGGTGGGAGAGAGCCCTGGGAGGGAGGAGGAGAAGCGGGGATGCAAAACATTTGGGGGCGGAGAGAAGGAGGTGAGGAGTGGGGAGTGTGGCTGCTGGTGGGTGCCGAGCACCCACTAATTTTTCCCTGTGGGTGCTCCAGCCCTGGAGCACCAATGGAATCGGCATCTATGAGCCATGTTATGCCTTCCTCTGCTAGGTGGAACCCCCTTATCAAATATTTGTTCACCACGTAGGTACTCAGCCACTAATCAAGTCACTCTTAACCTCCTCTTTGTTAGATTCAAAGAGCTCAGTGTATTTAACATCACTGTAGGGCAGATTTTTCAATCCTCTGACCATTCTCCTGGAATTCTCTGAACACTCTCCCATTTATCAACATCCTCCTTGAAATGTGGATGCCAGAACTAAACACAGTATTCCAGCAGTGGTTGCACCAGTGCCAAATACAGAAGTAAAAAACTTCTCTCTCTCTTTTCAAGAATCCCCTGTTTGTGGACCCAAGGATCATGTGAGCCTTTTTGTCTGACTCTAGGGTCAAACAAGTATCTCATGTTCAGCTGATTTTCCGCCATGATGTCCACGTCTTTCTGAATCACTGCTTTCCATGATTCTCCCATCCTTTAAGCATGGCTTACGTTCTTCGTTCCTATATCTATACACTCACATTTAGCCGTATTACAATGCATACAGTTTGTGCCCAGTTTACTAATTGATCCAGATTGCTCTGTATTATTGACCTATTCTGTTCATTATTTACCTCTCCCCAAATTTTGTGTCAGCTGTACCAGAGACTTTGTTTTCTTCCAGGCCATTAATAAAAATGTTGAATAGTGTAGGACCAAGAACTAGTCCCTGTGGAACCCATTGGAAACACACCTGCTTAATGACTATTCCCCATCAGTTAGCCAGCTGTTAATCCATTTAACGTGCACCATGTTAATTTTCAGAGGGGTAGCCGTGTTAGTTTGGAATTGCAGAAGTGATGAAGAGTCCTGTGGCACCTTAAAGACTAACTAAAGTATTAGAGCACAAGCTTTCGTGGGCTAATTCCCACTTCGTCGGATGCAAGCAGTGGAAGTGTCCAGGGGCAGGGACACTTCCACTGCTTGCATCTGATGAAGTGGGTATTAGCCCACGAAAGCTTGTGCTCTAATACTTTAATTAGTCTTCAAGGTTCCACAGGACTCTTTGTCACTTCATGTTAATTTTATGCTGACTATAAATTTGCTTTCAGTCTTAAAGCTGACTTTGAATTTAATGAGAGTAAATAGTACTGCCCATCCTGCTCTTTCTGTACCATCCATTACTTTATATACTACCTTAATGAGTCTACCCTCCAGCCCATCATTCCTGGATAGCATCAGTGCTCATGCAGCATCAATATCTGCCTTGGGCCAAGCAACATCAGGTGACGTACTGACCGAAATACACTTATACTAGCATTGACCCTAGCTGTCCCCTGTTGTGCACATCAGTTTGGAACAAAGGTGTTAAACATTTTGGGATTCTTGGGAATGATTCTTAATTGCCAAGTTCCATTCAAGTAAATCTACTAGTACTACAAGCTCTTGTCAGTCTCATAGATTTATAGACTTTAAGGTCAGAAGGGACCATTATGATCATCTAGTCTGACCTCCTGCACAACGCAGGCCACAGAATTTTACCCACCCATTCCTGCAACATACCTCTCACCTATATCTGAGCTATTGAAGTCCTCAAATCTTGGTTTAAGGACTTCAAGGTACAGAGAATCCTCCAGCAAGTGATCCATGCCCCTTGCTGCAGAGGAAGACGAAAAATCTCCAGGGCCTCTGCCAATCTGTTCTGGAGGAAAATTCCTTCCCGACCCCAAGTATGGCAATCAGCTGAACCCTGAGCATGTGGGCAAGACTCACCAGCCAGACACCCAGGAAAGAATTCTCTGTAATAACTTAGATCCGATCCCATCCAACTTCCCATCATATGCCACCAGGCCCATCTATTACCATAGTCAAAGATCAATTGCCAAAATTATGTTATCCCATCACACCATCTCCTCCATAAACCTATCAAGCTTAGTCTTGAAGCCAGATAGGTCTTTTGCCCCTACTGCTTCCCTTGGAAAGCTGTTCCAGAATTTCACTCCTCTGATGGTTAGAAACCTTCATCTAATTTCAAGTCTAAACTTCCTGATGGTCAATTTATATCCATTTGTTCTTGTGGCCACATTAGTACTGAGCTTAAATAATTCCTCTCCTTCCATGGTATTTATCCCTCTGATGTATTTATAGAGAGTAATCCTATCTCCCCTCAGCCTTCTTTTGGATAGGCTATACAAGCCAAGCTCCTTCAGTCTCCTTTCATAAGACAGTCATGTTGCTAGATGGTCATAATAGCATTATATTTCATAATTGTGCAGCATTATGCTCATTAAACATGCTGGTAAAGACTAATGTGCACGGAAACAGGAAAATCAGCTGTTAATATGGTATGTATTACATAAGTATATTGTGTGGATAAAATTATAACACTCCATCCATTACTACATATTTCAGAACATTTAAATTAGA
This sequence comes from Dermatemys mawii, assembly GCA_007922305.1. Classification (NCBI taxonomy): domain Eukaryota; kingdom Metazoa; phylum Chordata; order Testudines; family Dermatemydidae; genus Dermatemys; species Dermatemys mawii. Next base: position 19,624,897 of record ML677351.1, read on the forward strand.
AAATAACTTTGTAGCTTAAATTCCAATCTGGTCTTAACCTTAGGCTGACTGGAATACTATCCAGTCTGCTTTTGACTGCTTGGAATAGTTAGGAATGAAAGATGAGCCAGTGAGTTAAAATTCTGTGGCATTTCAGATAAATGAAAAATATATTTAGCTGCTGTAAGAAGTATTGAAGTATTGAGTTTTTGTTTTTAAGAGTTGTGGAGTAAACTATACATGAAATGGTTTTCCTGTTAATCCAAATCCCTAAAGGCTGCTTAGCCACTAGAAGGTGGATGTAGCAAATTCCTGCTTTCATAAAACCTGATTTGATAACACTGTCATGTATATTCAATCCTGTGCCCTTTAGCCTTAGAATATAACAAAGGAGCCAATTATTGGTGCACCTGACAGTAACCATTAACTTCAACAGGTGTTCAAATCATCTAGCATACAGTAACTTTGAGACAGTGAGATTTAATATTTCAATAATGAGTCTGTACATCCCATGATTGTCTTGCTTTTTCATTTCCATGAAAGTCTCAAAAGTAATAAGTGGTAGGTAAGGTTCAATTTATAAAATATTTTTACTGAACTAACAAAGGTGGAAAAATATCATTACTGAAAAAAAATTGAACTTGATTTGTAAAAAGCTAGTTTATGGATAAGTCAGAACTTTTTAAGACTGCTAAACCAAAGGAAAATTCAGGGTAAATTGGACTAAACTCTGCACATAAATGGAAGACATATTATAAGATTTACCTATTCTTACTGGGGTAGAGGAAGAAAGGAAATTGTTATGAGGATGGCTTAAGCAAAGATGGTGAATTTTAAGATACCAGCTGTAATCCAGTGAAGGAACAAAAATAGATACTATATGTAGATTAAACAAATGATACTGTTAGAAATACAACACAAATATGAAACAGAAAAATAATAAGGGTGTGTTATAAGGGTACATCAGTAAAAACTGGATAAGTTTCTGGAGATCCAAAAGACTCTGCAAGTGGGATCCAAGCATAAAAGATGGTTACTTGCATTTCTTGTTGCTATAGTTTTTTTTATTTTTAATATCAAGCCAATCACAAGCAATTAACTATTAATATGGCACTGAAGGATATCTGACACTAAGACAAATGAGAACCCAGTTATCAGCAACTGGTCTTAAAATATTAAACAGCTGGCATAGTGACACTAGGAACAATGAAGTTAAGGGAGACGCCAAAAGGATTTGTCTCTACAGTCCTTTAAAACAACAGAATCAATGTGAGTGAGGCATAGCAATTAAAAATATGGCCAGCTGCTCAGTAGTCACTAGCACACGGTAGAACCGGGTTTCTAGTGGTTGAAGCTACTGCAGCTGGAGGAGGCAAGAATGCAGAACATGTGATGAGCTGGAGTTACGCTTTCAACTTACCCTAGCTAATAGCATAATACTGCTTGCACCTTTTTAGAAGCTGATTAAATCCTCCTGTTGGAAGAATAACAGTGGCTTTGGAAAGAGCTGTATGTATTTGTGCTTTTTAGTCCATCTCTGTTGATTACATGGTTGGGTATATTTCCCCAATAGAAGACTTAGCCTGTTCTGTGCTGCTTGGTGAGATGTTGATTGTTCTTGGATTTCTGATTTGTGCATCACTCATGACTGAAACAAGCTATGGGTATGTCTACCCTACCTGCCGGATCGAGGGGTAGCAATCGATCTATCGGGGGTTGATTTATTGAGTTTAGTCTAGACGCAATAAATCTATCCCCGAGCACTCTCCCGTCAACTCCGGTACTCCACCGTCATGAGAGGCACAGGCGAAGTCAACGGGGGAGCAGCAGCAGTCAACTTAGCGCTGTGAAGATGCTGTGGTAATTCGATCTAAATACCTCGACTTCAGCTATGCTATCCTCATAGCTGAAGTTGCATATTTTAGGATGATCCCATCCCCAGTGTAGATCAGGTCTTAGATGTCTGATTTCAAATGGCCAGTCAGAAGGTAGGATCAAGCAGCTGGAGTTAAAAGCCATTACAATAGTGAAGTGAAACTGAAGAAATAAAATCCTAGAATGAGTTCCTGTTGACAAAAAGCTTGTTAGAAATTGTAGCACAGATTTCTGTGGGACTGCTGCTAGAGGGGTACAAGCTACAAATTTTTGTTATAGCTTGCTCCATCTTTGTAGAAACTTTTTTACATACACTGTTAAATTGTTCTGTACTATTCCTACTTCAGCTTCTGCTGTTGGATTGTAGTTTATCCACGTTGCTTCTAAACCAATCAGAGGTATCTATTTCAATTAGCTTTCAAAGAATCCAGGAAGAGAAGTCAGTATTGTATTAGGATTCTAAAAGGCCATTTTTTGTTTTTGCCAAGGTTTTGCATCAGTCTTCCTTTGGACTTCTCTAGATCAGTCACAGAATAAAAAACTTAGTTATGAAAAAGGATTATAATGACTTAAACTTTGCATTCTTTATGGATAAAGTATTATGCTTCGATCAGTTGTCTCTGTTCTCAAAAAAACAAACTTCTATTTTAATCTCTTATGCAAGTACATACAGTAGAGCAAAATGAGAGGGCACACATGATGAAAAATTCAATCAAAAGACAAAGTTATCCAATGTCAAGGAAATCTCTTGCATCTCCATAACATGAAGTCAACAACTGTAAAATCTGTGGATAAGGTAATTAAAGTTTCACATTAAGTAGGTTTTATGAGCCATTTGACTACTGAATACAATAGCTGGATGCCTGAAAAACTATCCCTCTCAAACCAGACAGAGGGTCCATGACACTGCTATGAGCATCAAATTAACATAGAACAGTTCTCCAACATGATCCAGCAGTCACATGAGGAAAAAGTTAAGACTTTGTTGTTGGTGGGGGTGGGGCAGTCAGGAAGGTTTATTAGGGCATTATTAGATTCAGTTCTGAAAGTTATTGCTGTGATATTAGCAATGATGTATGTTCTGCCTCCATTTTACATAACTACAAAATAGATGCAATATTATAAGATGACTTAACTCATGAAGCTAATAAATCACTTGAGAACTTGAAAGGAAAAGGGCTGTGACATTGGATAACTTTGGGCTGTTCATCTGTGTTACAAGAACATCTTCAGTAAACAGAACTCCCCGAAAGCATTCTTGTGCGGGGAAAGAGAGAAGTAGACTATTCTAAAAGAAAAATGCAGAATCAAGGGTTAATTTTCTTCTTGATGCAGCTACTGTTGATTCACAGTGATTCTGGGAATTGGCTTCAACATTTTGAACAGGGAGGCTATGAAAAATTGGACGTGACAAGCTTATTCTCTCAAACATTGGTGTGCTGATGTGTACAAGCTCAAATAATGGATTTTGGGATGGGTGGGAACTACCGTGCCTATATCCTAAACCCCAGGGACTTCGCTTATGTGTGGGTGCAGATGTTAAGGGTTCCCCATCACCCTGTGCTTTTTTTTCTCCATAAACATAGCTTAGCAACTTGTTTTTGACCATAGCCTTGAAGGTGTAAAGACAGCCCTCCTGACAAGGAAAGGCTGGGAATTCTTTCTTAAATAGAAAGGAAAACCTGGTTTTTGATTACTGTCTTACAGAGAATGGCTCTGGGAAATTACAGTGTACATCGAGGAGAGAATATACATAAGCCATGGGTGCCAATCATAAAGGAGTCACAGTATGAAACTTGTTGTTTCCTGGATATATTTCTTTTATCAGGCTTTCTCTTGACTCATTGTCACACTTGTAATATCATGCTGTATTTGATGAAGTGTGTGAGGCAAGCCTCTGAGTCCAACATTATCTCAGTTTTCAGGTGAAAATAGTGGTGGTAGACAGAGAAAGAAGGTGGTGGAATAGAAGAGGTCCCAGAGTAGCAGTTGCTTATGGGAAAATAACTCAGAGCTCGCTCTCTGTAAATCCCAGTGAAGAGAAGGCACATAGATAGCTTTTTCTTCAATATAGCTAATGGAGGTTAGCCCTGTACCTCTCCAACTGCCATTTCTCAACTGTATTACTATCAGCCTGTGTCTCAACTTCAGTGTATTGAACATTGAATTATATATTACAAGGTAAAAACACATATAGCCTTGGGCTATATGACTAAATTTTAGAATGTAAACTGTACTCTCCTTGCTATTGAGGGACTGTTGAAATGTGCATTGCCAGACCCAGCTAGGAGCTGAGCAGCCTTGTTAATTTCTCAGCTCATGGAGCCCATCCATGAAATTGACAAGGCTGCCGGGCTCCTGGTGGGGAGCGAGTGGGGTGAGGGGAAGGGGTGAGAAGCCAGGGCAGCTGGATCACACTCCCTGGGGACAAGAAGCCCCAGGTGGCTTCCCCCATTCCTCGCAGGGAATAGAGAACAGAGGGGCAGCCCTCCAGCATCCTGTGGGGCCGCTGGGCTCTTGGGAGGGAGCTGCCAGTGGATCTGAGAGACTGGGCTCTCAGCTCCCCACACTGCCCCTCTTAGGTTGGTGGAAGTGCTCCTGGGTAGGACGCCCATCACCAAGGAGAGTAGTGGTAATTACCACAGCAGTAATTACTGTGGTGGCTGTAAGTTGACCGAAGATAGATTGACTTACATTTCTAGTGTAGACATAACCTAAGTTCCAAACATCAGCTGAAACATCTCCTCTCTGACTGGTGGTAGTGGTTCACTTTTCTGTGTTTTACTATTATGGAGCCCTTTACTGGCTGGATGTTGAACTGGGGGCTAACTACCCACTGAACAGCTTATATGTTGACTACAGTATGTTGTGGGTGTAGTGTAAACAGTATGTACATATACGCAATTGCATTTGGGTTGTCTGGTGCTCTGTCATGTACAAATCTAAGCCAGCTCCCGGTTGGACATCTCTTGTTTCTGTTAGAAAAATAATTAACAGGGAAAGTATAGTTCTTATTAAATTAGCTGAATGACATATAAAGGAGCCTGGTGAAAATGGTGCACCATTTCTGTTGGGCAGGGGAGATGAGAATAGAACCTCCAACTTCAGACATGATAGGCCGAAGGTTGCTGGAAGAAGCAGAAAATAGATGATCACCTAGTACAGCGACAGAGCTAATGAGAGGAGGTAACAGCAGCTACTGTCTCAATTTGCTGATCTACTTAAAAAGGCAGTGTACTTAGAGTGGGGTCAGTGTACTTAAAGGGGCAATGCACATCTCTCTCTCTCTCACTCACACAGGGAGTGTGTCTCTGTTTGCCATGCTGTTTCTCCTCCCCCCATTCAGGCTGCCTTGCAGAGTGTGAGGCTACATTAACAACAATGTGTTAATTCTTGAGGGCTCAGCCAATTGCTAGTTCATCATTTAGCAGTAAGGCATTCCTTGGGAATTATCCCACCCTCTGACTTCACCACCTCAGCCAAGCTTCACAATCATCATCAATGCTGTGTACAGTATTAAATTGTTTGTTTAAAATTTATACTGTGTGTGTATATATGTATATATATAGTCTTTTGTCTGGTGAAAAAAATTTCCTTGGAACCTAACCCCCCATATTTACATTAATTCTTATGGGGAAATTGGATTCACTTAACATTGTTTCGCTTAAAGTCACATTTTTCAGGAACATGACTACAACATTAAGCGAGGAGTTACTGTAGTTGTAACCTACTACATTGACATTAGGATGTACTTCACCACAGAAGAACCTTGACTCTGGCGGCAAATTCTAAACTGGAATTGAAGTTTTGAGTTTCAGCTAACCTTTTATTGGGTAAATCCATTTCCAGTTTAACTATGTCACTGTGAGCACCTATGGTGTTAGGTCTTTCACCAGCAATAGAAGGCAAAGGTTGCTCACTTTAAGGAGTAAAAGCTGGAGCTGGATATCCCAGTAATGAAAGAATGGGTAGCAAGGGTATGACTGTGGAGTAGGCCAGTGGCTCTCAACCTCTCCTGATGACTGTACGCCTTTCAGGAGTCTGATTAGTTTTGTGTTTCACTTAATTTCAAAACTACTTGCTTTAAAAATCAGACATAGAAATACAAACGTGTCACAGCACTCTATTACTAAAAAATGGCTTACTTTCTTATTTTTACCAAATAATTATAAGATATATCAATTGGAATATAAATATTATACTTACATTTCAGTGTATAATATATAGAGCAGTAGAAACAAGCCATTGTCTGTATGAAATTTTAGTTTGTACTGATTTTGCTAGTGCTTGTTATGTAGCCTGTTGTAAATCTAGGCAAATATCTAGATGAGTTGATGTTGCCCCTGGAAGACCTCTGTGTACCTCCGTGGGGTACATGTAACCCTGGTTGAGAATCAGTGAAGTAGGCTATCCTTGAAGCCTCAGCAAGGTGGAGCTAATCATATAAGTGGTATGACATTTTGTCAGAGCAGGATGTAGATGAAAGACAAAATGGATTGACTCTTAACTTTTTGTATCCAAGTTGAGAACTTTCTAATCCTAAGGGATAGTAGTGTATACTACTCAGAGGAATCACACTGAACTGGAAGAGCAGTGTGAAAAACATTAATAATGATAAAATCAAGTGCTGATGGTGTCAAAAACATTGGAGCTGGGAAAGAAGTAGTGAACATCTCAACTAATTTCCATGTGTTTTTCTCAGCTTAACTACTTTGAATTTATTCCGAGATTATTATTCATTGTAATAGACATCTCCAGTATTTTTTGAATTGGTCTTTTTCATAAACAATAAAAATTTACAATCAAGAGATTAGAGCAATTCCCTAATTAGTTGTTATAAAAAAATGGTGACAAAGGGGAGAGAACAAAACTGTGGTCTACTTCCTTCAAAATGCAAAGCACATGGCTTGATCCTCAATTAAGGAAAGTGCATACCTATAGTGTCCTCCAGATTGGTGAAATTTGCATGTTCCACTGCAGAGAACATCCTGACTAATGCATTGTGTGCAAGGATTTTATTTGCTTGTTAACCACAACCATGTAAGGATCCTAGTTAAGGATCCATTACTGTCAGTCAGAGTTGACTATATTTGAAAATAAATCTATGCACCACATAAAAGTTGAAATAAAAACCATTTAAATGTAAAATCTGCTAACCTCAGGAAGTGAGTTGGCTCATCAACTAAAATGGTGTTACTTGAGGCAGGGAGCTTGTTAGCCCACCTGTACAAGGCACTTAGCACCCTGCTAGTGGAAGTATATAAATGAAGCTCTAAGCATTCATTTTTTCCTCTTTTTATGTGCCTTTTCACTTTTGACAATTTTCTTCAGCCCTGACTTGCAGGCATGCATGCTCCCTGGTGTGTTTCCTAAATCTCTCCCCATCAAAGCAAATGTTCCTGTGCTAAAACCAGATTAAGAACAGCTGGTTTAACATACACAACAGATTTTTTAAGTTTTTATCAAGTGATGGACAAAGACAACAGAACGACAAACCAATAGAGAGAAATAGCTTTCAAGGTTCAGAGGAAGGAGGAAAGATGAAGCTGAACATGATGGGCAGGATGGTTGCTTTGGATCTGTAATGAAGTATTTGATTTTGACATTTCTAAGCTCACAAAATGCAATGAAGTGAGTTACCATGTATTTACATACAGCTAAAAAATACCCAAAAAGTAATTTTGAAAGCTTAACCCTGTTAAACCTACAAACCTCTGCGGTGAGACTAATAAATGAGATATTTTTATGAGAACTTTTTAGACTCTCAGTAGGTTGTGCCGAGTAGGTGCTATGTTTGTTAAGCAAGCAATAATGACCTAATGCCATTTTTCTCAGCCGCAAAATCCAGATGTTGTGAAAAACATGTTGTGGAGTTGCTCTGGATGGATCATTTCAGTGGTTATGTTTTGCAGTCACAGTACTAGAATTGGAGAAGTCCATGAGATGTGCTTTGTTAGGCCAATTCCTATCCCTCTTTGGCCTTGGTGTGGGGCATCTGTCCCACACAGGCAGAAAAAGGGTTAAAGCAGCCTCACGAAAGCTGCAAGAACCTAGTCAATTAGAAGAGGGCTTATTGAACCAGCCCACAGGAAGAAGGCTTAGAGGAGCAGCCAGTCAGGCCCAGCCTGGCCCATATAAGAAGGGCTGTTGTGCAGAACACTGGTAGTCTCTCCCTGAAAACCAAGGGAGGAGGACTGTCTGTCTTGTTGCAGGAGAGGAGAGGAGAGGGTGAGCGAGCGAGCGTGAACGAACATGAACACGAACATGAGCACGAGCACGCTGGCTGGCAAGCAAGCCAGCTGCGCTGGGCATGGTCAGGAGGGCAAGAGAAAGGTCCAGACTGTGACCCTCATACAAGGACAGAGAAAGTGCTAGAGCTGTGGGGAAGTGGCCCAGGAAAACAGATGGCAGAGTAGAAGAAGGGACAGTATGTGGCTATAGGGTCCCTGTGTGGGCACCCAGGGTAGTGTGGTGGGGAAGCTAGGTTCCCCGCACACACACACTTACCACTGAGGGGAGTGGCCACTGCAAGGACTGCAATTTGCCTTTGAGTGAGTAGACTGAGGACTGTCCTTTCCCTGCTTCTGGGGGACTCAACAAAGTGGGGTACATCTATAGGACTGTGTCCAGGAGAGGATGCTGTGGTCCAGGGAGTGATGTGGGTCCTGGAAGTGAGAATGATGATGGCAAGATGTCACTAGATGAGGATGCTCTAGTGAAATGAGAGCTAATTCCCAGGATGGATAGCAGGAGGTGCTGAGTCCTACCCTCTCACATGCATTTTGCAAGCCAATATATAAAATGGATGTAACGTGTTTTGATTCAGACTTGTCAAAAAGCTAGAATAAGTTTTAAAAGGTTGAATTTAATTTTCAGCCAATAAAGGGGAAATTACTAAAATATCCTACTCAAATCTGTATTCTAGTGATCCCTAAACACCATTTGGCTCATGCTTTCTTTCAATTAATATTAATAATAAGATGGTCACTAAGTAGAAATGAGATTTCGTATAGGGAAATCTTTACTCTAACAAGGCAAGACAAAGAGGTTTGCAAGGGATCACATTTTATTTAATATAAAGCCAATCCATCTTAACCAAGAGGAGGAGAACTATGAGTAGGCCAAAATAAACAAAGGTAGCTTCTATGTTGCTTTATCTTCTCTTGTTGACTCTCCTTCATAAGAGCAAAAATCCCCAAACCTTCAAAATAGAAATGTGGGATTTACAAAAAAGAGAAATTGTCATTTATACTATGAATGAAACCGGACTGGCAGTGAGAATATCTTTCTAAAACTACTTAATCTGAACCTTCCAGGAGACATCTCTGAAATTAAGATTTGGGTTTAAGTTTTGAACTAGCAGCAAAGGTTTTTTGTGGAAACAATCCAACCACAGAAGGCTCATAACTTGGCTTGTGTAAAATGTTAAAGAAGGGCTACTTAGTGATTAAGTTTTGGTAAATGTACTGAATACAGCAAACATTCCTAATCAGGGCAGGTTCCCACTACACACTTACATGGGTATAACTAGGTCACTCAGGAGTGAAAAATTCACACAGTTATAGTGACCTAACCCCTGGTCTAGACAATGCTGTGTCAACAGGCGGATTCTTGCATCACACTGCTACCATGTCGCTGAAGTGGATTTACTACGCCAATGAGAGAGGCTGTCCCATCAGCATAGTAGTGTCTTCACCAATGCGGCTGTGCCTCTACAGTGCTTCAGTGAAGTGTTTTAAAT
>ML677351.1:19634501-19646046 GCA_007922305.1 Dermatemys mawii
AAATGTACAACTGCCTTAGGGCTACATTGAATAATAAAGGCAGGGAATATACCTTAGCTTCCAACTAATACACAAAGAATATAAATGATATCACAATTACCATCCAAGGATGGGCTCCACCTAAACCAAAGTGGAACCAGACTGCTGGCACTTAACTTTAAAAAGGTTGCAGAGCAGTTTTTAAACTAAGAGATGGGGGAAAGCCGATTGCTGCAGAGAAGCACGTGGATCGGATAGAGACTTCTCTTACAGGAGGGTCTACTGATAGAGATTCTCTAGGTTTTAGTCAGAAGGAGAGGATAGTTAAGAATATAGGAGAGGCCAGATCAGATGACAAACTTTCACATAAAGAATGTGACACATCAGAAATGGGCAGACAAATAAACAGTGACCAGTTTTTAAAGTGCTTGTACACTAATGCTAGAAGGCTAAACAATAAGATGGGTGAACTAGAGTGCCTCATGTTAAAGGAGAATATTGACATAATAGGCATCACAGAAACATGGTGGAGTGACGACAATCAATGGGACACAATCATTCTGGGGTATAAAATATATCAGAAGGACAGAACAGGTCATGGGGGTTGGGGAGTGGCACTATATGTGAAAGAAAATGTAGAATCAAATGAATTAAAAATCTTCAATGAATCCACATGCTCCATAGAATCTCTGTGGATAGTAATTCCATACTCTAATAAGAATATAACAATAGGGATCTATTATCGACCACCTGATCAGGACAGTGATAGTGACGATGAAAAGCTAAGGGAGATTAGAGAGGCTGTCAAAATAAATAACTCAATAATAATGGGGGATTTCAGTTATCCCCATATTGACTGGGTACATGTCACCTCAGGACAAAATGCAGAGACCAAATTCCTTGATATTTTAAATGACTGCTTCTTGGAGCAGCTAGTACAGGAACGCACAAGGGGAGAGGCAACTCTTGATTTAGTCCTGGGTGGAGCGCAAGAGCTGGTCTAAGAAGTAAATATAACAGGACCGCTTGGGAATAGTGATCATAATATAATAACATTTAACATTCCCATGCTGGGAACAAAACCACAGCAGCCCAACACTATAGCATTTAATTTCAGGAAGGGGAACTGCAAAAATAAGGGGGTTAGTTAAACGGAAATTAATAGGTAAAGTGACTAAAGTGAAATCCCTGCAAGCTGCATGGACACTTTTCAAAGACACCGTAATAGAGGCCCAACTTAAATGTACTCCAAATTAAAAAACAAAGTCAAAGAACTAAAAAAGAGCCACTGTGGCTTAAAAACCATGTAAAAGAAGCAGTGAGGGATAAAAAGGCATCTTTTAAAAAGTGGAAGTCAAATCCTACTGAGGTAACTAGAGAGGAGCATAAACACTGCCAAATTAAGTGTAAAAATGTAATAAGAAAAGCCAAAATGGAATTTGAAGAACAGCTAGCCAGAAACTCAAAAGGTAATAATAAAATGTTTTTTAAATACGTCAGAAGCAGGAAGCCTGCTAAACAACCAGTGGGGCCCCTGGATCATAGAGATACAAAAGGAGCACTTAAAGATGATAAAGTCATTGCAGAGAAACTAAATGAATTCTTTGCTTCGGTCTTCACGGCTGAGGACGTTAGGGAGATTCCCAAACCTCAGCTGTCTTTTGTAGGTGACAAATCTGAGAAATTGTCACAGATTGAAGTGTCACTAGAGGAGGTTTTGGAACTAATTAATAAACTTAACTGTAACAAGTCACCGGGAGCAGATGGCATTCACTCAAGAGTTCTGAAAGAACTTAAATGTGAAATTGCAGAACTACTAACTAGGGTTTGTAACCTGTCCTTTAAATTGGCTTCTGTACTCAATGACTGGAAGATAGCTAATGTAACGCCAATATTTAAAAAGGGCTCTAGAGGTGATCCCGGCAACTACAGACCGGTAAGTCTAACGTCCGTACCGGGCAAATTAGTTGAAACGATAGTAAAGAATAAAATTGTCAGACACATAGAAGAACATAAATTGTTGGGCAAAAGTCAGCATGTTTTCTGTAAAGGGAAATCATGTCTTACTAATCTATTAGAGTTCTTTGAAGGAGTCAACAAACATGTGGACAAGGGGGATCCAGTAGACATAGTGTACTTAGATTTCCAGAAAGCCTTTGACAAGGTCCTTCACCAAAGGCTCTTATGTAAATTAAGTTGCCATGAGATAAGAGGGAAGATCCTTTCCTGGATTGAGAACTGGTTAAAAGAGAGAGAACAAAGGGTAGGAATAAATGGTAAATTTTCAGAATGGAGAGGGGTAACTAGTGGTGTTCCCCAAGGGTCAGACCTAGGACCAATCCTATTCAACTTATTCATCAATGATTTGGAGGAAGGGGTAAACAGCGAGATGGCAAAGTTTGCAGATGATACTAAACTGCTCAAAATAGTTAAGACCCAAGCAGACTGTGATGAACTTCAAAAAGATCTCACAAAACTAAATGATTGGGCAACAAAATGGCAAATGAAATTTAATGTGGATAAATGTAAAGTAATGCACTTTGGAAAAAATAACCCCAACTATACGTACAATATGATGGGGGCTAATTTAGCTACAACTAATCAGGAAAAAGATCTTGGAGTCATCGTGGATAGTTCTCTGAAGATGTCCATGCACTGTGCAGCGGCAGTCAAAAAAGCAAACAGGATGTTAGGAATCATTAACAAAGAGAGAGAAAATAAGACGGAGAATATCTTATTGCCCTTATACAAATCCATGGTGTGCCCACATCCTGAATATTGTGTACAAATGTGGTCTCCTCATCTCAAAAAGGATATACTGGCATTAGAAAAGGTTCAGAGAAGGGCAACTAAAATGATTAGGGGATTGGAACGGGTCCCATATGAGGAGAGATTAAAGAGGCTACGACTTTTTAGCTTGGAAAAGAGGAGACTAAGGGGGGATATGATAGAGGTATATAAAATTATGAGTGGCGTGGAGAAAGTGAATAAGGAAAAGTTATTTACTTGTTCCCGTAATAGCAGAACTAGGGGCCACCCATTGAAATTAGTGGGCAGCAGGTTTAAAACAAATAAAAGGAAGTTCTTCTTCACACAGCGCACAGTCAACCTGTGGAACTCCTTGCCTGAGGAGGCTGTGAAGGCTAGGACTATAACAAAGATTTAAAAGAGAACTGGATAAATTCATGGAGGCTAAGTCCATTAATGGCTATTAGCCAGTCTGGGTAAGGAATGGTCCCTAGCCTCTGTTTGTCAGACGTGGGTGAAGAATGGCAGGAGAGAGATCACTTGATCTTTACCTGTTAGGTTCACTCACTCCGGGGCACCTGGCATTGGCCACTGTCGGAAGACAGGATATTGGGCTAGATGGACCTTTGGTCTGACCCAGTACTGCCCTTCTTATGTTCTTATGTTCTTAATTGAAAACCATTAAATGCTATGCATGTATTGCAATAAACAGTTCATAGCGCTTGATATCAGAACGTATGTCACTAAGTTTGTAGCCGACTGCTAGTGAAGTTGGTGAAAATTGCTGAAATTGTTCAGGCAACAAGCTGCACTAAAGTATTATTTAAACCAATACCCTGAGATTTCGAAATGAGAGCTGTGTAAGTCTGACTCAGTCTTTCTCCTTCATAACAAAAGGTCATTAGGTGTTGCTGTCACTCCAGTTTGGTGCTTCTTGAAATCTTTGCTCCACTCAACATTCCACTGAAGAGGTTATCAAACACCAGAGCAGAAAAAAAGAGGAAGGAAAGGTCATTATGACCTTTTCATCTTTGTTAATTATTGTGAACAAGCTGAATTTTATTTTGCCACTTAACTATATAATTAGGACCGCCTTCCTTTGACTGAAGCTCAGACACCCTGTTGGGATAGCAACAAACTTAAGTTTGTGTTTCACAGGGAAAGCTTTTTCTCTTGGGTTTTCAAAGCTCATCCTTAAAAAATGTCATTCTGAGCATTAAAAATAGAAGTCTCTTCTGTTCACAAAGAATAATCCATACAGAACTAATTGAATAAAAAATTGAAATTTTCCAGAAAGGTTCTAGATTGTGTGTTAGACTGGGTATGGTATGGGTATTCCATAAGTTACCAAGCGTAAGGCTTTGATTTGATTGGCACTGCAATGTAATCATGCGAGATGTCACTCTTGTGTAAGCAAAAGTGATGAAAAGTGTGCTTATATGAAGCACTGCTATTTGCAAAATACTGAAGAAGAAGGGAATATTAAAAGTTCATTTCTGAAAAGGCCAAGTTCAAGTTAATCATGTTTAGCTTAAAATACTAAAGCTTCTATGATGGAAATTGTCCTGTCTGCTGTAACCAGCAAATCATAATGTGAGCAAAGACATGTGTCAGTATATCTATATGTAGTGCTGCTTCCCAACACTAATGCTCTGAGAAATGGGAAGTGTCAGTTTTGTATGTTGTATTATAAAGGGGACTGGGTGACCTAAATAAACATGGTTAGAGCTTTCTCTTACAAAAGTTCTCACACCACTCTGGCTTTAAAATGGTTCACGCCTTTTTTTTTTTTACTTGTTTGCACCAATTTTGGACAATCCATTTTGTTTACCCTAGGTATTAAAGTACAAACTCTAAAGGGAGAAACCAGTCCTAACACCTTTAGGTCACTTACACACTTATTAAAATACTACCACTCAGATTTTGCCAAAGGCTAGGCACAAATACACAGAGCTTCAGTAAATTTATGCTCAGTTGGATGTTAACATGGTCAAAGATGGGTCTAGGAGTCATAGAACTTAGCCCACAATGTTCAGCTTAAATGCCTGCAAATGACTTGTCTAGTTTATTAAATGCAACCCTTCGCAATCTTCATTTACTTTTTAGTATAATCAGTTCAGTACACCTCTACATCTAGAAAGAATGGTCAAAACTCTTTCTGAACCTGTGGCCAAATAGCTTAAATTGCGCTTGAGCTCCTATCAGTTAAAATGTGTTGGATAGGGTGGTGGGATGTACTGAGTGACTTTCAGGTAATTAACTCAGTCCAAATTTCTCTCAGAATGATTTTTGCAGGGACCGATTAAGATGAGCATAGTGGCAGTACTAAAATATCTATGGAGTGGGAAAAGGGCAGGGATACTCAAATTCTATAAAAGCCTTCTTGGAGAAGGTATGGTCAGAATAAGGATACAACACAAAGCTGGTCTACCATACCTTGTCTGCTAACTTTGGTTAGGCAGACCCCACGTGTGGGAATCTTCTTTGTTGGAAAAAGGTTTGTCAATAGCAAAATGGCTGACAGCAAATACTGGCCTAGACTCAGCTTTTTAAATGTGTCTTGAATTTGTAATTTTTGCTGTAAGAAGCTATTATGGATGACAAGTTAGGGGAGGAATTTGTGAATCATAGTAGCTCATGTCTTCAACCCTTCAGTTAAAAGATCACCCTCTGTTAACTGGCCCTCATTCAGTAGTCATATCTTAATGTACAATCCAAAGGGGAAAGTAGTGAGTTTAATAACCCTGTCCTAATTCTGAAGAAGCTCTTGATTTAAAGCTGCAGGGAAAGCAACTATGTATTCAAACTGCAGCTTACAAATGAAGACAATCTGTACTTGTAAACTAATTTCCCCTATACATAGATACATAGATTTTTGATAGATTAAATTCCATCTGAAAGTGATAAAATACCATACTTGTCACATGATGTGCACTTACAACCCATCTAGTTGATTTGCATGTTTGATAGGTTTTGTATTCATAATATAACTTCCCATCTGTCTTCAGGTGCACTGGTGATGGAACACATTCTTAAATTTCCACTAAAATCATTATAGGGGAAAGCCCTTAGTGGTCACTGGTGCAGCCTACCTAATAGAGGCAGTGTAAAACTTTCCAGTTCTAAGATGCTCCAGTTCTGTACCAGTGATCCCAGGGTAGCCAGAGTGGATCTGGCATTGAGCATGGAGGGAGAGAACACAGATCAATTGTGTGCCCTGAGCCCAGGGGCTGAGTTTGAGGCATATAATTAGGCACACTGACTAGAAAAGAACATACACTTGCTATATGGATGTGAATGGTGTCAATTTAAGATTACAGAGTGAATTCCATCTTTGCTGAAATACAACTGGCTTACATGCATGAATGGCACAATACACTAATCTGAACCATAATTTAGTTGCATAAACTATTATTGTTAAATCACCTTCAGCCTCTTGCTAGTGAGATTGGATAGTTCCCTAGAGTATACTGCTTTCTCCTACTAGTTTCAAGTAACTTGGGCAGTTGGTCTCTGAGCTGAAGTTCAAAGGTTACTAACTTTAGTCCAATAGTTACTGTAACTTTGGTTTTCTCACTTGAGAATCTTAATGGGACCAGAGGAGCTGGAGTGACAGGTGCTTGTTCCCACAAATTCTTCCTGAGCTGAATGCCTCCTTCAGTTTCTTACTGGGGGAATTTCTAGAAGGGCTATTCTGTGCCTCTAGCAGAGGTCATTTAATGGATTGACAAAACTATATATCAGTCAGTGGTTTTGAACATGTTTCAAATGCTACTAATCATTAGAGACATTTCTTTGTTAAACATTACTATGAGAGTCATTGATGTGGGGCATGCAAGCCCCTAGGCTTTTCAAAACCTACTTATTTCAGTAATAGAAACTCCCACTGCAACTGAAAGTTGATTTTAAGTTTCAGCTTTCTTAATCCGCACAGCAGCTGAGCTTTTTGTGTTTAATGAACAAGATCCATAACAGGCCCACAAGTGAACAAGCTATTTCCCAGGATTGCAAATAATGTTCAGACTTGATGCCGCTCCATCTAGTTGCACTTGGAACCAGTTTACAATTCAGTCACTGACTATGTGGTACGGGGGCTATGAAGAATCAGAAAGCTTTGTAAGATTAACTCAATCAGAAAAAAGCAAAGCCATACATACTGTTGGGGAAGGCTGAAACTACCATAATCCAAATATAGAAAGTGACAATTACCCAGGCACAACTACGTATATACCACATTTCATAGAAGTAAGTCTTGGTTATGTGTCACTGGTTTACGTTGAAACTGTCACAGCTTGCTAACAAATAGGCAAATAAAAGTAAAAAATCATATCTCTAAGGACACGGGTTTCACTGGGCAATATCCTTCTGTTACTGAATGGAATTTGATGAGTTGCCAAACTGACATAATGCCCTCTGTTCAAATTGCTAACAAATTAATAAATTGTGGGAGGTAATGAAACACACCATGGTGATAATTATAACTACAAAGTTGAGTAAGATCACTAACGCACATCACTCTGGCTACCAAACAGCTAGATGGAAATGATTCTGATTCAGGGACTAAACTAGAACCAATGATATAAATGTAGAAACAATTCTATCCCATTACCAGTCCTCTAAAACTGCAGTTGTATCTGCTTTGGTAATAGTTTAAATAAATCACTGAGAGTTGACTAGGCAGAACAGAAGCAAAGTGAACCCCAAGGGAGAGCTATAAATGGCAGCCTTTTAAACATGCTCTATATCAAAGAAGCCACCTTTTTATTGGCTATGTATAAAATAAATAGATGAGATTTCTTAATCACTATGCGTCAGTAAAATGTGGATTTTTTTTAAGTCTGAGGGAGAGGAGGTAGTGGAAATCCACTTCTACAAAACACCCCCATCTTAGGGGTATAGAAACACAATCACTATCAGAATAATTTAGCTGTTTATGATTCTGGCTGTTTTTCAGGATGGATTCTGGTATGTGTCTAATAAGAGTGAAACAGTAAAATGGTCATTAACAGTGATTAAAGTAAACCTGCTTAAGTATTGCCTGGGTTTTCTCACTTGCTTCTCATTACCTGCCCCACTTCTCAATATCCTCAGGGCTTGTGGACACTGGGAAATTTACCAGCTTAACTACACATATATAATTACAGCAGTGTTATTCCCTAAATGTACATCTGTATTCCAGAATACACATGTCCAAATAAGTTGTTAAACCACTGTAACTGGTGAGTTTCTCTGCTGCTGGCCACCTTACTTGACAACAAATTTTTAGCCTCCCAAAGGGTCTAAAACCATGAGTTAAATCAACTATAAGCAAACTAATATTTTAAAGTCGGGGCGGGAGGGGAGGCGAGTGGCAAATGCAGAGAGACAGTAAAAAACAAGATTTCAAAGTAACTTTGCACACTTGTTTCCTAATGCATGTTAAAGGGGTTTAATATATATTGGGAAAATTAACTGTATATTCTGTGCTGCAAACTTTCTGCATGGTAAGAAGCTTAACATCTATTTCAATGCTAAGGTAAAAGTGTGGGAAGTGGTACCTGCTTTCCTGAAGTGATGGATCATGTTCCAGTTGTCTAAGTAATCTTTTCAAGTAATATTGGAGTGACGTACCTGGCCACCACTGACTCTTACAGGGGGAGACACCTGGTAGTGCTTTGACCTCATAGTAGCTGAATCCTGTGGTGTATTGAGGGCTGTGTTGGAATTGCAAGCTATTGCTTTAAGAGTGCTACTGGGGCTAGGGCAGAGGCAGGTTTCCTGGTTCTGCTTGCAGGCTTGGGGACTCTGTAGGGAAGTGTGCAATGAGAGGAAAAGCCAGCCTCAAACACGACTCATGTCTTTCTACCTTAGAAAGCAGCCTTCTTTGTGCCTATTTTTGGGTTCTGAATTCTAAAAAATGAAGTAGTGCTATCTTGCAACCTTCCAGCAAGAAAAAATGGTGAGTTTATCTAATTCCTTTGCGTGTATGCTGTAAACATAAGATTGTGAAAGTAAAACTTTGTTCACATCAACTAAATATACAGTCCTGAACCCATTTTCATGACTTGTAAACTGCCTCAGTTTGGAAGGGTTGAGCTAACATTGCCTCTTCTATCTATGGTATTACATAAATTATGGAGAACTTTATGATTAAAAATGACAATAAAAATTAAAGAATTTTGTATTGTATGTATATAATCTTATACAGTATTTAACAAAAGGTGTGATGTCCCCTTGCTTAAATTCCTGTTGGTCATCAGAAATGCTTCAAGTTTAGTACTCAGCAAATGAAAAAAGTCAATTGGCAAACTTGGCTGACTTGTGGAGGCTGTGTATGTATGAATTGGAATTTGGCAAAAGCAGGCTATTAATGTGTTTAATGATAGTTCAAAACAATAGATACTGGTGTTCATTGAGGCTAAATTCTTATACTGTGGCATCAGGAATCAGAATCATTTCTGAATGGCTCTACTGCTCTATTATGACTAGCTAGTCAGATGTGCTTTATATATAGCAAAGTATCTCGATTCTTCCACTGCCGCTTTCAGAATTCACAGGAGAATGGAATGTCAGACAATTCAGCACTCAGACTTCCCCTGTCTGGTATTACGTGACTCCATTTACCTGGGTGTTTTGAATGAAGCCTGCATGTAAAATTTTGAAAGATTCCCTGCAAAACAATCACTGTAAATGTTTGTATCAGATGTTCATTAACTTCTTTTATTTACTGTTGGCAGAAGGGATAGCAACTCTGAACATAATGCACGGCATGTAAATGAGTTTCAAACTGCATCTCTAAAACCTTAAATTCTGAATTCTCACTCATCGTTCTTGTGTCATAACAGATTATTTACTACTTGCTGATTTATGGACATTTGAAGTTAAAAAAAAGTATACATTTGCTCAGATAAAAGTAAGTAAGAATCAGAGTTGATATAAAACTTAATATATGTATATTTCTGCTCTTTTAACTTGGATCTGCCTAAAATGTGACTTACCTGTTCAACACAGTATGGTCCAGAACCCTTAGTATATCTGGGAAAAAATTGAACGTTTGAGGTTCAAGTACCGTGGATTTTAAATGCAAAAGTCTGAGAAATATCAGTTCTATGCTGACAGGACGGAGTGATTTCAGTATCAAGCTCTCTAGTCTCAAATTGGCTTACCACAAAATGTAACACAGCACTTTTAACCTTCAAGGAGGAGTCTAATGCTATTCCGCTCCCTCGAGTAGTGGGTTGTGAGCCTTTGTAGTGTGGGCAGGTATTTTCTAGCACTAACTTGAATATGGGCCCATCGAAAACTGAGTATTAACAGAATCAGTTGACTTTTTCAGAATCTTTCCTCATATTAAGAGGGTTATTTTGAAAACTACATGAAAATGAAGGAATGGCTCCCTTTAAGTAAAGCAATCTCATTTTTAGGTTCCACACTTGAAAATTTTTTACTTGATTCCTTGGTTTTCACTAGTTCCATCTAAATATCTCAAAGCATTTTATAAACAGTGAATGAATTAAACCACATATGTCTCAGGTAGTTAAGGAGTCCATCATAAGACAGATAGAAACTGAGGGTAAGAGATTCTGTCTTGCCCAGAATCAAACAGCAAGTCTATAGCAGAGTTGGGAACAAATTCCAAATTTTGTAACAGCCAATATTATCTTTACTCAGAAACCTAGCCTGAAGCCTGGGAAAGACAACAGCTAAGAACTTTACCAGTGTCTAATCCCCAGATGGAATACAACAACCATGTCATGCACAGGTGAAAGTTCTATCAGCATAATCTGTATTCCATATTGACCTTAAAATGACTGATTAGAAATAAAATGAAAGTGGTACCTAGAACGCTAAGGTCATTTCTCTTGCACAGCACTGTAAATAGTCATGTTTAGGGTAATCAGACAGCAAATGTGAAAAACTGGGACAGGGGGTGGGGAGTAATAGGAGCCTATACAAGAAAAAGACCCCAAAGTCAGGACTGTCCCTATAAAATCGGGACATCTGGTCACCCTAGTCATGCTACATCCTTTATGTGGAACTGTAATTTAAATGGACTCATCCAAGAGTGTAATCCTTCCCTATTGATCACACGAGGTAATCGACACTCAATTTAAGGAAACAGGGGGAAATGGAGACTGAAAGATAGTACATGAAAAGAACCCTTTCAGACAACTGGCTTGCCCAAAGGTAGGGCTTACTAGTAACTATAGGTGTTAACACAGTTCTTTTGGTTTGTAATCAATTGGCTCATTCCAGAAACTCCCTAGTAAATGTGTACTTGAAAGAATCAACATATCTGCATCATTAAATATTATAAATGAATCTTTACCATCCCTTGGATAACAGAGATCCAATGAGAAATTAAGCCCTCTGGGCTAATCTGTCTATTTACAATCATTTTGGACACTTTAAATTTATAATCTAACAAATGGATTATTACATATGCAGTCAATTCTCATAGGTCATAGGTAGTTCTCATCTCTTTTTAACAAATGATTCCACTGTAACCTGAAGGCAAAATGAAACTAAAGTGAGATTATAGCTCTATTTTTAGGAGAGAAACCAAAGTGAGTGAATGAAAGGCTTGTACTACATTCATTTAATCTCTTGAATGTATGCTGATGTGGTGGGCAATGTTCCCTCTAATTTTTGACAGGCTATGTGTGCAAAAAAAAATTTCTGTGCAAATTTTTGTGCATGCAGTGTTTCGCTGCGTGCGCAGGGTTTAGGATCTGTGTGCGCATGTGTCATAAGTATAAAGTAGCCTAGAATTACTGTTTACCTGTAAGGGGTGTGACAAAGCTCCAAGTCTGTACTTGTGGGTCCTGCGCTTCCTGGC
>ML677351.1:19646056-19752448 GCA_007922305.1 Dermatemys mawii
TCTTAATTGGCCCCAGGTGTCTTGATTGGTCTGGAGTAGCCTTTGTTTGGCTATCCAGGGAACAAGGACCTGCACATCCTAAGGCTGATATACCTGCCTTCCAGCACTCTCCTATATCCTTCTGGTCTGACTCCGTCACAGGGGTTAAGCTAAAGGTAACCTGAGGGGTGGACAACTGACCAATGAGAAATTCCTCAGGAGACAAAGGATTTTGAGTTTCAGTCTCTCTCTGGCTCTCTTCTCTGTTCAACTCGGCTATGAGATGAACCACACCTAATTCTTTCACTGTAACTATAGCATTCTATCAAGTATTGTAGTCAGTAAGTTTACCTTCTTTTTATCACTTGGAGGGCTCTCAGGGGTGAGTGTTGGCTGGGTGCTTCTTGATAATGTAAGATTCAGCAGAGATATCAACAGTGGGAGAAAGTTGCCTCGGGGGAGAGGTTTGGTTTCTGAATCCTTTTGTTGATTATGGTAGATGCTGTTCTATTGATGGTTATAAGGGATTTATTCCTTTCTTTTTTTCTTTTATTAAAATCTTTCTTTTAAGAATCTGACTGCTTGTTTTCCATTGTGTAAGATCCTGGTTTTGGATCGGGCAGGTCTCACAGGATCAGGCGAGGCTTTTCTCTCAAGCCTCCCAGGGAGGGAATAAGTTGGGGGGTTTTGTGGAAAGAGAAAGAGGGGCTTCAAGTGGCCCATGTCCAATAGTTTTTGAGACATTCTCAGTTGATGGTGGCGGCGTATACCAGTCCAGATACAGAAGAAGTTGTGTTCTGGGGAAAAACATTTTAACCCAAGCTGGTAAAATAAGTGTGGGGGGGGCATTATTTCTTTTTTCATGCGGGTCCTCACATCTGTACCCTAGAGTTCAGAGTGGGGAGGCAATCCTGACAGCATGCACACGCCCACAGCTTAGAGGGAACAGTGGTGGTGGGACTCCCAACAAAAGGTCCATCACTCAGGCATTTGACAGGCATGCTACATTTTAGATGGTGTCACAGCCAAAAAGAGCAACTTTGCCATATGCTTTCTAAGTTCTCAGGCAGGCTGTGTCACAATGCTGTAATCGTAACTGCAAAATGTAACCACCCATATTTGTAAGGTACTGCCTATGCTAACTTGATAGCTTTTTTAAAAAATAGGGGATACAATACAAGAAAAGGGGTTTAAAACAATAACTTCACCTGGATTAGTGTTGTACTTACAGATGCATTTATTTGCAACAGATCTAGCCCATGTTAAGATTACTGAATAATCCTAATATGACTCGTAAGTAAATGAGGTGAGGCTGTGAGGAGGAGAAGAGGACTAAGGCTTCAAAAGTGAAGAAGAAACTTTTACTTGATGTGAAAGGATTGGAGGAATTAGGGAATGAGTAACAGGGGAAAGAGAGGAAGTTGAATTCAACAGCTACTTTCTGGATGGCCTGAAAGAAAGATCTAGAGAGGGAGACTGCAGTAACAACAATATAGACGAATATATAGAGTTAGTAACATGAAAATAAAGCTGGATAAACAAAGTAAAATTCTGCTGACCCACGAACACTATGATGGAAGGCTCCCCAAAAGGTAGTACTAAACAGGTCTCTGACTCACTTTGGGCTTCCTACTAAAAAGCCATCGATCTCTTTGGTAACACAGCTGCTTTTGGCTTCTGCTGAGGCCACAAAACAGAGTAACCACATCTTGCTTATTGCAAATATTATGCGGATCTAAAGTTTAGGGACTTGTTCCATGGATATTAACTTGGATTTTCGTGTCAAGAGTGCTTGTGATTTCCTCAGTCAAGAAACAATTAAGTCAGTCATAGCTTTTGACTCTAATCACACAAAGCGACCTAACTCAAATTTAGAGTCAGCCTGTGTGACACCTCCTGGGGGTAACCAGGGTTGTAAGGCACCTCACTACCACCTGCCCTTAGTGTGAGAGAACCTCGTCTGTGGTTTACATGGATCAGCTCTTCAGCGGCCCAGCCATGTTAGCATTCCCTCGTAGGCCTCTGGGATGAGGCGTGCTTGCCCCACACTGGTAGAGCAATGGTTAACTCTATTCTTTAGGCTGAGGAGGCCAAGCCCCCTCGGCCCCACAGGGCACACTCTGACTGCAGACTAGATATAAATGGGAGCAGCTCAGCTCATTCAGGGCAGACTGCTGAGGTGGGAGGACACAGGCTCCAGTGGAAGCCTGAGAGGCTGAGACCCACAAGGATGCCCACGGCATGACAGAGCTGCTGAGAGCCATGTAACTCAAGGAACCCAGGGACCCTGGAGATGCCAGGATCACTGCACCAGGGACAGGGTAGGATGTAGCTCGGGGGGACTGGTCATTGTGGCAGCTGGTGTCAGTGTGTTTCTGGTGGATTCCCTGCTGATCCAGTGGTGAGCATATGTGCCACTGTCAGGGCCCTGAGCTGGGACCTGGTAAGAGCTGGGTCCCCCTACCCAGTTGCCACCTACCCATAGATGGTTGGTCCACCCTCCTGACCAGCCATTAGGCCATGCAGCCTTGCTGAACAGGGAGGCCATACTGACTCAGCTGCAGGGAAATAATTATCCTCACCCTGCCCCAAGAGGGGATGGGGCATGCTTGCCCCATGATAGCCTTGCAGGCCCTGTTATTTTACTGGTTAGTGATCTGCACATCCCAACACCTGAGCCCTCCACTCATTTCTCTTTTTCACTGGACAGTCCCAGTGTTCACTGCTCCTCTGATTCCAAAGGAGCAGAACATCTCCAGTTGCATCTCAGATCACTGCTCTGCTTAATTCATAGCACTTACATGTGCTTATGGTGAAACCAAGTATAAATGTTTCTAATAAAGCAGAGAGATGCAAGTAGAAGTATTAGAAACAAGTGGTTACTTATAAAAGGAATCATACCATGCCTTCTAGAGCCTAGACTTACTGAACAAGATACTCTCATGGCTAATAAAGTTATGCTCACCCAATATCTTTGTAGTACTTTACAGCTAGGTTGCCTCTGACCCTTTGTTCCTGGGATATGCACACTGTCAGTTTGCCACCTAGGCGAAGGATTCAATATGTCTCTTTGCACTCCTAGATACAGCTGACCAATCCTTTGTCATCTTTAAACAGGAGATGCCTTGGTATTTGTTTCTTTCTTTAGATTTCCTCTCTTGTCAATTTCAGTCTCTGAATTGTCACCAGGCTTAGTATGCAGAGGCATGCAGCACACAAACAAGGAGACAAAAAGATAGGTGCTAGTTACCTTCTGTGTCAAAGGAATATCTCTGAGGTATGTCACTTCCTGGTGACCTGCCTTAACTCCAAGATCTTAAGAACATAATTTTCAGTATAGATACATAACTTCTTAAATATTATCCATACATACATTTCACAACGATTATGACAACGGGTTCTTGACAGAGACCTCGCATTCTCTACCGAGAATTTGGTGAAAATTATGCAGCTGTCTAATCAAGGGGATCTCTGTAAAATCTTATGCACCCCAATGCGTTCTGCCAGGTGGCACCAACGGGTTCCTGGGTCACAGCATGCCCAGTCTATAATGTGAAAGCAAATAAGTTTATAGTATCAAACAATCAGGTTATTTGCGTTGATCTGTGGGTATCCCATAAGCTGAGAAGTGTTTAATAGCTTGTAGTGAATAATGTACTAACTTATCAGCTCTGTTCTAGTCCTGTTGCTTGTGTAACAATACACTAAAAATTGATGTTGGCAGTTGGAAAGCTGTAAAATCTTTGGATGATATTCATTCAAATCTGAGTGAAATCAATGACTGGCAAACAAAACAGAATATCTTTAAGTAGTTCTTCCATCTACAATAAGATAGCAGTAAGTCAAGAGGAGCAGACTGAAAAACTAGAGATGGGCAAAGCTACTCCCAGCAAATAATAAACCTTTTCACTTCCTGGATCTGTTATGTGAATTTTTAGTATCTTTGCAAACTCCGAATGGAGTGTCTTACCCATACACAGTTTAGCATGACAGTTTGCTCAAGCTATTGCTTGTATTGTATCACGACATATGGCAAGCTACATTTGAACTCTGCTTCCTGACTTATCATGAGATTTCGGGGTACTATTTGGGTCAAAAACTGAACATTCATTCCCTTTTACAGCAGTATTTTCTAGTAAAAATAATTAGTGCAAAAATTCTAGTGAATATGCCTCACTGTTGGGAAAATAATCAGATTACTTGAATTTGAACCAACACCTAGAACTGAGTTTAAGTTGGAACAACTATCATATACAACAATAAAATATCATGGATCTAAAGTGCTAGCCAGGAATTTTTCAACAGCATTTGAAAATAAAACAATCTTTACATGGAGAGAAGGGGAGAGAAGGTTCATTTTGACTAATGTAGCTCAACGATTTTAAAATTTTCTTCAAAAAACTTTCAGCAGTTCTCAATAAAACTGGTTACCCAGCTGGAAACTTTTAGTTAACAAATGTAAGCTTACTATAATAATTGAGGGGTGGGGAGGGGAATAATCAATATTGCATTTGAACAAGACCAATTTTTTTCCTGATTTTTGACTTTTTTCTGATTTGGAACAGGAAAATTTCTAAAATTAAGTTTTCATGGGACAGGAAAACTGACTTCCTGCCCAAATCTCATCTTAAACAACTTGATTCTCAGTTATTCAGTGTCAAATCAGTTGCTTTGTTTAACTAATTACAATACGTTGGTAAATCCAATATCATGTATAGTGAGTGTCAAATATGCTGTATTTAGAGTTAGGTTAATTGAAGGCAAATTGCCAGAGATGGCTATTTGTCATATTAGTGAAAATGTTTAAGTTAAGATGGCTAGAGTTTTCTGATTTAACTATAGTTTGGGGGATTAAACTATAGCATTACTAAAAGAAATGTTAAGAGATAAGCTGCTTCTGATGTACTTGGATGGTTGCAGAGCATAAAACAGGTCATACATCAATTCTATACTTTTGCAAAGCGAAACACTGTTAAATAGCCCAAGTGACTATATGGGATAGACCTTATTGATTGGAAAAAATGCTTACTAAATCTTAATCTTAATTCAGGTTATTATAAATTTGCATTTATGAGATGGTTAAAATTCCATACCTGATGCTTAGAGATTATGATGACCCACATGCTTTCTTATCTATGATATGAAACATTCATTCTAATTAAAGAAATTGCTTATAAATCTGCTTTCTGTAAACCAGTGACTGGCACCAAGTGTCAGAAGTTGATGCCTCTGTAGCTGTAAAACTATATTTTCTGTCTCTAAATGGGTTATACATTGTGGGATGCAGTTTATTAACTTTATTTAGCTTTTTCCTTCTGTACTACCTTTTAGTAGTACATTTCGAAAGGTGTGTATACATTCCTGTGATTAGTACTTTAAAGACTCAGAATATTCTATAACTGCAAATTGTAAAATGACTACAAATGGCAGGCTGTAAATCTAGAAACAATATGATAAAGAACCAACAAGGCCGCTTCCTCTAAAATAACATTTCTCCCTCAAACAAGACATGAGGGGTATAAATATATATCGCAACAAAACTTCTCAGAATTTTGGTCTCTTCACAAGACTTGGTTGTATAAAAATGTGAGGATGTGGATGGTTCAGAATAGCCCCGAAAGGGATGAGTCTTGGGATACGTTACAAGAGCCATAAAGTAAGCCTTAAAGGTTGCCTTCTTTATCCCTTCTCTGTACAAAGAGAAAACGTTTTAAACTCAGACTTACGATAACACCCTTGCTGAAACCTATTACTCTTGGAAATTGTTTCAAATCTTTATTCTTTAAATATTAATAGTTATTGTTGGGAAATATTTTCTTGCAGTAATTTTAATAGCATATTGCAATACTTCAGACTGAGTCACCGCAGACCTTGCCAGCACATGATTGCAGAGCCCCAGAGGATCCATGGGCTGCTGTACTGGGAGACAGGGTAGGACATGGCCCAAGGAAATAGATATCAGACCTGTCAGAGGACCAAGAGACCCATCAGTGTGTTTTTGTGGGATTCCCCCTAATCCAGTAGCACACCCTCTCCCCTTCCCACTGTTGGGGTCCTGGCTGGGACCCAGTGGAGTGGGTGGGCCCAGGACCCCTTACTCCCTTCTGCCAACCCCACACCAGAGTGACAGATTTCCCTCACCTTAGGCCTAGAGGCTTGCGATTGTTTAATGTTCACCAGGGTTAAATCACTAGACTATTGAGACTGTTTATTTGTTTGCAACTCTGCCCTGCCTGGCGGCTGAGCAACCCAGACTGCTTGCTTGCTGCTTTGCTCTGCTTGAGGGCCTGAGACCCTGGGAAGGTAGCCCAAAGGACCTTAATCGCTAGGTCATGCTGCCCTGAGAGGAAGAGCAGCTGTGAAGAACTCTGACAACTAGATCACGCTGCCCTGGGAGCAATGGTCGCCACAAATGACTCTGACCACTAGGCTTCACTCTCCCATTTTGCAGGTTAGGCCATCAGAGAGCCTCTAGTAGGTGGGCCATAAGTTGCATGTGGCCGTCCACCCCTTGATGGGTGTATCTACCCCACAACAAAGCCTTTTTACACTAGTGTGAAATGCGATATAGGCATATTAGAAAACTCATGGTATTTCAAACCATGTTCTGAAAAGTTCAGGGCCTGGGTCAGTTCAGCTAAGCTCCAATACTACGACACTCTTGAGGTACATCTGCACTGCACATGCTTTTCAGTGACGAGTAAAGACTTTCCTTAACTCTGTGGGAATGTACCCTACACAGCTCTGTACATGCCCAAGAAGCGCCTCTCACATCCACACTGATATTGATAGCTGTGTCATGTCCTGCTGCTTCCCGGCCATGGGGGAAAGACTCTTGCAGCTGCCTACTGCTGTTGCCTTTCGTCATCACAGGGAAGTGCTGAAGCCTTTCAGTGACCTGTGTAGCTACACACCACAGCGTAGCCATAGCCTTCTTTTCACTGTAGTGTGCAGCTACATACCAATGATGTGCAGTACAGATGTAGCCTTCACGGTCAAGGCCTGAGAACGAATAGGCTTTTAAGCACCAGTCATGAGGTGTGCTTACCCCACACCAGCCCCGAAAGGGTTAATGCAGGCTGAGGAAGCCCTGCCCCTCCGACTCTGCTGGGTATGCTCCGCCTGGAGGTAGAGTATAAAAGGGAACAGCCCAACTATTCTGAGCATGCTGCTGAAAGGGTAGGATGCAGACTCCCTCTGCTGCTACAGGCTCCGACTACCAAGCTAGACAGACTCCAGGCTGCCCAGAGAAGAGACTGCACCGGCAGGAGTGACACCACCTGAGGACCCCAGAGACCCAGGGGAACCATAGAGCATCGCTAAGAGGAGAAAGGGTAGGAAGCAGACCAGGGGACTTAGACTCTTCTCCAGTGAACCAGTCAGTGTTTTGGGAGGATCCCAACTGACTCAGTGGTGAGTACCACCACCACTGCCAGGGCCCTCGGCTAGGACTTGGAGGAGCAGGCAGGGCCTGATCCCCCTACCCTGGGTGCTTAATTTAAATTGTGTTCGATCTGTCTTATTGCACAGAAACATAACAGTAGCCAAATGTACCTTTAGCTGTTGAGTGAACTACAGTGTTCTGAGTTTTAACAGAACTGCAGAAAAGAAAGAAAATCCACAACCCCTCTATTACTACGCATGCCCACATTATGCCATCTCCCCAGTATGTACACTGTCACTGCCAAGTCTATTCAGCAGTGAGGCAAACATATCAGCCTTCTTTACACATCATTTAAGTTACTTAGGTGTGGGCCTGATTATCATGAATATGACCCCAGTTCTTAAACTGTACCCAAATTGCAAGTCTGGCACTGATGGTATTAATAATTACTTTCCTCTGGGAAGCAAGTATAATTTCAGTTTGTAATGAGTTTTTACAATTGAGAGCATTTAAACGTGGAGGTAAAAAGCAGACAGTAATTTTCATGATGTGAATTGTCATTGAAAATTGAATCAGCATTTAGAAAGTCCATTTGTTACCTTGCTCCTTTGATAAAGTTAGGGTAAAACACATTTTAAATACCCCAAGATGGCTCTTAATCTTGGTCTTTTTACCTAGATTTTTGGATCCTGCATCAAATATAATTGGCTTTTCATTGAAATAGGTTAAATCTCATATTTTGGGGAAACATGAACTCAGAGCCGATTCAAAATCCTAGACTGAAAAATGTGAGGAGAAAAGATCAGTCAACAGGTGGATTACTGACGAAAGCACTGAAATGTCATCCACAAATGCGCCTTACTCCACTGGAGGTGCCCATATCTGCTAGTCACCGTTCTGAGTCACTACTTGTCCTCTCTGAGGTAGCTCATAAGAGTGATGAGTACTGAAAGGAATTGCTTTTGAATAGGTACAACCTGTCTACTAGCCTTTTTCCTAAGGGTCAGATTAATTATACCCTGCTTTGGCTATGGCTAAGCTGGAAGGAAGCCTGCTGCATCTACTCTTAGCCTTGGGAAAGCTAATTGTAAGCTGACCCCAGTTCTAGCAGCTTGAGAACAGCCTTATGACAACTTCAAAGTAAGAGAGCTGATAATGGTCCCAAAGGGATGGCCCTGCCCATGATAACCTACTATGCTGAACCCAAAGGTGGGTGGGGCTACATACATCATACCTAGGGAGTTCCTCATCACTAGAATACTCCAGTAAAGAGATGAAATTGTTTAGTCTATTTTTCTGTCACCAGATATTACCGTCAAATAAACTACATAGTTGAAGAATGGGAGACTAGCTTCTTAGCTGCAACCTTGCAAGTCTACATCTGAAGTAGTGACCAGGCGATGAAAGGATGCAGGGCATTATCCACCCCATGAGGATAAATGACTTCAAACATTTGAGTGCAGAACCATTTAAAAAATTTGAGGTATGACTGAGTTTTGATTCTTGGGGTCTGATTCAATGATATTTGAAACAGAAGTTTCTCTCAACCTGATATTTATCTAATATGACAGCTAAATAGAGGAGTCATTTTACTAAACAGCCTTGATTACTAAAGCTGTTAAACTGAGGGACTGGATGTTGCTACCACACCTAAGTTACACTTTAACCCTTTGAAAAAGGTCAAGAGATACTGAATATTTACTTGATATTAGTATTAAGAACAGTAAATATTGTATTGGACATGCAGAAAGAAAGACAGGACAGAGGGGATGTAAATTAACTAGGCTGTGATTCTATCTTATCTGGGAACTCTTCAGCAATACCTAGTACTGTACGGGCCTTCATTTGTAATCTGCTCTACCTGTTGGAGGGTTGTTATCCAACAGCTCCCAAGATGATGTCAGCTTGTTGCTGGGACCCTCCTCTTATGTGAGTGGTAAGGGGCTGGAGAAAGCAGATTTTCCCCATCACTGTACTAGACATTAGGAGCCCTAACCTCATTGTCCAGTTTCTTTTAAAGGATGCCTTTCCTTAAGTCTACTTTCCATTCTGATTTACCAGTGAACCAGATCATCTATGGAACTAGTCCCTGCACTGGACACCTACAAAGCTGAAAACTTGAATCATACCTTCTGACTTAACCTCGGAATCCTTGGGCTGCTGTGGTAAGATGGGGACAGAGAGGAATCCACCTTCTCCCAGTCAATTAAGAAGTAAGGGAAAAATTCCTTCCTAGTCAAAGGTGAAAAACACAATGCCCGCAACAGGCCCCAAAACCCAGTCCTATGCTAATGACAGTGGTATGAGCGAGGGAACTACTTGTTTCCTGTGTAACAGTGTTCCATCCGTAAGTAAACTGCTTACATTTTGTCCCCTCAGAGGTGCAGGAACCAATGGGCTTTTGTTGAGCGCCTCTGGCTAGGCTATCAGCTTAGGTGATATCCACCCCATCTTCAAGCTCCCTCTATCTTCTGAAGGAGGACTAGAAAGTGGGGACACTCTACAGGGGCAACAATGGTCTTCCATTTGTGGGTCCAAACAAAGATTCCTTTGAGGCTGCACTGATGAATTTGTTTACAGTTCCCTCTGTGAGATGGCACTTGTGTGCACAAGTCTCTGGCTTGTGCATTTGTAATGAAGCAGTTTTTAAAGTACTTAAAAGATAGTCAAGCTTACGATTTTCAGTGGACAATGGGATAATGAGCCGGTATAGGGAGGAAGATCAGTGTGTCCGGGATTGCTGTTCCTTGTTCTTTAGACAAAAAGTTCCTTTAAAATACAAGACTGGAAGACTTAAAGAAAACAAACTCAAATTGCAGATGGGATTCCTAAATTGTTTGTAAGTAACTAGAAACTGCAGGCTGATATTTAACTACTCTGTAGGTAGCAAGTAATTTTCCATTTGTAACATCTTAGCATAAAGCATTTAAGATGTGCATTGATTCCATTTTTATTTTATATGGAAAGCAACAAAGCACTCCAGCTAGTAAACTACACGCACGTAAATCAAAAGTAATATACAAAATTATTTTAAAAGACGACAGCTCAAAGAGAGCTCTCCTGAAATCACTGCACCCATGGCCTTTTGTACAACTAATACAGTGACTGATACCTATTACATGGCTTTTCATCTAGCCAAGATATTAAATACTAACTTTGTCTGAAAATCTTCAATCATTCTAAAAGGGAGAGTTTAAGATGCCAGAAACTGTTCTTAACACAAATAACTTTGAACTGCTAGTTGATGCTGACTAAAAGCATAACTGAGTATACGCAGAGAGCAAAACCTGCATGTTCTACAGGTGCTGTTGATTATCAAAAAACTCTAAAACAACTCACTGAAACATTTAAGGAGAAATACTAGCATGAGTCTGGCTGCTGATTCATGGTTAGTTTGGCTGTAGTCCTAGTGAAAGGGTTAGGGATTAATTGTCCCAGAAACCTTTCATGTATATACTACCACATCAAGGGCTCCTAGAGTGGATGCAGCTTATGCTGGCACAATTATGTTTTTGTCATAGTGGTTTATTTCAGCCCCCATTCTGAGAGAGAGAAGCTACATACTGGTAGAAGCACAACTTTGATGGACAAACTACTTCCAGATTAGGGGCTTCTGTTGAGATTGCCCTTTGGTCAGGGATCTCACCCCTGATGGAGGCAGGCTGGCACACGTTTATAATGCAGATCTGGCCTTGGGTCATCATTGGAATGGTGTTAGCCTGGACTATAGCAGGCAACTTTTCTACACTGCTCTGAAAATGATCCTTGGAGCTCAACTGTACAGAGACCCACCCGGGCAGCATGAGGGTAGTTAAATACCTGCACCCCTCCATATAATCATTGACTTCGCAAGTAAGTTGCCATTTAATGTCTATTGTGGCTTTGTATGCAGTGTTATTGTAGCCCTGTTGGTCCCAGGATATTAGAGCAGCAAGGTGGGTAAGGTAATACAACTTATGTTGGTTCAATAAAAGATATTATCTCAATTACCTTGCCTCTCTGTTGTAGCTTTTGTGATATATCCATTTACCAATGTGAAGTGAAATTATTTCCATAGGCACCAAGCAATCATCAGAATATGACATGACTTGAACTCAGGTGTGATCATATTCATGTAGATGACACATGGTAGCTAATTTGTTAAAAAACCGTTTAAGTGTAGATATGAACCTAACGGGTCAAGTCATATAGTGTGTTACTAGTTGAGTGAGCCAGTCACTCCTCCCAAGTGTAAATGTATGTGTATGTGTATTGTGGAATTAATCACTTGAAATCAAAGACTACCCAACATGTCCTGCACAAGAATATTTTGTGCCACTTTCTGTGAAATTTTGCTTAAATTACAAATTACTATTTTCTCCTAGGTCATTCTCCATTGCAGTCTTGACACAAATATTTGAGGATCATATCTTACTGACATGAACCTTCATATTGCAAGTTCTATGTATTTTGTACTAGTATTTCAAGAAAACAACAAACAGTAAATTATCAAGGAATCTATGCAGAAATAAGGCAGCTGGTAAGGATGTCAATAAATATCTGCAGGCTGATCTTCAGAGAAATTAATAGTGGGGAAAATTAAATAGTTTGTAATATACCTGTGTAACTATGTAGAACATGGTTACATTACACACAAGGCATATGCTTTCTAGTAAAACTATGCCATTACAATTTCTTACAAACCCCAACCGACTTCTAGAGAAATTTAAATTATATAGATCATCTCTACAAAAATTCAGGGGTACTTTTTGTCTAGCTCACTTATATTTCCAGGACCTACCTAGTAGCAAAAGCTGCAAAATATTATTACAGACCAAACTGATTGCTCTAAAGCTCTTTCAGAAAAATAGTAAGGTACATTAAAATGAAAGTTCGTGTTAAAATGAAATGAATAAAATACTTAATGTCAAAATTGCGTGTTAGGGAAATAGTATGGTGTAGATGATGATGCATACTTTTTAGTGTAAGAAGTATTAAGGAGAGAGAAGGAAAAGCATAGTCGATCTTCAGGAAGAAGCAGCCCATGAATCTGTTGTGAATAGTGCCTTATTTAAGAAGCTGGTACTGTGGGGTAGATTTAGACTGATCTGTGTTCTTGATAATTATAATTAAAAGCAGTTACTTTTATCAGGCAGCAGCTTTCGCTGTGGAAGACAGTTGCTTTTTTAAAAGTATTTCACAAGCTTCTGGCAGTCTAGGTGTTTCTAACATTCAGCTAGTATGAGATATCTGAATGTGTAACATAATGATAATGCGGCCAGTAATTAAATGTTTTTTGACTATAACTGAGGTGACCAAAGACAACTGGTGCGACACCAAGGAAACAAAAATAGAGGGAAAAGATGGGATTGAATACATGCTCTTGACAAAAATGTTATTACTGCATGTCTAATTCTAATCAGAATGAGGAAAGTGTAAAGCAAAAACATATATACGTCTTGTTGGTGAATGCCTGCAATATTGGAAGACTTGAAGAGTTGAATAACAATGCACTTGTTCTGGTCAGATGATGGACATGAACTGTAGTTTGGTTTGGCCAGCCAGGCTTTGCTTTCATGTTCTGTTGTGCTCCAAATCCTGTTTCTCTGTTCTAAATAAAATATTTGGCCTTACTGAGAATCACAGAAATGTTACACACAAGAACTGCAAATTATCCAAAAAAGTGACAAAGAGTCCTGTGGCACCTTTATAGACTAACAGATGTATTGGAGCCTCTGGAAATTTCCACTGCATACATCTGACGAAGTGAGTATTCACCCATAAAAGCTTATACTCCAATACGTCTGTTAGTCTATAAGGTGCCACCGGACTCTTTGTCGCTTTTGAAAAGCTAGACTAATATGTATACCCCTCTGATACTGATGTTATCTAAAGGCTTATGACTAGTGCTTCATGTCATACTGTAGTTGCTCAAGACTTGATGGCAATAAGAGGTTGAATGCTGATGATTGTGCTTTAAAAGTATGGGTCCTTATCACTTGAGTTACAAGAGAATGTCCAGGGCAGTCACATGGATTTTGACTAAATACTGGCATTGCTTCTAGGTCCGTGTAAATAAACAAGCCCCTACATAGTGCTCAGCCCAGCTACCATTATAGCAGATTGTAAACTCTTGTCGCTGTTCTGTTCTATCTGTAAGAATCAGATAGCTATAGGAATTGACATCCAAGTAGCTTCTCTCTATTAACTTCAAATCAGTCACTTCCCACATCTTCACCTTGTTTCTCCTGGCATTGCTCTTCTAGTGACACCTCAATTGTAGAGTATTGCAATTATGGCAGAGGGAGCAAGAGATAAAATAACAGGGGCACACAAACAATCAGTCAGTATTAAGGCAACAGGGTCAGATGATTTAGGGGCATAGGAACTCCTACAACTTATGGAACATTATTAGCGTCCATGTTACCCATTTTACATTCACCTTGATTGGAAAGTCCAGCTTATGCTTAAAACTCAAACTTGCGAATAAACTGATGGAAATTCTGTAGCAGCCAAGACTAGACTTTGAGACCTTGGACAATAACTGCACTCTGTGCCTCAGCTTCATCAATTGCCACAGTGGGTTAATACTAAACAAATGATAATAAATTACTCTTCAGATCATTCCAGTCAAATAAATATAGTAGTTCATCACTGATAAACACACAAGTTCAGAACAAGACTATGTAAACTTGGGTTCAGAGTGGTGCGTTGAAACTGAGTGTATGGAAGGATATAACCATAACACAGAGCTTATATAAAAACCCAGAGAAAAGTTATGCAGTGAAAGTCCCACCCAGATAATGTGAAGTCAATTCACATATGCCTCCAACACATTTTTTCTGAGCCTGCAGAAAGAAAACAATGTAAAAACGATAATATATTGTTACCCCTCCTAACCTGGGTGGTTAGCCAATACTCAGGGCCTTGCAGGTGGTTTATGTTAGGAGGAGAAATTGGTGGGTTGAGAAGTTCTTTTTAAACAAACAGGATTGCAAGAAAGTCCTGTTTCCCTGAACATCATAGAAACACAACAGGAGAAAGTTCCTTTTCTTACAATTCAGACCTGCCTTTCCCACCAGCACTCTGCCCAGAAAGCTGTCTTTGTCTAGGGGCCACACTACCAGTGCTTCTTTTGCAGTCCCACAGTTTTTTGCTTTCTGCAATCTTGTTGTTAATCTACACACAGATAGCTGCAACCACATCAATCTTCAGCCCCTATGTTTGCATTCAGTCCTGACTCGGGGAAGAGGCTTCCATTTTTCAGCTAACATTAGACTAATGGCCATTTCACTGTTGGCTCATTTAGCCTGAATGGAAGGACAGCTAGCATATTCATCAGCTATAAGGCCTGTGACTATCCATAGATCAAAGACAAGTTTGCTGGGAGCATAGTGGTGCTGCAGACCTGCAATACAGTAGAAATAGTTGAGAATATGCATAGCCACCATTTGCTGGTAAAGCCTTCTGTCCTGCATTGTCATGAACTAGCTGGCTGGGTGTGACTCACTGACCTCTTGTACAAAGCTTCCTGCAGTAGAGTGCAATTAGAAGTGCTGTATAGTAACTCATGTACAGGCTTGTGATGGAGCGTCTGCCCCCAATTGGCCTTTGGGAGACTCTGAAAAAAGCAGCCAGTAGGAAGGGGGCTATGAGGAGCTGCCAGTCAGGGTCTGGAGGGCCCATATAAGAAGTGCTGCAAGGCAGAGCAAGTAGAGTTTCTCCCGGGAGCTTTAGGAGGGAGGATTGGTTTCCTTGTAGGAGGAGGAGGAGGAAAGCTAGCACCATGGACAGAGAAGCACTGGCAGGATTAGAGGAGACAGAGAGAGAGAGAGCTCCTGGCTGATTGCTAAGATTGGCAGGCTGAGGCCCTGAGATAAAGGCAGAGAAAGTGCTGGGGCTGAAGGAAAGCAGCCCAGGGAAGTAGACTGAGATTGGAGGGGATGCAGCATGTGGTTGCCATCTACAATCTACCTAGGCTGGGACCCAGAGTAGTGGGCGGGCCTGGGTCCCCGCTGTGGTGTTACACCCCATATTCTTCATAGAAATATTGTTGTGATATGAATATGGCATAACTAAGATATGTTTTATTCAAGATGGCTCATGTGAGGTATCATTGAAAAGGTTATGATCTACTGAATGTGTTCATCCAATTTGTATGCACGTATCATTTCTGAATTTGAGGTTAGGAATGTTGACTGTTTAACAATTACAACTGTGTGTATATTTGGGGGAATGCCCACCAGACAGTAGGCAATGAACTTCAAAGGGCCATTAGGAAGAGCAATAAGTCTTGGAAGATACTAATCTCTCATCTTCCTGAGGGGCTCTCGGAGTTCCTGCTTTGACACTACACAATCTGGTGATTGTGTCACCTGTTACTAGACCTCCATCTTGGGCTTTCAGTGCTTTTCCATTAAGAGGGGGTGCAAGGTCAGACTGGGAAACAAAAGATTCCTGCATTATGTACATTCTATTTCAGGCTGGGATGTAAGTCAATCATGACTCTTCTCAATTGCCTTCCCATCTAAGAAGGAAGATTGCTAAAAACAGCTGAAGGGAAAGGCAGAGGCTGAGTCCAGGCTGAGATAGGGGTCCAGTCTGTAAAGAGAAATACTTGGCACTCCAAGCTACAGAAACTCTGCAACCTGCCTAAAACAACATTCAGGGTGAGAAATTAAATTTTGTTGCCTGTTGCTTGAGTGTTTTTGTTTTATTTGCTCAGTGATCTGCTTTATTCTGTTTGCTATCCCTTATAAATCACTTAAAATTTACTTTCTGTAGTTAATAAACTTTTTTTATTATTTATTTCAAAACCCAGTTCCTGCAGTTCATGGGGGTGGGGGAGTGTGGGAAGGCTGTGCATATCTCTCTCCACATTGAGAGAGGTGAATTTTTTGTGAGCTTGCACTGTGCAGATCTTTCTATACAGTGCAAGACAATATTATTTTGGGTTTATACCCCCAAAGGAGTTGTGCACATAAGGGCTGGCCATTCCCCTCGCTAAGTCTGTGTCTGCATCTGGGTGTGCCTTACCTTAGGGTGCTGGAGAAGGCTTGAGAGCCTAGCACAGCAAGAACAACATGAGGAAACACAGACTGGTGGAAAGGGTGGGCTCAGTGAGGCACCAGCACATCAGGTTGTGACAGATTTATGTTACCAAGCTGACAGAGACCTTAGGTGGTCAAGCTAAGGCGACAGGATTTTTAGGGGCAGAGATGAAGAGAGTACACCAAGTGATTAGGTTTAAAGCTTTATTAAGAAAATAATAAAATAATGGCGGAGAGTGCTGGTGGTTTTTTACATTACTTAGAGGAAAGAAGAAAGAGTTAGTGCCTGAGCCCTAACCCACTTTCATATTCACACACGCACAACCCAAGGCTGGCCAAGCCCTGGTGTAACGTAAGAAGAAGAGGGGGAAGGGTGGATGGGAGCTCTGCCCTATGCACAGCTTGTCTAGGGTCTGCTGTACATCTCCAACTTGCTTTTGCTTTTGGGAGGGTGTTTAAGCCCTGGGTATTTTGGGGTGTGTTTTGGCCAGGGAAGCCTCCCTTGTTCTCCATGCTCTTTGCTTTCTGCACCAGTTTGAACCAGCTTTTTGCAGCTTTTTTAACTTTCCCAAAACACACCAGCTTTAGGGTCGCGAGACATACTGTAGATTTTTCATTTGCTGACCTTTGCAGTTTTGCTAGATTTGCAACCCCTTTGGGTTTGTTTGATTTAGTTTTTATTTTTTACGGCCGGCTGGGGCTGGGATGCAGACTTTTGGCTGCTTGGCACGCAGAGTGTGTGTTTGTGTAAGTCCTTGGGCTTCTTTTCTCTGGTCCTTGCTGAAGTTTTTAATTAACCCGTTTTTTCCCCCTTTGCCTCTTGCAACCTGCAAAAAAAAAGTACTTTAACGCTTCCTAACCAACAGTCCATACATATCTAAAAGTGTTACTAATGTACGCTGCTGGTGCTTACCCAAAAAAATCCAAGGGTGGCAGGGGAGGGAGGGATGGGGGGGGGGAGGGACGGTAGTTCATACTGTAGCAAGGTGGCATGCCAGAAGGGGGTCCAACCTGTCACATACCCCTCATCCCCACTTGTCACTGAGGAAGTGACTGGAGTGTTGAACTGTGGTACATCTCCCCTAGAAGTGAGAAGAACAGAGCATAACATGGCAGGAGGGCTGTGTCATGAAGAGGACACCACAGTTCTGGGAGTGAGGTGGGCCCTGGAACAGGAGTCATGGTGCTGAGACATCACCAGAAGAAGGCGCATGGGCTAGCAGAGCTAATCCCTGGCACAGCCAACAGGAAGAGTCGTAGTGGTGAGTCCACCCTGTCACTAGGATATATGCTTAAACCCTCTAAGTAAAAGATCATAAACAATCTAAAAATTGCTGCAGTTCTAAGAGTAAAATGTTCACTTTCAGGAAAAAAGATAGTCACCTAGTTAACTCTTTTTTAAACTCTTGCTATTTTTTCCAATGTCATTTGAGCCTGTTCTTCTTATGACTAGAGTTATTCCTACTTCTCATGCCATGTTCAAATTGGTGGTTTGTTGTAATAGAATAATACTGTATTTCCTTGGAGAAAATACATTTAACATCTTTCTAGAAGGACAATGAGTACTGATTCAAAGCAGCACCATTATGTAAATATTTTCCTTTAATGCTGTAGTGGAATTGACTGGACACACTCTAATCTTATTGGGTTGTGACCTTTCTACTTCTCACCTTCATTTAGAACTAAGTCATAACGTTGAATTTTCATCTTAGGAAATATAAATCTGGGTTAGCTATTTCTATGGGTACAAATCTCAAATTCTGTATCATGTAAA
This sequence comes from Dermatemys mawii, assembly GCA_007922305.1. NCBI lineage: Eukaryota > Metazoa > Chordata > Testudines > Dermatemydidae > Dermatemys > Dermatemys mawii. Next base: position 19,664,223 of record ML677351.1, read on the forward strand.
CATTGCTTTAATAGATTTAAGCTGATATAAACAATTAACACATACGTGGCACTTCATGGTATACCTTCACATCTTTGTAAAAACATGGGTGAAAAAGAAGGCATGTGTGTGTGATTTGCTGTAAAGCAATTTGTCAGCTATTTGATTATACTAATTCTAATCAGGCAAAGTGATTCCCTGGAGAATATTGTGCAGAGAGGATCTCCTAATTCATAATGATGTCTTGGGTATAATTTAAAGAAACCGGGTTAAAGTAAGCAAAGGAAGACTACAGCTCACAATAAGGAAATGTTTAATAGCAACACAGTCTATCGTACTGTGGAATAGTTTCCCAGAGGAAATAAAGCAAATAGTCCAGTGTAATTGAGTACACTTGAGATCGACACATGCACTGATCTATGTAAAGACTGATTCTGCATTGTCAGTGTTGGACTTCATTTTCATCTCAAACTTCAGTCTCTGATTAGGCTCCATTGACTATGATTTTTTTGTACACCAGCTCTGTTGCTGTCTTCTATCTTCCCATTCCATCACACTGTTTTCTTTTCTCCCCTCTTGTTGACTTTGCATTTCTTCTCTTGCCTTCCGCTTACCTATCTCCATTATACTTTAATTCTCTGCTCAGCTGCTTCTGCTTATGAGAAGTACACCTCCAAGGTGCCGCTTGTCTACTCATGGCCAAGAAGAAGTTCAATATCAACCTTAATTTTGCAAACATCCAAGGTTGCTAGATAGTGGAGAAATATGTCATCTGTAATTTTCTTCTATTTTGACTATAAACTATAGGAAACACACAGAGACTATCTGAACAGTATTGATGGCACTTAGCTCTGTTAATTAAGATAAGAATTACCATGATGACTAACCACTAATAATGTGATACTCATGGCTGATCTTTTCATCATAGCTCCTTGCATCTCTGTCCTGAAAGTTAGATAACTCAGCTGTGTGCATATGCTATAGCAGAAAGAACAGTTGGAACATGCCTTATCACATAAATCTAAATCTTACAATTCAGTATCTTAGCTTTGCTGAGGATATTTGTCAGGATGCTAATTGCTGCTTTAAGATCCTTAATACTGTACTTGCATCACTGACCCTGTACAGGTGCATTAAGTGACTTACACCCAAAAAATCCCATAAACAGAGCCCCCAAAACTTCCACAACAATGCAGTGCCAAGTGGTGGGGCAAGAGAAGGAGAATTCAGTGGCAAACACTGAATGATGTGGTCTTTCTGGGTCTGTTAAACAGGAAGATTGTAAAGCCACAGAACACATGGCTTGTTACAGAAACTGAGATGTGAGGGAGGGGCTGGGTTGGTCTGGCATTCATTGGTGACAGGGAATTTAACTTAGTACACTTGGATGACATTAGTGTGTGCAGAGGGTGGGGCAGTGGCAGATTAATTATTTTGCCACCCTTAGGCCCTGAAATAATTGCCACCCCCAGCCACCTTCCCAGCTCACCTCCACTCTGCCTCCTCCCATGAGTGCACTGCTGCCATTCTACTTCTCCCCGCTTCCTCCCAGGCTTGCCAGAAACAGCTGTTTCCCACGGCAAGCCTGGGAGGGAGGCGGGAGAAGCGGAGCAGCGGCGCACCCAGGGGAGGAGGTGGGACTGGGGATTTGGGGAAGAGGTTGGAATGGGGGTGGGGAATGGGCAGATTGGGGCAGGGCTGGTGGCGGGGGTTGCAAGCACCCATCAGCGCCTCTGCCTATTATAAATTTGCCGCCCCTGCAGGTTTGCCGCCCGAGGCCTAGGCCTTGTTGGCCTAGGCAATAATACACCACTGGGGTGGGGTGAGAGGGAAAGGAGACAGTTGCCAGTTTCACTGTGAGACATGTTTGTTGATGTTGTCACAGATAACCAGTTACATTTCTGTATTAGAGATGCACAGTGATGATAAGTCTCTGTTATCCAATGATCATAGAACTTCTCTACAGACACAAAAACAAATGTTTGTTTTGGAGGGACAGTCCTAATTTGAAGATCAGCATTTTTTAAAAAAAGATCAATCAGTTCACTGAGTAAGCAGAAGTAAAGATGAGCCAACTGTCCAAATGATTTGGGTTTGAATGCTTAAACAAATACAACAGTTAATTAGAGGAACTGGGTTGGAAGGCTGAGAAGGAAAGGCTCACATAATATATAATATGCTACTTGACCACAGCTGGATTGGGCTTCACTAGCACCTGTCTAAGTTTCTGTTGTATGTCGTAATTAACACCACCAATCACCACTGAGTGTGAAAATTAAGAAACTAAAAATAGTAGCACTCTTTTATACCAACCAAGGGAAAAAGTTGTGGCCTGATTTTACCTTCTCAAAGCAGTTCTCTCATCTCCATTAGCTAAACACAAAAAGTGAAGCATTTAATAATGGAAACTTAGCATATAAAAATGTTCAATAATTGGGAATGTAGTAGGGACATTATTTAAAATCACAATCAGTTGTATTCACCAGCTTTTAATGTGCAGACACTGCATTCTGGAAACAAAGCAAACAGCATTACATTAAACATCCCAAATATTCAGAGGCTATAAAATTCAACAACAGAAGGTGAACGCTTGAAAATTCACAATTACTTCCTGTACACTTAACTGTCACTGACCCCATGGGATTGAGAGCTTGTTTTCTCCCCACATTACACATTAACTCGAGCCAGACCTACTGGATGGTCCTTTACAGAACATTGCATTCTGAGTTCATTGAGTACTGTCGGGGGGCAGTATTTTTACAAATATTTTGTCACTGCAGTTTTAGAGGACTGTGTTTAGCCCTCAGATCAAGTGGGAGAGCAGTTCAGAGGTGTCATCCCTTGACCTCAGCTTCTCTTTCTCCCCAGTGCGTGTCTTGAAGAGCTAAGTTTCATAGGTCTAGATAAATTCCTGATGAGTAAATAATGTGAACTAATAGCTCTGGACACGTCTCATGGGCACAGAACATAGGAATTAAAACAAGTCTGCTTGTATTTGTTTGCACTTGTCAAGTTGCTGAATGGGATGAGGCTGTTAAGGCCACCTAGTGGAAGGACCTGCAGTAATTCACTGGCACAACTACCTTGCTTGCAGCTTAGTCCTTTTTGGGGAACTGTACCTTAAGTTTTGGATTGAGTCGGTTGGAATAGATTAAGTTATGCAGAGGCTCGTGCAATTCTGATCATTTAGAACTTAGACACTGAATGAAGCAGAGTTCTATCCCGCTCCCTGGCTCTGGGTGATCACGGAGCACCACATTCTTCCCCTTGCTAGCAACTGATCAGAGCACCACAAACACGCTACTTTATTTTTTCCAGTGAGGAGAGAAACTCTTAGTAGGCAGCATATTCTACCTATATACAAATTCACCCAGCAACATTAGGCAATAACACTTTTTAAAATGCCTGAATATAAGGAGCCAGAATGTGACTCAGGGTAAACAGGTGCAACTCACTTGAGCTGAATGAAACTTCCTTCTTAAAGCATGAACGAATCTGGCCTATTATATTACTATGAAGGATCAACACTTCTAGGGGAAAAATGAAGCAGGTGAAAAAATGATACCAAGGTGGATAAAAATGCAGTACAGCTGCATACTGTTCACCACGCAAACCACAAGTATAGTTACATCAGTTGACTGAATGCAACTTGAATTCCCTAAATGGCTTCACATTTTTTCACATGCCAACTGTGTGCCATTCATTGTGAAGCTCTTTTGAGAATTTTAAGTTCCATAAAGAGGCTTAGGGTCAGTTACTGATGAGTGAGAAGTAATGGGGTATATACACTTTTCCAACTAACTCAGTTTTGTCATCTCATTTGAATGTCTGAGGCTGTTTACCAGCACAGTCCATATCCAGCACCACGGAACTTTGAAAATGACCTAAGACCCAGCCCCGGATACCAACTTTACTTTCTCTTTCAATTAAGTTAGATGCGGTGTTTTTAACAGCCCATTTATGTTACATCACACCATTGTCTGATAAGTGGTCTGTAGCAAGGAAATTCATCATAGCCAATTGTTTTATAAAGGCCTCATATTGCAGAAGGTTATATCAACTATGTAAGGAGCTTCTAGCTTGGATTCAGATGTTCAAAAGTTCCGTATCTACATGCTACTTGGTCTGTAGAGCTTTACAGAAACTCAAAGGTGCTTAATTGTATTAAATCTATGGGGCAGTACATCTGCCTAAGGACAGATGGTGATTTTAAATCTCCTGCAAAAGAGACAGCCAGTGCAATTGACTAGAACCATGCCATAAGAATTCTGTCAATTATGAATGCTGGATGGCCAGCCAAATAAATCCGAATCCTCCCATTCTGAAATAATCAGATAACAAAAATGGTTGAAAAATCTACAGATCAAATCTGGTTCACCCCTTTGTGTTATGTTATTGGACATGACCCCCTCTTTACATTAAAATATATTGTCACAAATGCTTTGGTGGTTGAGGTAATGCCATAAACTCCCATCTTGAGCAGTAAGATGTTAATGGAGTAAAAATGTAATCCAATGATTAAAATGTGACTCTCTTAATGCTGTCAGAATTTTGGATGCAACACTGCCATGCTGTGTTGGTATATGATGATAATTGGATGCCAAGTAACATTGTGCCAGAACATATCTGAGTTCAACTGCAATGTCAGATGCTGTGATGGTATATTCTTAATATATGTGCTTCAGTAATGAGGCCTAGCCAGAAGACTTGATTTAGCTTAGTGGCTATAGTTTAGTTGCTCATTACAGCAGTTTTTTGCATAAAAAGTATTTGCTGTTGGCTCTTACACCTACTTTGTAAATTGCTAACACATAAAATGCTCCAACTACATTATGTTTAACAAATGAGTAAGACATCATTGCTTACTCAACACTTGCCTTCTGACTCAGGCAATGTAACCAGCAAAACAAATTATGGAGATTAAGAACATAAGAGCGGTCAAACTGGATCCGACAAGAGGTCCATCCAGTCCAGTATCATGTCTTCCAATAATGGCCAATTCTAGGTGTCTGACAGGAAATGAACAAAACAGGTAATCATCAAATGATCCATCCCCGGTTGCCCATTCCTAGATTCTGGCCAACAGAGGCTAGGGACACCATCCCTTCTCATACTATCTAATAGCCACTGATGGACCTATCCTCAGTGAATTTATCTAGTTCTTTTTTTAACCCTGTCATAATCTTGGCTGTTAAAGGATTTGTTAAAGTCTGGTAAAGGTCTCCTTGGATGTGCATGTTTGTGATAGCCCTTGAAGATTGCCAACTCAAGATTCACAGATGGGATTCTGTAATGACCAGTTTCTCCATGTGCTTACATGTATGTGATAAATCCCTACTTTTATAACCTCTTCCCTTTGTAAAAGGTATTAAATACTCCGGGATTCCCCAGTTTTCCTGTCCATTTTGGAGCTCATTAGCATATTCAATCCAAATTTGATAGCCTTAATTCCTTGCATGGTGAGATTGTGCAGTTTAAAGTGAACTGTTCTTCCTTAAGCCTTATTTCTCCAGCAACATGGTAGAAAGGGAAATTAAGTCATATAGTCTCTGGACCTAAGAGTTGAGGTTGAGAATAAGTCTACACTTCCATAGCTACATCAGCATATCCAGTAGGATCTGTTCCACCCTATAGAGAGTCATCCATTCAGAGCCTTGCCAGAGACTTTTTGAGAGATGATTCTGAATGCACAAGAAATCAAGAAGAAAAGCTTCAGTTTTAGCTTAATAGCCCTAAACTTCTTTAGCCAAGAGCCAAGTGCTCTCTTTCTATCTTTTTCCAGGATATCAATGTGTTCACAGGCTACTGCTTGGCTTTCTTGCTTTTGAGTTTCCTTCTCCCTTTCTGTATTCTTTCTTCCCCATGCACCTACCCAAAACAATAATTGGCCAAAATCTCCTGCGTGAGCGGGCACACCCACACACCCCCACACCCCTTTTAGTTTAACCTGAGTCTTAAGCTCTTGGCTTGCTGCTAGGGCTGAGTAAGGACTGGCTGCAAGATGACAGTGGCTCCAGGGAGGAAGTCCTGGAGGCATGGCCCCATACCACATCCAGGACAAGTTAAAGACTGTATTCCCTGTAAGAGATCTAGTCTGATTCACATGCAGACAGAGTGTGTGACTCGGCCAGAGGGCTGAGTCACTGAAAAAACAACTGAGAAACCACTGACGGGGTCACCAGAACTGAAAGACTGCAGACACATTTCACCAGTAGGAGGGGCTCATGAGAGATGGATGCTGCCCCGTTACAAGGGCTAAAACAAAATGTCCTTTAAATTAAAAGGTAAAGTGATATCAACATGAGAAGTGTTGTTGAACAAAAGAGGCAGCCTGTTGCTGGGTCATTAGTCATGATAAACAAGAAGAGAGGAATAGGTATAAAATTGAAGGATGCACTTATTTGTCTCATTGGGGAGGTGAACATATTACAAACAATATCTCATAGCCTCTTGCAGGACTGGCAAGTCTTAAAAACAATTAAAAAAATACACTAGCCAGAAGATTGACCCAAAATGCCACTTGATCTTAAGTGAGTTACTCCAGCCAGATTTCAGCCCTTTGAGGTTCTAGTTAAGACTACAAGAAGGAAATGCTCTATCATGCCAAGCTATTTTTGCTTTGCTTCCAGAGTTATTGAGAGTAATGAGTGATCGTAAACCTAAGAACCCCTCTAGTTCCAGCCAGATTTGTATACCCACATAGGTGGGGATAGTTTTTAAGCATCTTCCAACCCTTGGAGTCACTGACTGACTCACTGTGCATTCATTACCAGCCTTTTGGTCACTCAAATCAAGGGAGAGAAGATCTAGGCCCTGACTCTGTCTTCTCATGTGCACAGGTCCAAAGCTAGTTTAGGGAGAAACAGGCATGAATAAGAAGCTACAACCAGGGCTGGTGCAAGGATATTTTGCACCCTAGGCGAAACTTGTACCTTGCGCTCTCCCGCAGCCCTGTGGCAGCTCTTCCCCTCCCCCGCTGCTCTAATTCTCCTGCCTCCCAGGCTTGCGGCGCCAATCAGCTGTTTGGCACAACAAACCTGGAAGGGAGAGAAGCAGAGTGGGGGCGGCGTGCTCAGGGGAGGAGGCGGAGCGGAGGTGAGCTGGGGCGGGGAACGGTTCCCCTGCATGGCCTCCCCGTTACATGCTGCGGCGGCCCTCCCAGCGCCCCCCTACCCCAGCTCACCTCCGCTCCACCGCCTCCCCTGAGCCCGCTTTTTGGCACCCCCAGCCACTTGGTGCCCTAGGCAGCCGCCTCGTTCGCCTAGTGGTTGCACCGGCGCTGGCTACAACTGTACAACAGCTCTCCATAGCTTACTACTTTCTCTTTGTCAACCGATCTCTTTGCCTAAACTAAATTAGCAAGAAAAAAACAAACACTGTTACTTACATTAAATTTAGATTTAGGATGCAAGCTCTAAACAAGTCTTAACAGGTTATACCCTCTTGCAGAGATTTCAACTATGCATGTTTCTTGTTTATTGCACCCTGACTAATAAGAACTTCCCTGGCTGTCATGGTTGCTGTGACACTTACCGTGACCTGCTACACTGTAGGCTGAAATAAGCAGCTAGTTTACAAACATGAGTTAAGTGACAGCACACTTTACCAAATGAGTCCCTGGCAGCTCTCAGGTGCTGTAAATAGATCCGTCTGGGGAAATGGCTTGGAATAGAGGAACTAGCTGTTTTGCTAAAAGGAAACAAAGGGAAACACTTGGTCTGTTTCTTAAAAAAAAGAAATCTTGCTCCTACAGGAGAAAGGTAAGAAACATCCTGGGTATGCAGCCTCTCATTGTACATGATCCCAAATCTCAGAAGAATTGCTCTTCGGTATAAATTTCAAGTTTTAAATCAGGTCCACATAGCCTACAGAGTATATGTGCTTCCAAACTGTGAATGCACAATGTCAGTGTTTGAGAACAAAACAAGCCTAAACGTTCAAAGCTCCTCTATTTAAGGGGGAGAAAGCACACATTGTTTCATTTCTTTAGATACTGAGTTACTTAGATCTTTACCAAGACATAGAAATTTAATAGGTTAGCAGCTTACTTTGACCACTGTTGCAATTTATAATTGAAACATGTACCATCTATTGAAGAGAAAAGCGACTTACTGGAAGAATACAGTACCCAGGGATACACAGAAAAGAAGCAGGCATTTCTTAGAGCCCTACCTTTTCATTGACTATCGTATCAATGCCAAAATTCCCACCCAGTATGTGATGAGGAATGTACATAGAATTCTGCATCCAAAGCACTACAAACATTTCAACTCAAATAATTGAGAAACATCTTTTTTATGCACAAAGAAAACTGATCAAGTTTTGTCCAAGGTAACACCTCAAGTCAGTGGCAGAGGAGTAGAAATACATCTTAGGAGTTTACACTTCCCAATCTTTTGAGGTAGCAGATTTTTTTTCCCCCAGGTGAGTTTATTAAATATAAGGTCCAATCAATTTGGAGTTCAAAAAGGCAGGTTCCTCCATACTTCCCAACCCATGCAGAATCTCTCTCATTGACCTGGACCTCCAGAAAAATACATTGTACAGCAGTGCCCCCATCTACTTCCAAAAGATAGATCCCATTCACCAAAATAAAATCTCAAACATCCACGTGCCATCTCCAATGCAATGCTAGGCATTAAAACAATTTCAACATTTAATATTCCAGTCTCCTCACAGAGGTTGCAATTTGTTTCTGATTATGTCAGCAAGAAATTTGACATCAGTGAAAGCAGAACTTTTTCTATTTATAACATATCCTTTGATCACTGTCTGATATAAAAGCACTGTAACCCATTTCCTCATCGGAAAGGAGGAATTTGGGGGACTGGTTGATCTTTGCTCTTTAGAATTTTGCTAAATATAGCTATGTGGAAGTGCTCTATTGCTTGATCTACTGCTTTTGTTAGAGCTTGTTATAGACCTTCAAGGGTATCAGGGGAGACTGAGTAGACACTATTTGTCTACTTAATTAAATGTTATAATAGTGCATTGGACCCCAAAGATTTACCATGTATGTCTGTAAGTAAATCCATGGCCAAACTTAAACGTAGGGGACCCTGTTAATTACTCTGAAACCAAAGAACTTTATTTTTATTTACTTTTACCTTTGGATCTGGCCAGAGTTTTATTCACTGTAAATAATTTAAGCCTAAATAGTTTAATTTGATTTGAATCTGTTCCAGTATGTCATTTGTGTTGTAAGGAATTTCTCTTCTGATTGGCTTCTCTTTTATGACCTTTAATGCACCTGTGTTTGATGTAGGGTGAAAAACAACCACATACTGTAATGCTTTTTTGTCTTGGAGGTGTGCCTTTACTTGGTCTAGAAATCTGAACTGGAGTTTTATTTGCTTTGTACAAGAGAGAGCAGAGGAGGACAGGGGAGGGAATAGACACAAAAGAAGGAGGCAGGGACAAAGACAAAGGAATAGAGCTTGTTTTGTGATGGTATCATGTATCTATTGAATTTGAAAAGCTTGAGTGGCTGGGACTGTACTTGCTTTTAAGTTTCTAAACTGTGATGTTAGCAGTGGAGTTAACCATCCGAGACAGGACAATTAGCACTAAGAGTATGATTTGAACAGGAGAAATATTTTGAATTCCTTAGAGTAAAAATTTCAAGTCTCAATTTTCATCTTTAAAAGGAGTAAGAGCTTAAATGAACAGAAAATTAAATCGGTGGGGGGGAAACTGTGGTTTCTTTATCTAATGATTTTAAAGCTAAGTTTCACATATTTACTTAAACTGCAGTTTGCTAGCAATTTCACCCTTGCCCTATGTGTTTAATTTCATAATAGTGAATTGACTAAAGGATTGGCATCTTCATACAGCTTGGCAGGACCTACAATATGTGAGATACCAAGGTGTTCTCCATTAACACCACCTGGAACACAGTGTATCATTTTCTGTTCCCAATCCATACTGATATATTAAAAATTGCATATCTATCCCAGCATTGCCTTTTAAAACACCTGTCAAATTGCACTCTAACTTGTTCATCCAAATAACAATTAAGCATTAGGCAAATATTCTACGTTCTGTTCATTTAAGCATGCATTTCAATTTCCATTTCTCCCTGCATATTGAAACTAGTGACTGACCTAGAAGGTCCTTAAGTCTCATTGAAGCAAAAAAAAAAAAAAAAGTTTGACTTGCTGGCTGATGAAACTCAGTTAAATGCGCTTCCTGCATATTCCTCATACCAAGGCAGTTGCCCCAACTAATAATGCTTCAAATAGAAACTTTATATAGCATTTACAGATGTTGCTTTTGGCTTCCCCATTTTTAAGTTTTATTGGTTCATCTTTAAAGCTTGGTCTCCTGGGTAAATATATCTGCAGACAAGTTGGTGGCTAGGCATCCTGCTGCTGTCAGTCAAACGTTTCTCCCAAGATATGTTTTTCAAGTACTAAGAATTAGGTGTGCCCAAGCCACTATCCAGTATTCAAACACTCTTAAAACATCGAGGTTTGGCTCTAACTTTTGCTGGCCATCGACTTTGCAACTGGCCCATACAGCAGAGTGAAGTTGCAGGAAAAAGCCCAGGGTGCAAATGGACCCAAACTTGCTGGGTTTCAAATTTAGCGTCTGAACCTTTGGATACACATACACTGACAATAATGCAAAGTGAGACAGCAAGAACTTGGTCTGGAAATATGGCTTCCTAATATCAAAGGACTCAGCCACTTTAAGTACCAGGGAAATTATTGTAGGAAATTCAGTGACGGAGGGAGTGGTGTGTGATCAGTTTATGCAAAGTTAGTTGCTGATATGGGAAAACCCAGGGCTTAGTACACGATATGGACATGCTGTGATGTTACTCAGAACAGGACTTCAGGAAGCTGACATGTGTCGGAGGCAGTTAAGCCATACTTCAAATGCTGTGGAATGTCCAAACAAACTTTGAATGCATTCTATCAGGCTTTCATGAGTGTTGATTTTTGTTCCTTGAGGCCTCTGAGGCAGGGAGGCTACAAGGTCACACCTGTTACTTTACGCTAGTTGTATGATTTATGCCTTTGTGGTCTCAGGGGTCACACTATGGAGATGCTAGAAACCAAAAGGAGAAAAGAGACTCTTTCAATCTAAGATACAAGCAGGTGTTGGCCCCCTGAATGCCAACTGCAACATTTTAGCAAAGAACTATTCTAACAAAGAGTAGATAGAAGAAAAAGTAAGGCAATACAGATAGTTACTTGTGTTGCAATCTTACTGTTTGGCTTCTGTTCCACCTGCGAGAACGCTGTGGATGTTAATATATTTGAGTGAGGAATGGGAACTGGTGTTGATGAAACATTTTAATACAAAATGTTCAACTTTGGACAAAACATCAGCTTAGCCAAATTAGTTGAGTCAGTGCCAACACTGATAGATTCATGGAGGGAAATTACCTTCTTGCGGATGATTACAGAGTGAGAACTGGAGCACATAAAGTGGGAAGAACACTACATTGTCAAAAAAGTACTTGAGATATTAAGGTCAGAGCTGCTTTGTGACATTGCTCCAACTTTGATTAAACATAGTTTTGGTTGGGCCCATAATAAAGGTAGGTGAAACTTCCTAGAATTTGGGGATATTGAGATAAAAGTACATGGGTTTGGAACATTTCTTCCTATTAAAATAAGGGATTTCAGATGGTGTGTGGACTTTTGAAGGTAATAGGGAAAGGGACTGGGGAAGGATTTTTCATCTGAAACATGCCTTTAGAAGAACTGCTTGGTGGTTTCTTATATGAACAATGTAATGTTGGTGTGAGAAGACCTAGCAGTGAAACTAGTCAAAGTACTGAACGAGGCCAGTGGTAGGTTAGAACTTTCTTCCCTTAATAGTGTGTTAAAATGAAAGAGGTCTTTCAGATAACCAGTAGGAAACCCTAGCATAAATGGTGGTGAGCAGGAAGCAGCCCCAATAACAGACTTCACCATCCTCACAATTTTCCCAGATAGCTTTCTGAATTGATATGAATAAGCCCCAGATCAAGGCACCGAATGAGAAGCAAGAGCTTACAAAGGTAACTACGACTGGTTGCACCACTTAACCATTAAAATCTATCCAAAATCTGCTCTGAAATCCCATCCTCATAGAAAAGTATAAAATAGCTGATAGTAATTAGAATTTGAGAAGATGCTAAACCATGTTCATCTGACTAAGACAAGATGGTAGCTGAGTGTTCCTAACTGCTGGCCATCTTCCTGCTTCTGAATTAACAGGGAAACAACAGTAGCCCTCAAATTCCACCACACAAGAACCTAACTTGCTTTACAGGTCCAAAAGGGAGCCTATCTTATGTTTGTAGAGAGAACACCAAATAGAGCTGCATGAACAACAGATTTTTGATTTGCTAGTAATTCCAAAGTAGGAGAAAATTGTTTCAAATACAACATTTCATTAGAACAATATCAGAATGTTTCATTTTGACTTGAACCATTACATATTTTGTTGGATTTTAACAAAACAAAATTTTGAAACCATCATTTCAAACCAAGCTCTTGAAACACTGTTTTGAAAATTAAAAGATTTTTTCAACCAAAATTATTCAGCAAATCAGGCACAAATTTGCATAAAGCTTCAATGTTTTCAGATCTGCATTGTTTGCCCCCCCCGATAAATAAATAAATAAATAAATAAATAAATAAATAAATAAATAAAAAATCATCCAGCTATAACACCAAATGCTGGGTCCTTGATTTATAAGAAGGAAGGGTCACTTTCAGAGTCCATAATGCACAGTGCCTTATTATTTTCATTTAGAGGATGCCATAAAGTTGCAGCTGTTAAATCTATTGCCATGTTTAGTAATGGTAATTTGGTAGGACAACTTAATGTTTCATCCCTTGCCTCACATCTTCATTCTTTAAGGGAACAGTGAATACTAACCTCATTAAGGATAGAGTTGAATAGTTAAATGTACAGCAATTTATTCTGAGATGGGAACAGTGGATTTCACTTAGTGATTACTTTACATGTAGTAACAATCTTTTTGTTCCCCTTATGGGCACAGTGCAAATTTAACATTTCATGTTTCTCTGATGATGCTCAATGTGGTGCCTATATGGCTTATCATAGTCATGCTATCTAGTTCCTCTTGGAAAAATGTTTGTGCCAAATGCCAAGTACATAAATAAGGCCTTGAGAGAGGACTACTGGACTTAAACATACTGTGGAAATACTTTTAATATAGCTGTTAGGTTAGGTGTCCTGGTTAATTTCCAATTTAGCATTGGTTCAGTAGGCAAATACATTATCCCTGATTATATGTTATAATGCACTATTGTTGATGGTGTTTAAAATAGCAGCTGAATCATAGAACTTACAGAATAGCCTTAAAGAATGTTCCATAGGTAATTGAATCATAATCTAACTGAGGATTGCTTTTCTGATGCAGAATCACATTTCTAGTCTTTTGAGCCACTCCATAGAAATCTGTAAAATCCATAAAATAATATTAAGTATAAAAAGAACCTATTAGATTCCTCCATCCCTACTACTCCTACTCTTCACGAGCAGTCTAAAAGATGGTTGTATACCTGAGGGTGAAAGGAGTGATCCCTTATAATTTAAATACAGTATTGTCTGCCAAGTAGTATTCATCAACATAAATAGTTTACTCCCGAGGGCATTCTGTGTCCAAACTTTAGAAATTCTGTGCACAATATTTTAAAATTCTGCAAATTTTATTTGTCTAATAAATATGGAGGCTCCAGTATGGCTTTGGGGAGCAGATGCCACTGATTGCACGAAGGTGGGAGCTCACTGTGCAGCTCCCCCCAGGACATGGATTCAGTGGTGAAGCTACACCCAACCCTGACACAGCACAAGGATCCGTCCTGGCCCAGAAACACCCCAGGGCCCTGCCCTTCTGTGCCAGGTGCACCAGGTGTGGGTGGGCTCAGCCCAGAAAGATACAAGTGTGGAAAGGCTTAGTGTGAGGGGATTCAGGTGTGGGGTCAGAGGTTTCTGTGTGGGGCAATCTGGGTGTGGGTGAACTCAGTGGGGTATCCCAGTGGCGGGGATGTGGATGCATGGGGGTTTGTTGGGGGGTTCTTGGAACAACAGTAATGGGACTCTGTAGAGGGGTCCAGGTGAAAGTGGTTGGGCTCAGTGTGTTTGCGGGGGGGGGGGGGGGTTCCAGATGCTGGGGGAGTGGGGCCCAGTGGGGTGGGTATCCAGGTGCAGCTGGTTGGAGTTCTATAGGGTGGGGATGTGGGTGGCTTGTCAGGGTGGTCCAGGTGTAGGAGAGTGGCGATCATCATGGGTGTGTGGGATGAAGCTCAGTGGGAAGGTCTGGGTATGAGGAAGTCTGGATGCATAGGGGTTGGGTGGATTGGGGAGCAGCTTCTGTACAGTGACCTCTTCTCCTGCAGCTGAGGAGTAATGGGTGCAGGAAGTGCGGGAGGAGGGGAAGTTAGCAGAGCTTCCCACAGCCAGGAAAGACATCTGGGGCTGGGGTTGACATGGCCCTGGATGCTGTGCAGGGGAAGAGGAAATCCCATCCTCTCCAGCTGGACTAGCAATTGAACCCAGCACAGAGTAGGAGTTATCAGCTGGGTCTTCTCCAGTCCTGCCTATCCCACAGTGATTTATCTCTCTGACAGCTGCCCATGGTACCTGAAACAGACTGCAGAGGAGGGTTGGATGACCACTCTTGTGGCTTCCCTTTGATTCCCTGTCAGAAAGTCATTTTTCTATGAGGAAGCAAAAAAATCTGCGTGGGACATTAATTCCATGCATGCGCAGTGGTGCAGAACTCCCCCAGGAATAATAGTTCATATTTTGTTTTCTTTGGCTGAAAGTTCATTAAACATGTGAATCTGATTAAATTTACAGCAAGTGAGCTTGCTTATTTGGTGGGTTTGGCAGACCTGACCTAAGTATTCTTTGTAATTCTAGAGATCACTAGTTCTAAACTGTCAAAAGAAAATCCAAATCTCAGTACTTCCAATAATAGAAGCTGAATTAAGTATGAGGATGAGAGGAGAAGGTGGTGTACTCAGATGTTGGACTGAGGGTGGTAATTTGAGTTTACCAACAAGCTGGTGAGCTCCCTTGGGTGGGTAGGTATCATGTCACATTGAAAAACAAAACTTGGCTCTTCCTCACAATTCTGTGCAATTTTCTTTGGAGCTTATGACAAGGGGTGATAGGAATATGTTCTGTGTCTTAAAGGCACGTATTATGTTGAGTTGTGAGTGCGGAGACACTGTGTCTGTATTTCGCTAGTGACCTCACATTACTACAATATTTAAGCTTCTATTTAACTAGAGTTTCTAGTCTTCATACTGTACCAAAGAGATGCTTGTTAAGGGTCTGATGTTACTCCCATTGAAAAGAATGACAAAACTGCTTTGGGATCAGGTCCTCAAGTAGTCTAGCAATTAACCTGAAATATTGTGTTACTGTAGCACTTAAAAGCTCCAGTCAAAACCCTCATGGTGCTAGCTACTTGCAAATATATATTGACAATCTAATTAGCGACACATATCAACTCTGCCCATAGCAGACATCCGGGCTCTGTTGAAGAAACTGGTGACTTGGTTTCTAGGTATCTCCTTAGTGTAAGGAGTTTTATTTAGAATATACACCAGTCCTTGAACAGAGGTGGACAAATAGCTCAGAGGCTTTTTCAGAAATTTCATCTTGTTCACTTGTGCCTAGTTCCTAAGGGAAAACTTGCTTCACTCATCCTGGGACCCCTGGACAGAAGCTGAATCTGGAGAATGGGCCTGGGTTCTCCTGCCAGCCACTGGAAAAGTGGTGTGAAGGGGCTGGAAGTGTGACAGCACGTCTTGGATTTGTTGGTTGAATTTCAGTTTGTTTGACTTGCTTTTCCATCAAAGGAGTGGAGCTAAAATGTGATCTGTCTGAAAGGCCAAATTGCAACATGAGAGACTCCCACAGGATGGGAGCATCCACTAGCAAGGGACACTATAAACAAAAGGTGCTATGCCACACCCAGCCACAATGGTGCCTACCACCAGTAAGTCCACTCTTACACACTGGCATGGCATTAGCAGCTGTAATACTGCACAATTGTAAACTTTGTACTCCAGTGAAACATAGTTAATACAGACCAACATTGTGTTATATTGCCATCTGGCTAGAGTAAGAAAAAGTGTATTTTTCATCAGTTCATTTAATTGAACAGGCTTAACAATTGGGTGGAAGAAAGCACAATTTTTCCTAGTCTAGACAAGGCCCAAAAGAACGTAAGCCATTTTGATAACTTAACTGTAACAAAAAAGGAAGATAAAATTCTATTCGTTCTGTGTCCTCTGTTATACCGGAAGTTGGACGAGATGATCACATTGGTCCCTTCTGGCTTGGAATCTATGAATCTTTTTGAAAATCATCATACAGTTAATGGGCTGATGTTCAGGCTTTTAGCCAGGCTACTCTTATGGATGGCTTGGTTGCTGAAGCACAACCGCTTTGACAGGGAACACAAGAACAAGACTAACCCATCCCTTGACTATCAGGATTACTGATTGCAAAACACTATTGTTATGCCTTTACCAGCTTTGAATAAACCTGTGGTTCAAAAGTATGTGTCAAAATTTTTTAGCTAAGCTTCCTCATTAGTTGAATAATTGACTACTTTTCTCAGTCTTTTCAGAAATTCCCACAGGGATGTGGTGATAAAGTTGGGTAAGAATTCAGATTACTGTTATATTATGAGAAGCTGTGTCCTTAAACTCAACATATGAATTCAATTTGTTTCACTCTCAGTTGGCTCACAGGCATTTCAGCTTTTGGTAACAGAGTGCAATGGTTCTAAAGGTCTTACTAAAAAACATCTGCAGTATTTGAGGATTATTGTTGCTGTGAGTTAAGTATTCTGCATGTAGCTGTCAGCTAACTGGAATAACTTCATTGATTTACATGGTCTTGTATTTTAGTGTGCTCTGAAGCAGTTTCAGACATTAATCCAAAACACAACATGGATCAATTGCCCATTTTTATTGCTTTTCTTTTAAAATACATGTGTGTAAGTGCACATGTATTAATTGCAATGATTACCGGCTTGGGTGGAAATGGAGTATCTTCATGTAAGTGTTGTGCTTTCCTTAAGGTTGTGAGATTTGTGAGTGTACATGATAGGTTTGTGTAAGTTTTATGTTTTTGTATGCTGAATGCACTCAACATCTCTGACAAGTAAATGCTGCTTTCAAGAAAAACACCTGTATGGGTATAGTTTAAAAGGTAAACTTTCTGATATAGGTTGGCATAATGATTTTAAGAATGGAGGTAATAGAATCAGCACAACTCCGGATTGAGTTTCACTGCATATTAAATAAGTTGAGTCATAATGTGTTGGTTTGAGATAATGAAGAGGCAATAGTCAAACTGACCTGTGATCCCTTGATTTAACCACTACAATGCTGAGGATGTAATACATTGTCTTGAGCACCACTGCTCTCTACTGGATGCAATATATCACACTTGCTTCTGGATACTTGCTTTGTTAGACCTGTACACAGCTGTAATGTGCTATAGGTAGGTTTTGTTACAAACCCAGATTTGAGGCCAGGTTCAATGGAAGGTTCTGCAAGGTATGTGAAGACCGAGACTTTGAGAAAGTTGTATCAGCTTATGCTTTTGGCAAGGAAAGTTAAACAGACATAGCAGTTGGTACCCAGTTTCTCCTTCAATTTTTGGATGCATTCATTCTCAAAACAAAACTATGTGTGAAGGGATGGAAAGATGTAAAACCATAAAAGCTGAAACAGGTAACAGTGTGAACAGTTGACCCAAAACCTCAAAGCTGTGCTGTAACATATATCCTATACTGAGGCTACTGCAGTTCTTATTTAATTCAGTTAGGGGACTGTATTTAATGCTGAAGGCCATGAATTCTAACTTCTACCCTCAATGTGTCAAGTGTTGTCTGCAGCCAAGGATCACGATAAGGATATCTGTAATGCCATCTAACTCAACAAATTGTCATTTTAAAGGTTAAAATCATTAATACCTCAATATTGTATTTCTGTTGAGATCCTAGGCAGAGGCTTTATTTTTCTAACTTATTCCCCTTATAAAACTGAATTGAAATTTTCCCTGTGAAAGTCAATACTAGTGTTCAGGAAATCAGACTGTTCTATACAACCCAAGAGTAATTTGTTATTGCTAAAAAAGAGCATTTGAAGTAGGGTGACCAGATGTCTGGATTTTATAGGGACAGTCCTGATTTTGGGGTCTTTTTCTTATATAGGGTCCTATTACCTCCCACCCCTGTCCCGATTTTTCACATTTGCTGTCTGGTCACCCTAATTTGAAGACTCTCAAAAGTACCAGAAATAGTACTCGACGTAAGCCATACTATCATACATACTGTGACCATGTTTGCTTTTTATTACTGGAACTAACAGTCTCTCTCAATAGGATGAAACATCAGCCCTGAACTTATCTGATGCATTCAGCCTTACTCATCTTGGGCACTGCTGGTCAAAAAGAGACCCAGGACTTCCACCAGCAGTACAACCAGTCAGGCAGCCCACATGTTGTGAAAGCTCTGTTACAGTCTCTAGACTCAGCCAGCAAGCAGCAGTGGATTGAGTGTGCTGAAGATCTGAACTTCACACACTCTCATTGCTGTGCCTAGCCTTACTACGACATCTTGGAGCTGCTAATCTGATGGAATATCAGACCTCAAAAGTCTGGCTGAACTCCATAGCACAAAAGGACCAAGACAAACACCAACTGAGAGATCCATCATCAACTACATCGACTACATCGGACAATGACCTAAATCCCCCCAAAGACCCCCTTCACTGTCAGTACAGATGAAGTGAGGGAGGGTTTAGCCACAATGAAGAAAGGGAAGGTGGCCAGTGGAGATGGTACACCTCCCCTCCCCCACCCCCCAGACTTTCTTCATCACCTAGGCCCCAGGGGTCTCTAATGACTGGCAAAACAGTACAGCAAAACCATGGAATCCGGATTCATCCTAAAAGTCTGGCGGGAAGTGATAGTCATTGCTATACTCAAACTGGGCAACCTGACTGATACAAGTTGTAAGAGGGAGGTAAGCTACAAAGTAACAGTGAGACAATTTCAGAAAAGGTGTACAGCATCAGGTAAGTTTAGAGTTCAAATTGCACAAGTCACTAGTAACAGGTTCTTTGCTCATCAGCTACTTAATTTATAGGAAGTGAGATTGATAGTGACAGAAGTAGAGACTCCTCTTAAATCCAGATACATCCAAGCATAACAATAGTTATACATAAACATATGTCTGTAATAAGACCCCCTCACTCACTCCATGGATCATGTATTTTTAGAGTCTTAGGCTTTGTCTATATTGAGACTTTCATCGGTAAAACTTTTGACATTCAGGGGTGTGAAAAAAACATCCCCAAATGACAAAAGTTTTACCAAACAGCACTTTGTCGGCATGAGAGCTCTCCTGCCATCAAGCTACCTCCGTTCATTGGGGGCTGGGAGAGAGTTCTCTCCTGCTGACGAAGAGTGGCTACACTGCGCACCTTTTAGCTGCACGGCTTTAGTGAATCACTAAAAAGCTGCATAGTGTAGACATTGCTGTATCTTGTATATGTTGACATATAACCTTATGAAGCCTGGTAACAGCAGAGAAAGAAAAAAAAGCAAGTGGAGATCACCACAAGGGATCTTGGCTTCTGCCATTTGGTCATCCCAGGTTCCCAATAATTGGATTGCTCTCTGACCATATTTTCTACCTTTTTTCATTACAGCGCACACCCACACACCACACCTTAAGGTCTCTGCCTCCACCCATATTTATCATTCCAGGGGACCATAATTACAGGTTCTGACTGTTACATTTCACAATGGTTTTGCTACATAAATGAGGTTTTGCTTCCTGGCTAGAAGTACCAAAAATCCCAGAGAAAATCCATTATTTCAAGCTACCTTTTTGTGGTTTACTATTTTATCACAAAATTCATATTGCAAAATCTTATAACCCTAGATCAAACATTTTAAACTAACTATATAGGTTTTGAGCAAGGTGATTAGGCCTCCTGCTAACTAAGTACCTGATACTAACTCAGGGGTAGGCAAACGTTTTGGCCCAAGGGCCACATCAGGGTTGCAAAATTGTATGGAGGGCTGGGTAGGGAAGGTTGCATCTCCCCAAACAGACTGGCCCCACCTGCTATCTGGCTCCCTCCCATTTCCGACCTGCTGACTGCCCGCCTCAGAACCTCTGACCCATCCACCCCGTCCCACTCCTTGTCCCTGACCACCCCCTCTGGAGAACCCCCCACTCTAACTGCCCCCCCCCAGGCCTCCACCACCCAATCTCCCTTGCTCCCTGTCCCCTGACTGACACCCCCCCACACACTCCGACAGGCTCCCAGGACTCCCACACCCCATCTAACCCCCCCGCTCCCTGACCACCCCCTCCAGAGACACCCCCCACCCCTAACCAACTCACCCTGTTCCCTGACTGCCCCCCGAGACCCCCTGTCTCTATCCAACTCCCTGGCCCCGGCCCCCTTACCATGAGGCTCAGAGGAGTGTGTTTGGCTCCGTGTGGAGCCAGTCATGCTGCCCCCAGAGCACTGCCTGTGCAGCAGCGTGGCTCCAGGGGAGGGGGAAAGGTGAGGGAAGGGCCAGGGGCAGCCTACCTGGCTGGGGGGCCCAATGGAACAGTCTCATGGGCCAGATGTGGCCCATGGGCCGTAGTTTGCCCATCCCTGTAGTAAGTGGTTAGGCCCCATATTTATTAAAAAACCTAGCTAACATTTTGTTTCCTTCATTTCTCCTATTTGCCTCATTATTGCTTTATCATGTTCTAAATCAGGGGTTCTCAAACTGGGGTTTGGTACCCCTCAGGGTCACAAGGTTATTACATGGAGGTCACGAGCTGTCAGCCTCCATCCCAAACTCCACTTTTCCTCCTTTATTTATAATGTTAAAAATGTTTAAAAGTGTCTAATTTATAAGGGGGGGATTTGTACTCGAAGGCTTGCTACATGAAAGGGTCACCAATACAATCGTTTGAGAACTATTGTTCTAAAGCATTTTAGCATGCTGCATTACCACATAATACATAGTTTAATCTTACATAACAACATTCCCTAAGGTCAGATTGGGGTCATAGGTCAGTCAGGCAAATGCAATAGAATGAGGAGGCATGTAGAAAAAGGTCCCAAAGTGACTCTTCAGAATAGATATGGGTATGATGCTATATAAAAATGAAGTTGACCATCTGCACCAATTTTACAGAATTGTGATAAATCATTCACAAAGTATGCCAAAGTATCATTGGAAAATTTATAATCTGCTAAGTATTATTATGTGCTTAAATGTCTGTATCACCCTTGTATATGAAATTTTGCTGTAAGCTTGTTATTCAACATATTGTGTTCCTGTATAACACCCACAAGACAGATTTACATGAAAACTAGCCAGCCATGTGTTGATGGGCCATTAAGGAGAATCAGCTCTTTCAGTGGGACCCTCTGCAGGACGCCTCAGAGAGCATATGGACAATGGAAGCCCGATGACTTAGCAGGCGAATAAAACATATGAGGCATAGCTCCATGTCTGAGCCAGTACTTTTCCATGCATGTGGATTGGTGGAATAAATTGAAGATGGTGACATCACCTCCTTGCCTCATTCCTGCCTCACATCTCTGGACTCTGATTCTTAACAAAGGGAGCTTTGAACAATGGACTGTGGACCCCCAATATTTGGGATGAACCAGAGAGACTTATTGCAAATTAGCAGATTTAACATCACTGCTATAAGCCTGATCTACAGACTCTGAAATCCACTGGAATGCATATGATTCACTTTAGCTATTTAATAACTCTCTTCTTTCTTTTCTTTTAAAATTAAAAATATTTTGTTAATTTAGTAAAGATTGACTACAGTGTGATATTTAGTAAGATCCTGAAATATATATTGACCTGGGGTGAATGTCTGGTTCTTTGGAACTGGAAGAACCTAATATATGGGATTACTGGTTTTAACAATCATTTCTCCCAGAAGTCTGGTTTATCTGGGTGGTGCATGAGAAGCTATAGGCCCTGAAAGGGACTGTCTGTGGCTTCATAATAACTAGCATAATAACATAATAACTATAATAACTAATAACTTATTATACTATACTATTGGAAGCACACATTTGTTACTGGTTTGGTGAAATCTTATGATAGAGTGTACTTGGGTATATGCCCTATATTCTGGCAGTATGACTTGAGGTTGGTGCTCTTAGCTGTGACAGAGGGATGAAGGCTACTTAAGTAAATACATGCTTGCTGTCAAACAAAAGGGGCACCAGGAAGGCAATAAGTAAACGAATATGGCTAAATGGCAGGAACTGAGAGGGAAGGTCAGTGAGGTAATATCTTTTATTGGACCAACTTCTGTTTGATGAAACAGACATGCTTCTGAGCTTACATAGAGCTCTTCTTCAGTTCTGGGAAACAGTATCACAGCTAAATACAAGACAGAACAGATTGTTTAGCATAAGTAGTTAACACATATTTCAAGGGACCAGACTGAAGGTGTTTTAGGCCACTTCACCTTGAATAGTCCCTTGAAATGTGTTAAATACTTATGCTAAACAATCTGTTCCATCTTGTATTTAGCTGTAACTCGATGACTACATTTCCCAGAGCTAAAGAAGAGTTCTGTGTAAGCTTGATAGGTTATTTTTCTCACCAACAGAAGTTGGTCCAATGAAAGATGCTACCTCACACTCCTTGTCTCTCTAATAGCCTGGCCCCAACATGGCTACAACACTGCATACAGCAATGGAGGAATTGAGGATTATTTGTGTGAAAAAGAAATCTTTAAGCTTAGAAATCTAATGCTAGTGAAGCCAATAAACAAAACAAATTATGGCAGTCAATAAGATGTGAATGAAGGGGGAAAAAGAATCAATAGCTAAAAGCTATAGAACACATTTTTCAAGGATCTCAGGTAGGAAACCTATGGAAGAATTGGGTCTGCTTGGGTCACAAAGGGATAAAAGGAGCAAGCAAAGTTAGACGTGGCTCAGAAGCTAGTTGATTGCTTTGCATCTGTGTTCGCCATAGAGTATATAGGAGAGGTATCTACCCAACATGCTTTTCTCTGGAAATCAGGATTAGGCACTAGCAGAGATGAGGGTGTCAGAGGTACCAGAATAAACTGGTAAATCTAAAAAAAAAACAGTAAGTCACTAGGACCAGATGTTCTATATCCAAGAGTTCTGAAAGATTTCAGATATGAAGATCCTGTCAAAAATGTGTTATCCAATGTTGAAAATAGCTGATAAACTGGAGAATGGGAGAGTTGCAAATATTGTACCTGTATTTTGAATGGTTCTATGAGTAACTGGGAGGATTACAGCTGTACTCATTGAACTGTCTGAAAGATCATTTAAAAACAATAAATTTGGAAAGTCACAACATAAGTCTAAGCAACATGGCTTCTGTGAAGGACAACTGGCTTGCTGCTAATCTTAGAATCATTTGTTTCATAATAGTAGGTAAATGACAGCTAGTTGATATAATTAAGTATTCCAAAAGACCTTTTGACAAGGTTGCTCATAATAGTCTACTAAAGAAACCAAGGCCATGTGTATGCCATAGCCTATGCTGGCCAAACTATGTTGCTTATTCTGTGGTGTGAACACCCCGTGCACCCTCCACCGACATATGCCAGCAAGACATAAGTGATAGTGTGCACAGTACTATGTTGGTGGGACACAGCTACCTCTGCTTGTTGAGGTGGTTTTATTATGCTGTTGGAATAGAACAGCTATGTGAGCGATCTTACAATGGCACAACTGTATTGATGCAGCTGCATCGTTGTAAGCTCACTAGTGTACATATAGGTTAAACGAACAGGGGGTGAGAGGCAAAGTATTTTCATGGATCAAAAACTGGATAAAAATGAGAAACGGGAAGAATATTTGGTGAACTTTCAAGATTGCAGAAGTTAGGCAGCAGGCTGTCGAACTTTCTGTGTTAGTGTTCAACATTCTTGCTGATGATCTGGAAAAGGGAGTGAACCATCAGCAAACAAAATTGTCAGATGACAAAGCTACTTTCTTTTACAAGATAGTGGAAAATTAAAGGGGATTGAGAGAAAGGAGGCATGAATGTTCCAGGGCATGGAAAAACACTCTTATATGAAGGAAAGAGGGATGTAAATAATCTCAACTTTTTTCCTCTTTAAAAAGAATAATAAGAGAGGACACAATAAAAATATAGAGATGAATAAAAGGTACAGAACTTGTCATCTCCCTGTCTTATAACTCAAGAAGGGAACACTGAATACAATGGAAAGGAGCCAAATCCAAAACTGATAAAAGCAAATGATTTTGCATAATGTGTGATTAGACTGTGGAATTTAGTTGTCATAGGATGTTATTGAGGTCACAAATTTAGGAAGATTCAAAGTGGAATTGGACACTTATGTGGATAAGAAGAACATCCACAGTTAAAATAGTCAATGCTAAGTATTAGGAGGAGGAAAACATCATGTATTAACAGTTTCAATTAGGATGAGATCTTTATGGTGACACTGTCCCACCTGTGCCTATTGTGGGGGTCTCCTGAACCTCTCTGAAGCATCAGGTCTTGGTTACTGCTGGAGACCAGACATTTTGCTAGGTGGAGCATGCATTTGATGCAGCATGGCAATTCCCATGAGAATGAAAAATATTTCCATTAAACTCTGTGAATGCTACAAAGGGTTTTGGACAACAGCCTCAGGAAAACAAAAGGAATCTAGTTATTTCTGCATTGACAGTAAAGAAACTCTTAGATGATTGTCAAAGCACGGGACTGAAGATTAAATGCTTTATAAACTATCTGTACAAAAACCCTAACATGAAGAATGCGTGACTTCATAGTACTGATAACAATGGAAGGAAATAGAGTGTGGAAATGTCGATTGAGTTTCTGAAGTTTGAACAGGACATTGACTGAGAGAACCGATTCCACGTAGCTAAGTCTACTTACAGGTTAAATTTATTCCCACTCTTGTGGAGTGCAGTGGAAACTGAATGTGCTTACAACAGGGCCAATTTCTGGTTCTTAGTCTCTCTGGATTCAGTAAGCATTTTGTCACTGGAACAGATATCTGAAACTGGTATTCACATATTCATGTGAGAGCTCTGTTCATATATAACAATCAGTGTACATATGCTTGTGGGGCAGTACTGCAAGCTTCCCTACACTATCTTACCAATGTGCCTCTGACTTGAGTTTAAAGATCTCTCTGGAGATGAGAATATAATTCTATCTTCAATAGTCTAGTTAATCTTGCGCTTGTTAGCCAATTGTAGTTACGGTTCAGAAGCATGACTGGTTATCATACCATATCATACTGGTAGACTGAAAGGAATACTACAGTTTAGATAGATTATCATGCATTCCAATAGCAGTGATAAGTGAATGTTGTTAGCTTAAAATAAAACCTCAATCTAAAAGTGATAGGATCTGTAGTTCACTCCCAAATACTTGAGCCATCTGTCCCTATGTTCTTCCTCTCTATTCTGTCAGTTTTGTTTCTTCCTTGTTAAAGTTCTTTTTCAACACAAACATATGCAGACAGCTAAAAAAGTGACAAATTTTATAAGTGCTTGTATACAAGTGCTAGAAGTCTAAATAGCAAGATGGATGAATTTGAGTGCCTGGTATTAAATGAGGATATTGATATAAAAGGCATCATAGAAATGGATGCCTATTAAGGTCCTGAAGGCGGACCGATCATAAGCAATGGGACATGATAATACCAGGATACAAAATATGTAAGAATGACAAAGTAGCTCATCCTGGTGGGGAAGTGGCATTATCTGTGAAAGACAGCATAAAGTCAAATATAGTAAAAATCTTAAATGAATCAAACTATGCCACAGAATTTCTGTGGTTAGAAATTCCATGCTTGAATGATAAAAATATAGCAGTAGGAATACACTACTGCTCATCTGCTCAGGATATTGATGGGTGATTGTGAAATGCTCAAGGAGATTAGAGAGGCTATAAAAACAGAAAAGTCAACAATAATGGGGGATTTTAACTAACCCCATATTTATGGGGTATGTCACCTCAAGACATGAGACAGAGATACAATTTCTAGACATCATAAATGACTGATGTTTGGAAGAACTAGTCCTGGAACCCACAAGGGGTGAGGCAATTCTTGATTTATTTCTAAGTATACACAGGATCTGATCCAAAAGGTGAATGTAGCTAAATCACTCAGTAATAGGGACCATAATATAATTAAATCGACACCTTTGTGAGGCGGGGAAAATACCAAAGAAACCCGCCACAGTAGCATTTAACTTCAGAAAGGGGAAGTACACAAAATGAGGAAGCTAGTTAAATGGAAATTAAAAGGTGTAGTTAAAAAAGTGAAATGCCTGCAAGTTTTATGGAAACTTTTTTAAAAACACTATAGAGGCTCAAATTAAATGGGTTTTTTTATTAATTTGGAGTACACATAATAAGAGGACCAAGAAAGTGCCACCATGGCTAAACATAGTAAAAGAAGTAGTTAGAGGCAAAAATGCATCCTTTAAAAATTGGAAGTCAAATCCTAGTAAGGAAAACAGAACGGAGCATGAACTCTGGAAAGTCAAGTGTAAAAGTGTAATTAGGCAGGCCAAAAAGAGCATGTAGACAAGAGTGATCCAGTGGGTATAGTGTACCTGGACTTTCAGAAAGCCTGTGAGAAAGCTCTTAAGAAAAGTAAGTCTATGTCAGGGGTTGGCAGCCTTTCAGAAGTGGTGTGCCGAGTCTTCATATATTCATTCTAATTTAAAGTTTTGCGTGCCATTAGTACATTTTAATGTTTTTAGAAGGTCTCTTTCTATAAGTCTTTAATATATAACTAAAATATTGTTGTATGTAAAGTAAATAAGGTTTTTAAAATGTCTAAGAAGCTTCACTTAAAATTAAATTAAAATGCAGAGCCCCCAGACCAGTGGCCGGGACCCGGGCAGTGTGAGTGCCACTGAAAATCAGCTCGCGTGCCGCTTTCGGCACCTGTGCCATAAGTTGCCTACCCCTGGTCTATGTCTACACTACAGATCTTACAGCAGCATGATTAAACTACCCTGAATGAGTGGCGGTAGCTATGTCGGTGGGAGAGTGTTTCTTGCTGAAATAGCGCTGTCCACCCTGGTGCTTTTGTTGGTGAAACTTATGTCGGTCAGGGATATGTTTTTCCACATCCCGATTGACAAAAGTGCTAGTGTAGACATAGCCTAAGCAGCCATGAGATACGAAGGAACGCCCTCTCATGGCTCAGTAACTGGTTAAAAGACAGGAAACAAAGAGTAGGAACAAATGGTCAGTTTTCAGAATGGAGAGAGGTAAATAGCAGTGTCCCTCAGGGATCTGTACTGGGACCAGTGTTGTTCCACATATTCATAAATGATCTGGAAAAAGGGGTAAACAATTAGGTAGCAAAGTTTGCAAACAATACAAAATTACTCAAGATAGTTAAGTTTAAAGCAGACTGATTTAGGAAAGATTTAGAAAGAAACAGTCACAAAACTGGATAACTGGTCAACAAATGTTGATAAATTCAAAATAATGCACATTGGGAAACATATAGTCCCATCTGACACTGGCCATTGTCAGAAGACAGGGTATGGGCTAGATGGACCATTGGTTTGACCCAATAGGGTGGGCAATCAGTTTTGTTCCTGTCCTCATCCATCAAACTTCTATCTAGTGAAATAACTGATAGGCACATAAACCTCAGTGTGTTACCCGGGATTCTTTCAACCCAAAGCTCTTGGTAACTTTTACTTTGTGCAAGGAGGTGTCAGGAAATAATTCAGGAGAGACATGGCCATCCGACCAATAGATGGCTGGCACAAACAGGACAATGAAGGAGTGCTTTCACTTAAAGCTAAACTTTACTTAGTCTCAAGCACTTACACACATCCTCAATAGATTAGTAAAACACCCCCAACCCTCGATAATTACCAAAGCTGAGCATGGCTTTCGAGTGGCACCGTGACAGGCTTCAGCTGGCCAGGCTTCCGTCAGCTAGCTTGGACCCAAAGATGCGTCCAGAGGGAGCATCCCTGAAGACCCTTCCTGAGAAGTTCAATTATCTCAAACTTTTCCCCCTTATTTATACATTAGTAATATAGTGACATATCCCTTAAAGAAAACTTGCTAAGCAAGCAGTTTTTAAAGATCAAGCAAGAGATTTTCTTATGGTCATCAATTTACCAGATACATTTTTTTTCAGAATGTCCATTCCTTGGGTCCCTGACAAACATTCCCGGGGGCACATATAGACAGACTTCCTGTTTTTCTAAAATAACATAGATCAGCAATTTCAACACTTGTAGCAGGAAGGACATGGGGTCAAGCTGTCCTCTCTATGGCACCCAAAACCCCCTCCCCTCCTGTCTTGGTTGCGCTGAGGCCACTGCATGACCAATTTATGACCTGCTGACTTGGCTACTTTTAGCAATAAGCAAGAATGGTTCGCTATGGCCTGATAACTGAGCTACTGTTAGCAACAAGCAATAGTGGTTTAGGCACTTTACTGGTTTGTCACAGTCTCCCTGTACAAGTGAACTGGTGGGAAAACTTAACTTACATCATTTTATATCTCCATCTTATTAAAAATAAAACAAAGGCAAAGTGACTCTCTACTTTTCATAAGCAGCAACATGTGAAGATGACATTCTTGGTTTAGCAACACCATCCAAAAAACTGTTCAAAATGAGATAAGGCTAAAGGGAATAGAAGAAATAGATGAATGCACTAACTTTTCAAAACCTCACTTGAAATGTTCCCCTCCTGATTTTTTTTGATAACCATTTTGATGGTGGGCGAATGGCAAATAACATTGATTTTGTTCACTTAATGTACTCTTTCCACCCACCCATCCATTTGAAAGTGCATTAAGTCTGCTTGAAGATGAGGTATGATGGGGAATTGTATAGTGTTTATTACCATGGAAACAATGACCCCATATCTCCCACATTGAAATGACCACTTAGAAATATTTGCATTAATTTCTGTTAGTTTAATGATGCTACATAAAATTTGATTTCTTTGTTTTTGTGATGCTTCGAGGTCACAATCTAAAGGGTAAAAATCTAATAATAAATTTGAATAGGTATAACATAGATGTAATAGCACTAGTGACATTTCTAGTCAACACAGTTTTGTTCATCATAATTATCTCTGGCAAGAATGTGTGGGTTACCACAGTCTTCACTGTCTTGACATATACACAATTCTGGTGCAGGGGAAATTGTTCTTACTGCAGACACTGCATGGGAGACTGATTGCCCATGGATGGTAAGTGATTTCTTTCCCATGCTTCAATACTATTTCTTGTGATGTTGTACTATCTGCACTGTTTTCTTGAAATACCACTCTAGCCATTGAATGCAATGTATTCTATCCATCAGCAGTCTCTGCATTATCATCTACATTATCTCCTTCATGATGAGATTTCCACCAGGATGAAGTGGTAGTGGTATAATTCCATTTGGAATGGCCACATCTCCCTGGAGAGACATGGCTGGTTGAGGTAATATTGGACCAACTTCTGTTGGTGAAAGAGAGAAATCTTTGAGTTTACACAGAGATCTTCTTCAGGTCTGGGGTCTTTCTACTTTAATTTTAGCGGTACTAGTGATGAATCACCTCAGTTCATCATAATTTATACTGAATCCATGAAGGTGTAGTATGTCAATTAAATTGTGAAATCCAAACTCATGGTGTAGCTGTGAAGCAAACTTTATCTGCATTGGTGTGATAATTTTGGAACTTTTAAATACTATGCACTCCACAATTGAGAGGCATCTCCTGTGAATATCTTCTGAAGGAGGATACTTATTGTTGGCTGAATTACATGCCTTTTTTATCAACCAAACAACAAACTTCTGCATCAGTTGGGGCACAAAAGTGGCTAATCTCTGTGTGACACTGCACCCCCTATTCTTCACAGTGGTATTATTCTGACATGATTATGGCATAATTATGATGCATTTTGTACAAGATAGGTCATGTGAGACGTCATAGGAAAAGTTATGATTTGCTGAATATGATTATCCTATTTGTATGCATGTATCATTTTTGTATCTAAAGTTAGGAATATTGACAATGTATCTGTATTTCAATTGTACTTACTCTGGGTGATACCCACAACTAGCCTGTCTGGTACTACAATAAGGAAGCCAGATAGTGCTGATGGCCCATTAGCAAAGACAATGGACCTTGGAAAATCTTAGCCTTCCTGTGAACGTACTGGCCAGCCTGTAAGTAATGGCTGCTATTATACTGCAAGGGCATGTGACGAGACCACAGTTCTCTGGATTCCATCTTGGGATGTCAGTATTTTTCCGCAAACCGGTCTGGTTTTGAAGTTTTGAAACAAAGGGATCCCACCATATTCTAAATCTATATAAGTCAGGGAGTGACATCATCTGTTCTTTACTCCCCACACCAGAGGACTCCAGAAAATAACTGAGGAACAAAGATTGTACTGCGGGAAGTGCTGGACTCAGGCTAAAAGGATTTCTAGTCTGTATATGAAACACCTGGGGATTCCAAGCTGCAAAGCAAGTGTAGCTTGTGCCTTAAGAATCTGCAGCCTGCTTGTATCATCCATCAGGGTGAGAAATTAAGTCAAATCCTATCTCTCTAGTTAAGATTAAGCTTAGTTTGCATTTTTGTGTATTTACTAGTAATCTGCTTTGATTTGTTTGCTATCACTTATAATATATCTTTTGTAGTTAATAAATTTATTTTATGTTTTAATTTAAACTTGTTTTTCCTTTATCTAAGCCAATGAGTTTGAATGAAATGCCTGGGAAATCTTAGCTCAGAGGGTCTGTTGCATTTCCTCTCCACATTGAGCGGGAGGTGAACTGGATAATAAACGTACACTGGTTGGTGTTTGAGGTCCTAGGCTGGGAAGCTGGTGGTTATTTTGGCTGTAGCCTCTCTATTATTGGTTCACATAAAGTGGCTGGTCAGAGAGCCAGCATGTAACTGCAAGTGAATGTGTCCCTACCTATGTGTATGCTAGTGGAAATGTAGAACCAGGAGCATGTCTGCAGCTTATCACAGCAGCACAGTGTGAGAGGGATCCCAGGCTGCCAGGTCAGAAGGCTCAGTGGTACCCTAATTCCAGGTGGCACCCAGGGAGAAACCTGTCACACTGTCACCTATTATCACCTGGGTTTTGGTTAATATTCTTGGGCTTTCATTTTAGCTATTTCAGAATGAAAGGATTGAAGTGGCATGACACACCACCACTTGTTCATTTGAAAACTATTCATCAGGCTCACTCAGCAGAAGAACACCCACAAGTCAATTGGATGACTTAAAGTCTTGCTTCAGATTTGATTATACTATCCAAACTGTTAGTAATGTTGTACTGAATAGAATAATGGTAGAGTTACCATGTAATTGTTGTGGATGGAACAAAATTGGAGAACCATAATGTTTGTCTAATGTTGCCTGCAATTCGCTACTGGAATAGCTTGCAGTTTCTGAGGGAAATAGGGTTTTATATCTTTGTAGCAGCTTCTATAAGAGAAGACCCTTCTTGTACATAAGTTCATTGTCTGCTTCTTCAGTCAGCTGCCATTAGATGCCTGTATTGTTGCAGTGTAAGTAGATGTTTTGCTTTAAGATTTACTTTTACTTATATAGCAAGATAGGCATGTTAATGGATAAACTTCATCTTTAGCAATCAAGTCTTCCATAGTTAGTTTGCGCAATATGTCATCATTTCCTCTTTGAGGTGCTGCCACCTTTAGATTGGTTGGGCTTGAAAACATTTCTATTTTATGACATTTCTTGTTTCTTTTTGTGTTTTTGTCAAGGAAACAATGCAACAAGACCAATTGCTGGAGGATGAGCTCCACCGATGGCTATAGAAGCAGGTGAACATGATTCTCTTTGATTCAGCCTAGATGCTACATTGCAGGTACAAAAACTTACAAGTGGAATATCATTATATTAGGAATTCATTATACTTAACCACTATGCAGTACAATCTATGTGCACTAGTAGCAGTAGATGGTGTGCCCAGTCTTTATTGAGACGCTGATTTGGTCGACAAATTTCAGTTGCAAAGTATAGGAAAGCATAGGATGATTTTAAAGCTTTTTGACAGTTCTTCTTCATAGTGTTTCTGTAAAACACTCACTGTCAGTCAGTTTCCCATGGCACATTGTTTATAGAATTGTTTTCTGTGGTGAGAAATACATAGGTGCTGAGTTTTTATTTTTCCTGGGGGTGCTCCACCCCCATTGCCACAAGGCCCTGCCCCCGCTCCATCCCCTCCCCTGAAACCCTACCCTTACTCCACCTCTTCTCACCTTCCCTCTGCCCCCTCCCCCAAGGCCCTGCCCTCACTTTGCCCTTACTCTGCCTCTTCCTGCT
Organism: Dermatemys mawii; assembly: GCA_007922305.1. Classification (NCBI taxonomy): domain Eukaryota; kingdom Metazoa; phylum Chordata; order Testudines; family Dermatemydidae; genus Dermatemys; species Dermatemys mawii. Next base: position 19,696,569 of record ML677351.1, read on the forward strand.
CACTGCTCTCACCCCTCTCCCCAACCCCCCCTCCCTCTTCCAATCAGCTGTTTGGAGGCTCCCTAATCAGCTAATCTGGGGTACCATCAAACAGCTGATTGGGGGTGTTGCCAAACAACTTTGGCTGGAGGGTGCTAAGCACTCACTCCCCGCCAACCCCTTCCGGGTGCTCCAGCCCTGGAGCACCCATGGAGTCAGTGCCTGTGAACAGATACACTCAGTGCAGCTGTGGGAAGTAATCAAATCTAATACTATTAAGAAGATTCCGTAAACAAACACACAAGATGGCATTCACTATCCATCATTAACTTTCCATCAATAGTAATTTCAGAAGTGGCTTTCCTCTCTTGTACAGGAAGATACAGGAGAAATGAATCCATTCTCTAGCCCTGGGTAGGAGTCCCCAGGCAGCATAGGTTGAGTGGCTACTTAGAAGAAGTTTTCTATAGGAAGACCTCATGTCTTTCACCATGTACCTTAAATGACACAAACTTCAATACTAACAATTTATGCCAAAAACAGGCTTCAGCAGATAATGCACACTGAAATGAAGAGTACCAATTACATGTGCTGATGGATTTTGTGTTTGGTTCCCATCAAATTAGCTATGGACTCTGGCAGCAGTAGCAGCAGAAGAGTAACCTCAGCCGTCACCTGCTATTCAGTCCTGGTTTGGTGAGAGAATTTCTAGCAATTATGCTATTCCTTTCAGCCATTTAGAGGCTGAAACAAGTGTCTGGATCGCAGTCTGTGTGGGCAGATGTTCACTGGAAACTGAACTGAGTTCCAGACTCTATGGGCCCACCATCAATCACAAGGAGAATGAAGTTTAGTCACTGTTGTTCCCTGTGGTTCATAAATCAACCTTAAGATTTTCTTCAGATGGTTCAGACAGAAAGCATGAATATATTGCTGTCTAGATTAATCCAAGTGCTGGTAAACACAACTTAGCTTGTTTATATTAATTTATAGTGTTTACCTTCATATTTTGCCTTCATGTTAATCAAGTAAATCAACACACAAAGGAAACAATAATCAACTGATGGAAAGACATCTTGCTTGTCTAGTCTGAAGTCTCATTGCTAAATGTTCTCACATGAAATTGGTTGCCAAACTCAGAACAAGATTTTTCCGCGTTGGGCTCTTTGATGGCTATAATGACTGCAATTCTACTTGCACTGAAATGAAATTAAGCTTCTCCCCATATGCTAATAGAAACGAGTTATGTGTTTTATATAAAAAACCTTCATATTTCTGATGAACAGTGTTGAAAGATCCTCAAGTGCTCTGAAGTGTAAAGGGAATACTATTTATTAGAAACACCTACCCATACTAGTTCTCTCTGTCAGTTTATTATAAAGCAAAAGGCTCGGAGAAGAGCAATGAGGATCAGAATAGCTGTACTTAAGGAGTTCTAAACAAAACAAGGACTATTTTAGCCTACAAAATGGGGGAAGTGAAAGACTTGAATGAGGTATTTCAAAGGTCTATATAAAGGCTGTTATGAAGACAGATCATGACCTGTTTTTGTTTGTCTTCCATAATTAGTATGCCAAAGCGCACCAGATAAAACTAATGGTTGGAAAACTTAGAACAAATATACTTCTTGGCACAAAGTAGCCAGCCTGTAGAATTCACTTCTGCAGGCCATCACAGAATCAAATGCCTTAGCAATAAACTTTATGGTCAAGACTGCTTGTTCTGATAAATGCAACAAAAGGCAAAGCCTCAGGACATAAGCTGCTGCATCAAGGATCAGGAAGGTTTTTTTCCTTTTCCCACCTCAATGTAAAGAATTTGGATCATTGTGTTATGCTAAGATAGTCACGTGAAGTGCAATCTGCTGATCAGCAGTGACAAGATACTGTATCTGATGTAGCATTTGTCTGGTATATGAATTGCTGTGTTTCAAGAAGAACATTTCCATGCCAGTGCAACATTTATGTAACACATGTCTGGAAGGACCTCAAGCTATCTACTGTTTTTGTAGTAAAATACGGAAAAGTCATAAAACGGTGAACACTAACTGTGTTGCAGTGACTTCTATATTTTTTCTTACTTACAAAAAGTAGTTTAAAATAATTAATAGATTCCAAGGCCCAAAGGGAACATTGTGACCATCTAGTCAATTCTTCTCTATAACACAGGCCATTGAGCTTCCCTAAAATATTTTCTTTTTAACTAGAGGATCTCTCTTAAAAAATTGCTATCTTGATTTTTAAAATGGCCTGTGATGGAGAGTCCCCCAGGACCTCTCTCTCTTTTACTCTGTTCTATGTGTTTCCTTCCATTGATTGCACAGAGGAACATTTGGAAGAGTGAATTCTTATCCAAGAGCAGAGCACAATGGGAATCTTTTCCAGAGTTTTCATTATGTTAGTAGCTGGTGTGGTTAGGCAGTTGAAGAAGGGAACTAGATTTAAGCATAAACATAGACTTCTTTTCCAGCATATGGTTTCTCCTCCTGCCCTGCCCCCACCACAATCTTTCATCTTGGTGGAGTGGCTGCTGCTAATAAATCAGGAATGTCTTTCGGAACCTGTTGAATCCTTAAATTCTATACAGAGATCTATGGGATCCTGATTCTCAACACGCAGTCACTACTGGAAATTGGAAAGAGGGGAGGACGCAAATTAGTTAAATCTTCTAGGAAATAAACAAAACAAAACAAAAATGCAGCAAGGAATTTGGAAGTGAAGACTAGTCCTAAAGTGTAAAACAGAATATATATTTTTAAATATATCAGAGGAGTAAGAAAGTAATACTCAGTAGCTAATTAATCACATGAATAACTTGGAGATGACTGAAATACTTAGCTCCTTTTCTAAAGTCTAATGTATAAAATTTGTAGAGTCATGTAATAACGGGAAGCTTGCAAATGTGTATTACTTATTGATGAAGAGCAGATGAGGATATAATAGGAGAATTTGAAGTGATGTAAATCAGAGAGTCAGCATATGAGAGGCATTACCTAATGAACTTTCTGGATAAATTACAATTTTTAAAATTAGGCTATTAAAGATCATAATATAAAAGAACCAAAATATAAGTTGTTATGTTAAAATAATGATACCAGACTACTTAAAACTATATAAAACATGAAAATATCAATTTGACTTGGGAGAGGAAATGTCATTAAACGATTCTGTACATATTTGCCCAATATAGTCCAGTTAGAGCCTAGATGGTGTAAGTGAAAACAAACAAGAACATTTAACTTGCTAATGTTTTATGTAACTAGCTATTAAAGGAAAAGTGGGAACAATAAAGTATAAAAGCTATTCTAAAAACATTCTTTGTAAAATAGTAATTTTGTACTTTATCTAGGAAAGTTCTTAAAACCAAATAAAATGAAGGATGAAATCTTCTGCAGTGAATGCAGGTGTAGCAACAAAAAAAGGTACAAGGGGGACAATGAAAAATGTGGATAGTTCTTGTTAAATGAGCAGTTATTAGAATAGGTGAAAAATCATTTTGGTCTCTAGCTTGAGGAGAAGGTAGAGAATAAGTGTAATTTATACAGTAAGGCAGCAACCATCTATATGATGCTTTATGCCCCAGGGTCAGGACAGTGCAGCCTAATGAACAGAGTCTGTGTGGGTAGAGCATCCACCAAGGGGTGTGGAAGTCTTGGTAGGGGTGTGCAGGCCCACCCAACTCCACCAGGCCCTGACCCAAAGCGTAGCACCCTGCAACTGACTCAGCCGGGGGAAGGGAGGCTACCGAAACATGCTGAGCTTGCCAGGGTGGGAGGTACCACTCTATCACCCTCCCTGGGTCAATTGCTACCAGCCTCTGCATTGGGGTCTCCCATGAGCCTTCTGATTCTCCGTAGACAGTTGGGCCAGTCACCTCCTCTGGTTCCTCTCGTTGCCGGCATTCAAATGGGCCTGGAGAGGCTCTGATTTCCGGCATAGTCAGGGGTTGTGGCTGGCCCTCTGCAGGAGCTTCCCAGACAGCTCCTTCCCCGGCTGCTGCCAGCCCAGAATAAGGAGGGCTTTCTCCCTTTATACTACTAGAGCATTTGGAGTATGCCCAGTTCTGCCGGGGAGGCGGGACTTCCGCTGTCAATAATATGGGCCTAACGCTGTCTGGGCTAGTGCGGGGTAAGCTGACCCCATCACAAATAGATGTACAATATCTTGGCATGCGTCTTGTGCGTTGATCACAATTGTATTTAGTGGCCATGTATTAATGTTAAGTATATTTACTTATTCTTTGGGTTCCAATACGTGGAAACATGGATGGGATGATCAGGTTTTCTTTCACTGAAGCATTACCCTATCTGCTTTGCAATTTAGAACAAACTTGCATAGGCAGAGGGAAGAAAATGAAAGCTTATGCAGATAGTAGCTTCATATATGTGCCTTGAGGAAGGAAATATGTGTATGTATATGCCTTAAGGAAGGAAATCTTGAGCATCATTTATATCTTAAATGGAAAGCAGCCTTCGTATATATGATTTTTTTTCATTAGCCACTTCAAATTTTAACAAACATGAAGATAGTAATATTCTAAGGAGAATTGTTAAGAAAGTAATCTCTAAATTGTTTCTATTTAGGGAGGAAATAAAGATGCTTGTGATTTTATTGTTTGTTTTGTTTTGTCTAGGGTTAGACACACTGAAAAGTTAGGCAAGAATTATAGGACTGATTGGGCAGATAGTAAGATATCAGGTCTATGATAGTAAGCGTTCAGATATTGCTTTACTGGGACAGAGATACCTTGACTTTCTTATTCCAGGGAAGACCATAATGATAGAGGTATGTACTTAAGATTGGGGAAATAATCCACATATTCTCCTTTAGGTCTTGCCAAAAGAACTTGGCCCTCTGAAAACTGCAAGAATGTAGTTATATGTCAGTATAACTCTGTTGAATGCAGTTATTACTAGCACGAAACTGGGGTAACTTGGTGGTAAATGAGGCCTACTGTTGACAGCTGTACTTGTGCAGTCAAGGCACATACAAGATCTGGTACAATGTGTCCTTGCATTTAGTTCAGGATGTACTGTAATGGGGCAGGGGAGGGCGGAAGGAAGAAGGAGGTGATATACTACTATATCTGCAAAAGTCAATGTGACCGGAGGTCCTATTAGAAATAATTAATACTCAATAGAGAATTGAAGCAGAATAACAATGGAAAAGCAAGTCAACAAATCAGCTGTGACCTGTCAGATGATGTGATTCAAATGCTCCTTGGCCAGATACAAAGGGGATAAGTTGTTTGGCAATTAACATGTGCAGTTAAAAATTAAAGTAATTCTAAAACGTGGCTTCACCTAATGTAATTTCAGCTTCTAATTTTCAGTTAGATATAGCTTCACAAAGGAACACCACTACTGTTCTAAGCTTCAAAAAAACCCTCTGCATACCTGCATGAATCTGAGGGCTTGTCTGGCATGCTAATTAAGACAAAATGAACAGTAAGTGAGATGATTACATGCAAAAGTAATCTATGTTACAAACAGCAGCAGAATGAACCCTGCCCCCCCGCAAAAAAATCAATGGAGTCTATGAGTTTAGTAAGAGAAATGAAGATTTCCCAGGGGCTGTCTGGTTTGAGAGAAGCTGGAACAGAAGACAAGGTAAGCTACTTGTCAGCATACAACTCTCATCTGTTGAAGAAAACCAAGCAACATATAAAATGGGAGCAAAAAAAGTCTTGAGAATCAGTAACGAAGGGCTACACAAAACCAAACTAGTTACAGTGAGCACTTGTTCAATTTTCAAATATTGAACCTCAATCATCCTAACCAAAAGATTAGGGCCTTATTATGCTATGCATTGTAACTATATATAATAAGTCCCTATACTTAAGAGATTACAACCTAATAGTCAAGTAGGAAAAAGATGATATTTCTCCATTTTATACAGCAAGTCACACAACAATGAAGTGACTGGCCGAACATAACACAGCATATCTGTGGCAGAAGCCAACCCCAAACACAAATCCTACTTGAGTGTCTTAACCACAAAACAATATGTGACTATACCACGCACAATTATAATCCTCTCTCTAGCCTCTCAGCTTCTGCGTTTGTGTTTCCCCATTACTACCTGACAGCAACACAACTCAGTAAGATTAGTACTGAGCAAATAATTGTCTTTTCAGTTTGGTGGCCAAACTGAAAAAAATCAACAGTTCAGCTTCAAACCAAAACTGATTTTTTTGTTTTGTTTTCTCTTGCTTCAATTAAAACACAAAATTTGTGCAGGTCAAACAAAGTATTTCAAAGATTTTGAAACGACACATTGAAACAAAATGTTGTAACACTTCCAAAAAAAAATGTCCATGAATAATTAATCTCCAGATGTGACCAAATTTACAAACAGGTTATGAATTTACTGTTGGCCAAAAAAGAATTGCCCAGCTCTAGTTCTCATACCACTGTCAAAGTTATCCATTGACCAACATAGAGGGGAGGGTGTAGGATCCAGACACTCTACCCATCTGCACTCACCTTTGTGGTTACATGGTAGATGTCTGTAAAAAATGACCCCTACATCACTGAACCTGCCAAAAGACTTATAAAAAACAAAAAGAAAATGGAATCAAAGCAAAAAAAAAAAATAAAAAAGCAGTTTATTTAGTACATCTGATTTAAACTGATCATAAGATAAATTGGATAGCCTCATCTGGTTGATTAGAGAGAAGAGAAAAATCTTGATTCTAAAAATGCAAGTTCTTCTTTTGAAATGACACTTGTCAGTCAGCTTCTACTCAGTCAGCTTCTACTCCTCTGTACATAGATAAGTCTCTCCCTTGCTGACCTGGTCCATTAAGCCCCTCTGATCCTGGACAACCACTCCCACTTTCCAAATCAGTTTTCTCCACTTATCTACACATATAGTACAGCTTGGATCTTTGCATTCTGTGAGCTGTCTCTATGGATCTGAGGACCTTGAATAAGAAGCAGCTGTCCTTCCAGTGCTTAACAACCTAGTACACTTAACAGAACATTTGGACCAGCTCTAACCTGTTCTGAGTTAGGCCCTTTGGAAAGCTCCCTAAGCCCCCTCCCCCCCCACACACACTTTTTTGGTAATACGCTATGAACTTTAGATCAGTCCCCAAACTCTGCCTCATACTCTCCTTCCCTTCAAGAAGTTATGTGAGAAAACAGAATTTTCCAAGGATAACACTGAGACCTGTGTAGGAAATAGTTAAGCTATAGGTGCCTGTTCATAGGCTATTGGCTGTGGAACAATCATCACCCTGAGGGAGGTCAGGAAATAAAACACAAACTGCCAGTAGAAAATAAAAATAAATAAAAACTAGTGATTCAAAATGTCTGAGTTAACCAGTCAGGATGTTAGCAGTAAATAAAATCATTGTATGAAGAAAAGCATCTACAGCTATAGCCCAACTCAACAGATCATGAATGACATGTATATATTGGTACCTCAGGAAGCAAAACTAAAGCTTTTCTCAGTCTTAAGAAACAGGGGCCTTGTAACATCATATACACATGTGACAGAGAGATGTCAAGAGAGGAGAACAGGAGTGTCAGGTAATGCATAGCTCTGAAGTAACTCTTTTTAAGAGTAAATCTCAAAGCACGCAAATCTTCAATGTAGTTAACCTCACAACACCCCTATGAGGCAGGGAAATAGTATGATCCATATTTTACAGATGAGGCATCAAGAGGCTCAGCGGCATGGATGGTGGGTATCAAAGGCTGGGGGACGTTGTGCCTCCCCAAACAGCCTTGCATGGCCTACCTACATTCTGCCCCCAAGCCCTCTCCTGCTTTCCCTTCCGGCACAGACTCTGGGTCCCAGGCTGGGACTAGTGAGGCCTGGCCTGCAGCCAGGGACTCCGGGTGGTTGGAGCCAGTGCTCGCACTGCCTGCTTGGCGCTCCAAGGGGAAGAATCTAAGCAACCCACCCAGTGTTCCAGGGCTGGGGGTGCTTGGGTATCTAGAGGCTGGGGAGGAGCTGGCTCTGATCTCTGGCGGGGGGAGGTGGGGAGAAGGGAGTAGGTGACCGGGAGGTGTGGGGCCCTGGGCAGAAGGGGCAGGCCGGGCCCAATGTTCACCCGCCACCCATTCTCAGTGGCCTGGCTGAGGTCAAATAGGAAGTCTGTGTCAGAGCAGGGAATTGAACCTAGGTCTCCCGGTTTCTTAACTAGTATACTAATCACTGGACTATCCTTCTTTGCCAAAAACTTAGTGCTGATTTTAATAAGCTCCTCAGCATATTGCACTCTCAAAACAGAGTGTGGGTATATCATGACGCAGAGGGGCAAAATATGCAGGTAAGTAACCAAGCTGTAACTTCATAAAAACTAAGAATGCTTATGGTCAAGAATTCTGTTATTTAACAAGTCACTGCCTTAAGAAAGAATAACCAGGAAAAAAGATGAAAGCTTTGGTTACTACAGATCTGAACAACAACCACAGTGCATTTGTCAGGTAATCCATCTTGAATGACTGAAATCTAAACAGTTGTTTGAGCATACTAGGTCTGAACAAACACAGTGCTGGCTGGACAGATAATAAGCCATCAGGACTGTGCCATAGGTTAAGGAACTGTAAAAAAAGGGCATGGCTGATCTCTTGGCTTTACTAGATAAAACTAAACAGCTCCCAATAACAAGGAAATGGAGGATAAAGACACGAGCTCCAGAGTAAATGGAAGGAAAAAAATGAAGCACTATCTGAATGAGTTTCAGGACTCACTGGAGCAAAGAATGTGTAAGCTAAAGGTAGTTGCAGTGCTGGGAGGCTAAATCACACTATCAGGTGAGAACTGCGAATGAAACCAGTCCACTGGTAGCATGTTGTCTTTTTCCTGTAGTCTTCATAAATACAGAAAGATAAGGTGTGGAGGCACATACTTTCACAAAAGTCAGGAGACGTGCTCTAGATTTGTGAGCACAACACCAAGTCATGTAATGATCTCTAGGAAAGTGGGTCATCTGATACTACCCTAGTTTCTTTGACTTAATTGTGACTCTAACTGAAATCTCTGAATTTAAATATCCTATTGGCAATAAAATCAACGAGCATATATAGCCTTAGGATGGTAAGTAGCAAAACTGTCTGTAAATAGGACAAAGTAAATGTATTTCTTCAAGCGAGATTCATGGAAAAAACAGCGTTAATATTTAAACAAATTACCTTCAGTCTCCAGTCCATGTTAAAAATAAAGCTTCTCCAAATGCAAGTACCTAAATTCAAATGTTTTCCCCTCCTCACCATCAGTTAATCAAAGATGTTCTTTGAAAAATGTAGCCAAATGTATGTCTCAAAATGTTTTCTCTTTGTCCATGACAGTGTTGACGTAAATTAACAGATCAGTTATTTCAGCTGTGAAGGCCAGCTGAATTCAATCCTTCTATGAGCCATGTGGATACAAAACAAATGCTTCAAGACTTCTCTGCTTGCTGATCCTTCCAGGCACCCAGCTAACATCAAAGAAATGCCCTAAATTCTCATGAGAAAGACAAGGTAGGTGAGGTAATGTCTTTTATTGCATCAACTTCTGTTGGTGGAAGGAACACGTTTTTGAGCTACACAGTTCTTCAGGTCTGGAGAAACAAATTAAGAGTGTCTGAACTAAATAAAAGTTGGGACTGACTAAGCATAAGGGGTAACCTTTGTAGGAGGCTACTTGAAATGGAGGTGGCAATAAGGGTTAAACTGTTATGCAAAAGTAGTTTGAAGCAGCCATTAAGGTATAGTAGGGATGAATTGTTGTAATGATACATGAAATGATCCATGAAACCAGTATCACTGGTTTTAGTGTCTAGCAGCATCATGACTAAGTTCTCAGGCTTGCCTTTTGAATGTGTTATGCAGATTTCCTTTGTGGATGGGTACTGAAAGATCAGATATTGAGTGATCCCCTTGCAAAAAGTGTTTGCTCTTGGATGGTATGGTGTTTTTGTTGCATCATTTTTCTGTGTAATTTCCTTTGAGCGTATAGTGATTATCTGGCTTCATCTACATATTTGTTTTTGGATCATTTTCTGAGGTACACCAGCTTCCACCAACAGCAGTTGGTCCAATAAAGATAATACCTGACCTAATTTGTGTCTCTCAAATCCTGAAACCAGCATGGCTACAAACATGTGCAAAACCTTGATTCTCATAGTTATTTTCCTCATGCTGGCATTGCTACAAATGATCCTGTAAACTTGACTTCTTGGTTTTTTATATTTGTCATTTAATCGAGTGTGAAGTTAGTTCTGAATCTCACAAGATTAAGACAAACTTTCTTATGTAAAAAAATAACAAAATCAGCCTACAATGCTTGTTTCTATTTTTGTTTCTATCGGGGCATTGTAGGCTGATTAAATTATGCGTATAATGTATGTGCAGATTGAAGATATTAAAGATGAAAAATGCTGCAGCTAAATCAAGTTTGTAGTGAATAGTTGGCATGAATTTTGGAAAACCAAATTAATAAATGGTTAAGATTTGTTTTTGTTTTGGAATCTGTTGCAAGTTATATATAGGAAACCTATGTGATGACCCACAGACCTGAGACATAAACGATCTTTAGTAATAGTTTTCTCTCTTATTCTTGGCCAGCAGTGTAGGTGATAGTTTGTAGTGGATACCTCATTAGCTTTGGCTTAGTGTTTTGGGATAGATACTGAAAATAATCACGAACTAAAGCAGCTCAGAAAGGAAACTGAAAGATAGGCTGAGGAAAATCCCAGTAGCAGAGAACTGTTCCACATTCATTTAATTGACTTATTACTTGAAGAAAATGGATGAACTGGAGATACAATCTGTATGAAACTGCAGGAATTCTTGACTGCAGCCCAGACACCATGAAAACCACAACCTGATTTTTAAGAACTTCAGTGGATACATAAGAAATGAACAATGTGGTTGGTAAAATACTCCGCATGATCTTTCACACAGAATAAGTCACTAAAAAGGATTCTGGATTAGTGGGAAAAGCTGATGATGGAATTATTTTTGCCTCTGTCATAAACTTGCTGTTCTCATCTTGGGCAAGTCACTACACTTCTCTTTGCCTCAGTTTACCCAGTTGTGCTGGCTGAAGTGTTTAGGGAAGTAGCCTCATGTTGGCAAACCTCTTAAAGATCTTTGGGTGAAAGCACCTTAATGGCAAACTATAGAACAAACTTGTGTCTTTCCTGCACAGGCTGTGTAGTACCGAACAACAAAAAATCATTTAAGGTGGAAAGTAATTCCTGTCATACATTTAAAAAGCAAATAGTTAGCCACTAACAGCTTGAACTGTTGAAATAATTTGTCAATAAACTACAGTCAGGCTGTAGATAACCAATGCCAACATTTAAAGAACAATAATAAGGATAAGAGGTGGGATGGAAAGAAAGTCAGCAATGTCCCATCATTCCTTTATGGGGGCCTACAATGATGTTTCCATTAACTTTCACCACGTGCACTGTGTCCTTCTTGCCACAGACGGTCCCAAACTGTGATGCTTCCACATACTGATGGAATGGCCTGCATTCATTAACCAGACTTCAACCTTTCTCAGCTTTTGCTTGAACTTAATGTTTATTTTAAGACACTTTTTTCCAGCATGTCTGAGGTTGCCATGGCCACCAGGATGGGGTCATAGCTTTGTTCCTATTTCGGTTTGCACATATAATTCTTCTTATCATAAATGCATTTCCATTGTTTAAAATGGAGCAAGAGAATACTGAGCTTTTCTTATCTAGCCATAAATAAGTCATGATATTTATATCAACAGGGTATTCATGGAAATTGCTACAGCCAAAAAAATTCTCTTAGTATGGGGGAAAATATTCAAACATAACAAATTCCATTCATCCCTTGTCTCCATGCTAACACACTATCCCCATGTGAATCAGTTATTGAATATTGTTTAGTTGACAAGTTTAAATGCTTACTCATTGCTTGGAGAACCACCTATTCATGTCAATCAGAGATGTAAGTCCCAATTTCATTCTAATTTTATAAATTCTAAAATGGCATTAATCCTTTAGCATCAATAAATTATAGATTAGGCATTGGAATGGCATTCAAACGCTTGGGTTCTATGTCAGCTTTACTCACTGTCTGCCTTTGACTTTAGAGAAATAATTTTTTCAAACCACCAGGTTTTCAACACATGCATAAAATGTTACTATCCTTAATATATGGCTGGCCCAGATCACATACACTTTGTAAGTACAAAGAATTTTTTTAGGTTCTGTTAAGTTCCCTGACCTTCACATTTTCAAGAAAAAAAAGATACTTTGCAACAGCATAAATAAGGAGAGGGGGGAATAACCCCTTTTGCAGCCACAAAAAAAACTATTTTTGCCCTTCTAGTACTCTGAAAGGTCAGACTGATATAAACTAAATTGATTATAAAATTGCTTTTGAGCTGAGCCGCTGTGTGTTCGAAGCAAATTTTTACGCTCAGATTATATCCCATTGAAACACTAGGGCTGTAATGGAAATGCTGACAGACTAATTAGTATGGAGACAATAGTGGGAGTGCACCATAAAATGTTGCTTTTGACTATAAATTATACTAACACAATAGAAGTATCTTAATTAAAGCACCATTAAAGAAATAAATCTATTAGAAGAATCAACTTCTTGAATAGTTGTACTGCAGGTGGTCAAACAAATAGGCGAGCCTCCTTATATCACTGTGTAATAAAGAAGGCAGCTAGAAATGGAATTACTGTAATTATCTGAAGTGTACACCTCAAACAAGGGAATTTTTCGCTAGTTACTGGCGATGCTCACAAGGACCTTTTTGCTTTATACTTGACTCAGTATGAAACCTATTTAAATTAAAATTCAAGGGATATTGGGAGAATACAATAGATAAGCTGTCTTCATGTAACTTAATGGGATTACAAGTGACTTGGGAAATAAAGGCTGGTATTTACCATGGAAGAGATGGAATAAAGTTGTGTAAAGCATTCACAGCATGTATCGATTTTGCATTAACACTCCACTTTCTTTACTGTGTATAAAATAAAGAGTTCCAGTCAGGATGCACAAAGCTGGTTTGTTAAAAAGTGGCTTGATTTCTGGCTGTGTTGGTGGCTCAGCTAACTGGCCTTATTTTTGGTAGCCAGTCTGCTGTGGCTTACAATAATAGAAAAATACTCGTTTTGAAAAGACAAAAAACTAGCACATACATGATATAGCAGTATTAAATCATGTTAGCTTTTGCACTATGATCATATTATCTTATTTTTGAGGAAGGGAGGATGGGGACAGGAGTGAAAACTAATCTATAGGAGAAAGCTGGACTGGTAGACCAGGATTCTAGACCACGTAGACCAGGCCTTTGTAGATTATTGGTCTGGGGGACTGTGGGGAATAACTGAAGTTTAGTGGTCCTGGAAAGAACTCCAAGGGAGGTCTTAATTACTGTTCCTTAAAGTGTATGGTCTGCAGGAATGGATCACAAACTGTAGACCAGTATGCTATTCGCTCTGACTAACAGATCACAAGTGGCAGCGGAGTTATTCCATAAACTACAAAAGCAAGAGGAGTGTAATGTTGATCTCACCATGTGTAGTAGCTATGACACGAGATTGCTTGTGGAATTCATGGAAGTAATGACCACACTGGAACACTGCTTTTGGGCTCAGGAAACGAGAACGGAGTGGTGGGATCACATCGTCATGCACGTCGGGGATGTCCAGCAGTGGCTGCAGAACTTTTGGACGAGAAAAGTCACATTCGTGGGACTGTGTGATAAGCTTGTCTCAGCCCTGTGGTGCAAGGACATGAAACTGAGAGCTGCCCTGCCATTAGAGAAGCACATGGCAATTGCACTGTGGACGCTGGCTACTCCAGACTACTACCGATCAGTCGCTAACCAGTTCGGAGTGGAAAAGTCGATCGTTGGACTCGCATTGATGGAAGTTTGCAGGGCCATTAATCACATCTTGCTCCGAAAGACCATGACTCTGGGCAACGGGTATAACATTATAGATGGTTTTGAACAAATGGGCTTTCCTAACTGCAGAAGAGCAGTAGATGGGACACATATTCCAATTCTGGCACCGGACCACCTAGCCATTAAGTACATTAATTGGAAGGGACATTTCTCAGTGGTTCTCCAGGTGCTCGTGGATCACTGTGGGCGTTTCACGGACATTAATGCAGGCTGGTCCAGAAAGGTATATGACACATACATCTTTCAGAACACTGGCCTGCAGGGACTTTCTTCCCAGACCAGAATATCACTGTAGGGGAAGTCGAAATGCCCATTGTGATTCTGGGAGACACCGCCTACCCCTTAATGTCATGGCTTGTGAAGCCATACATGGAGCACCTCGATAGCAGCAAGGAGATGTTCAATAACAGGCTGAGCAAGTGCAGAATTGCAGAAGTGTGCTTCTGGCCATTTAAGGGTCCACTGGTGCTGCCTATATGGGAAGCTGGACCTGGCCAATGACAATATTTCTTTGCTTACAGCCGCCTGCTGTACACTGCATAATATTCGTGAAGGGAAAGGTGAAAGTTTCAGTTAGGACTGGACCACTGAGGCTCAGTGCCTGGAGGCTGAATTTGAACAGCCAGAGACCAGGGCTATTAGAGGAGTGCATCCTGGGGCCATAAGGATCAGGGGTGTCTTGAGGCAGCAATTTGAAGCTGAAAGCCACTAACATTTTTGCTATGGGTGGGTGTGTAGTGCTTGTAATACTAGGAGGTGATTGTGATTGGTGCAGATGATGTAATATGAAGCCATAAAATAATTGTCTGTTGCTTTGCAGGGCTCTGTTTGCTTTAAATTAATAGAATAAAGATTCCTTTCAAACCAACACAATTATTTTATTAAAAAACAGCTGGAGGAGAGAGAGAAAAAAACAAACAAACCCCACATCAGCACTGTGGGGGATAGGGGAAGGGAAGGTCCCAGGAGGAGGTGGGGTCCTGGGATGGTTAAAGATTTGTGTATGTCCAGGGATCATATCCAATCTTCTCCTTTGGAGTACAGTGCAATGGTTACTGTATTTCAGCAGGGCCAAACTGCAGAGGGATGGGTGTTGAGTGCAGTGAGTATTCAGAGTCTGCAGGGCTGGACTGTGATGGGGGAGGAGTGTGTCCAGTACTGTGTCCAGTTGTGAGCACCACACTTTGGGAAAAAGAGGTGGACAAATTAGAGAAAGTCCAGAGAAGAGCAACATAAATTATTAAAGCACTAGAAAACATGACGTATGAGGAAAGATTGAAGAAATTAGGTTCATTTAGTCAAGACAAGATGGAGAGGGGACATGACAATCTTCAAGTATGTAAAAGGTTGTTCTCTTTAACCACACAGGACAGGAGAAGTAGTAATGGACTTAAATTCCAGCAAGGGAGATTCAGGTTAGACATATTAAGAAAAACATCTTACTTCTAAGAATAGTTAAGTTCTGGAATAAATTACCTAGGGAAGTTGTGAAATCTCTGTCATTGGAAGTTTATGAGAACAAATTAGACAAACACCTATTAGGGATGGTCTAGAAAATATTTAGTCCTGCCTCAGTGTAAAGAACTGGACTAGCTGATCTTCTCAAGGATCCTTACCCTGCATATATATGATTCGGTGAATACATAGGACCCCAATTATATTTCCAGTTGCATAGGGTACTTCTTCATGATTTTCAGTTGCATTCAGTTAGGTTAATCAGAAGTTAAATTTCACACCTTGTGTGTAATGGCAGGAATAGCAGCATAGAGAGATTGTTAAACTGCTGCTTATGGGGTGTAATTACATACACTCCTACTCTGCTTCGTTCATAACAAACCCATAACAGGCTTTGTATGGGGAGTGGTTACATTTATCTATAAGAAGAATCTGATAAAATATGGAGAAATGAATAGAAACCATGAGAAGTTGTCACAGCACTAACATAAACTGAATATAAATCTGTCAAGATCTCTGACATTAGCACCACTTCAAACTTAACTTTAGAGATTTGTTTTTTTCCCAGGACTGGGTTTGCTGTATGAATGTCTTTAACCTCTTGAGTATTTTTGACCTTTAATCACTGGATACTACTAGCACACAAGGGCAGCTAGTGAGTTAAAAAAATGCCTAAAACTAATATATTTATGGGAGCTGGAAAACTGTAATATGGAAAGTGGTAGAGGGTAATACTTTGGGGTTGAGAACCACTTTATTACAAATAAAAACCTAAGTAAAAACTTCCCAATACTTTTTACAATATTAATTTAAAATTACACAAGGCTATTCAACTGTTAAAACATTTATACATTGATACAAAGTTTGTTGTGACACTTAGCATGCAGGATTGCATCAGATAGAGATTGTCTCACAAGGGCAGTAGTGGAAATGCAATTGTTTGGACTCATTAAACTGACCTGCTGACTTTGAAGAACGTATTGTAATGAACACTTGTGCAATGGTAAACAGGGGACAAAGTAACTGCATAAAAAATTAATACCTAATTTCTTTTTAAGTACAAACTACAGTTGCTCTGTTACAAAACAGTTTCTTTACAATTACTAGCAGATTAATTTTAGCATTTTTCTCCTCTTCACTCTGGATGAAAAATGAAGAACCTTGCTCATTGATTATCACTAAATTAGAAATATAATGCTAAGAAAATGATGATGATGATTTTAAAACCCAATTGTAAAAAATATTTATTGTGCTAGTTAGGATAATATAAATTAAATGACTTCTGCCATCTACATGTGCATATTTAAAGATCACTATCAAGCTAGTAAAGGTTTTACTTAATTGTCCCCAAAATATTTTTTTAAGTTTTTGACCTATGGATATTTACACACAGTTTCTTCTGTTTGTTGTCTGTATACGTAAAAGACCAAAGAGATGCTGATGGAAAACAATCTCAAAAAGAACTAAAATGACACAAGAATGGGGTTGGGCCTTATGCACAAATAGACTTTCTATTAAAATGGTGTAATAAAGCCAAGACTTGTGCGAGGACCCAGAAATGATGTAGAACCTGACAGGAACATACCTGTTATATCCCCTCTATGCATTAATTAAAAAGAGTTCCAGGGAAACTGGCTGGCCCAGTTCACACAAAATGGATTTCAGCAAAAAGCCCTCAAATTCCTTTTCCAATGTGTGAACATTGCTTTTATTACAAAATATTCACACTGAACTGCTTGATAAAGTTATTGATTCTCACTGTTTTAAGTCAAGAGAAAAAAATAAATTGTACTGGCAAGTAGATCAATTTTCTAAGATGACATTTATTTGGATTTATTTATTTTTTTTTCGTTTTGGTCAAGCTGCTAAATACTTGTAAAAAAAAAAAAAAAATAGTCCTATCCGTATCCTGTAAGGAGGGATTGATGCCCTTAAAGACAAACACTCTAATGACTGAAGAAACAGGAAGCTGGAAAACAATGATAAAAGATAATTGTGTGTAGTGCTTACCATCCATAGACTATGCAACACTTCTAAACTAGATAAGCTCGACTCTATTATGCAGAGTGAGGATGTCTCATTGTCACAGGGTGACTGGCCCCTGCAAGAGGGACCAGGTGCCAAGGGCCAGTGCACCTGAACTGAATATCTGTTGCCCATTTGGGGCTTACAAAAAAGGGAATCAGACAGGCAGCTGCAGATAGTGAGAGGCTCTGGAAGGCTGCAGTGGAGAGAAGTCTGTTAACTATGGACTTCTCTCAGCCTAGAGAGGTAAGTGGAGGGATTACCCAAGGGACTGCTGAAACGGGCATGAAGGAAGCAGCTGCTAGAAGAGCTGCTGGTGAGCCAGAGTTACATAGATGTTGACTGCAACATGTTGACTGGGGGAAAGGGTTTGGGCCTGAAAGCCCAAGCCAAGGGGCTGAAGATGGCTGAGGCCAGGGAGAGCAGACTCAACTTATTTTCACTGCAAAAGAATCTTTTTTCCTCCTGCTGATAATGGCTCATCCAAATTAAACAGCCTCTTAGAATTGATATGGTAATTTCCAACTTTTTATGTTTTCTGTGTATATAAACGCATCTTACTTCTGTGTGTTCCATTCTGTTCATCTGATGAAGTGGGCTATAGCCCACGAAAGCTTATACTGAAATAAACTGGTTAGTCTCTAAGGTGCTGCAAGTCTTCCTCGTTTTCTTTTAGGAATAGAAAAGACTCCAGTCAGGAAGGTCTGAGGGTAGAGAGTTGGCTAATCTCAGGGGGAGGAGGAGAGAAGTCCAGGATTCAGCTTTGTTTTGTGATTTTATGCCGGTAAATTAGACCCCCAGAAGAAGGGGATAGTGGGACAAAAATAGAGCGTGTGTGGAGTTTAAGAAGCCCCATGAAAGGAGAAACAAAGGTGGGGCACTGCAGGAATGGTGTATCCTTACGCTGGCCCGATGCCACACAATACAGCTAGGGCACAGCTGGTAAGAAAACCAAAGTGGTTTTACTTAGAGTGGTGCCATAGCTATTGGATTATGGTTAGCTCAGTGCTGTAAAGGGAAGATGGTAAAATTCAGCCACATGCCCTGGCCCAAACATTATGTTTAGAGTTCACAGCAGTGCTGAATTCAGACCATGTGGACAGCAAGTTAGTGAAAGCTGTGACAAATCTCTGTCCTTATCTTCGTGGATTCTGCATTTCCTGGTAGATTTCACTAGCCTCAGAGGCTCACTGTGACCCTCCATGTAGTCCTTCTCTCTCTAGAGACAAGGTCACAACCTATTGAGCCATTTTCATCATAAGCCAGTGAGGAGAAGCTATCCTTCCTGGCAAGTCTTTGTTGTCTCCCCATCTCAGTGATTGATTAAGGGAGGCAGAAATGGGGGAGCCCGGGCCCATCCTCTACTCCAGGCTCCAGCCCAGAAACCCTAATAGTATCAGCTAAGGTGGCTGACCTTTTAGCCACAAAACACAATACAATTCCCTGAGCTACTTCCCCACAGCAGTCCCCACAGTGTCTTCAAACTGCACTTCACCCTTACCTCAGGGCCTCCTTCCTTGCATCTGATACGTTGTCTACCACTCAGTCTCACCAACAGCACAACTTCCTCCCACAACTCCTGACATCCACACCCACCTAACGGGGAGGTTTTTTTTAACTGGTTTCAGCCAGCCCGACTGGCTTCAGGTGTCCCAGTCAGGCTAGCTATTTCTACTGCTTTCTAGAAGCTTCTTAATTGGCCCCAAGTGTCTTGATTAACCTGAACAACTGCCATTTGGTTCCAAAGGTACCGGGGATTGGTTTAGCCTGGAACTAATATATCTGTTCCTTAGCACTTTTCTATAACCATCCGGCCTTGCCCCATCACAAAACCTTTATTATTGGATATAAAATAAGCTGTGTTATCTAGACTAAGATAACTATTGTTTCCAGCCTTTGGAAGAAGTGGAAGCAGAAATCTTTGTTTCTGCTAAACTGAAGGAGAAATACAATGGCAAATCATGTCTATGGAAGGTGTGCTTAAAACAAACCACCTAAAACTACTGGGCAGGAAGCGAATTGTGAAGTGGGATAATCTGACCTATAAGATCATTTAACATTAAAAAAATATATAGTTTAATTATTACAAAAGACCTCTGAACTGGAAAATGAAGAGGACATACAAAAGATCTGTGAATGGTCATAATCTAGATCTACTATTCTACAGATGGTGCTATGCGAAGACCTGGTGTCAAAAAAACTTTATCTTAAATTTTCTTTTTATATAATGCAAGTTAAGCCATTCACATGTGGTTAGAATAGAATCACATTACTTGAAAAAAACGCTCGTATCAGAATGATGTCTTAAATTAGCTGACTTGATACAGTTAATATAGTTTTAATACTACAATGGCTCAATTTGTATTATTGTACATCTCTCTTTTCCCACTTTTCTTGGCAACAGTTTTTACAATCAGCTTTATGGCTTATATCAGGAAGCAAGATCCACCAAGTGTCATACTTAAGTCCTAGACCAGCCTTCTCATTACTTGCTCCACGCTTTGGTGTGCAGGATGCAGCATTAACCACAGTTCTCCTGTCACACTACCACTTCTTCCTCTCCTTCCAGCCCAACATTGAAGATTCAGTCAAGGAGATTAAGAAAAAGGGCTCAGGATATGTACCAAATCCATCAGAACTACCTCTAGAAAACAGTTTTTTTCAGACCCATCTACTGGAAAACTTCCATTGTATTGGCCATTCCCCTGCTGCCTTGGTTGAACGTAGCTAGCCAAATCAAGACCGGTACATCTGTCCTTTTGGAGTGTGTTCTGTAGATTTCCCCCCTCCCCAGATGAATTAAAAAGTCAGCCAGCAGGGGAACCGGTGGCTCTGCACATCCTTCTCCTGCTCTTTCTGCCCCTTCAGACTTGAATAAGCAATGAAGATTCATAACTGTCACCACAGGCTGTAGAAGGGAGTGATGGAGCCAAGTAGCTGGAACTGCTAATGTTTTTAAAGGAGGGGAGGAGCAGGGTGGATCTGGAAGGTGAAGTGCCAGAAAAGACCTGATGAGGGGCAGCTGTGATACCTATGATAAGAAGCAAGTACATGAGCTCTTTGGGGGTAGGGATCATAATCTTGTGTAAATTCAGCACCTACAACAATAGGAAGTACACCTGTAAGATATGTAGACACTATAACAATATAAATAGTAATTAAAACATTCATAAATGGTAGGGAGAAGGTAAGTATTGAGGAGAGGGACAAGGAATGGGAAAGAAGGGCAATTTTTACCCACACAAATTGTGTTTAATACTTCCCAAATCTGCATGCTGTGCTTCTATCAGGACTCCCTTTTTTCCTACTTAGCCTCTTTTCCTTAGTCCACGTCAGAAGGATCAGAGGGATAGCCGTGTTAGTCTGGAATTGCAGAAGAAACAAAGAGTCCTGTGGCACCTTAAAGACTAACTAAAGTATTAGAGCATAAGCTTTCGTGGGCTAATACCCACTTCGTTGGATGCATGCAGTGGAAGTATCCAGGGGCAGGTATAAATAGGTAGGCAAGAACCAGGTTAAAGGTAACAGGGTGGGTCCAATGAGGCTGAACCAGCTGTTACCTCTAATCAGGGAGGGTGAGGTATTCCTCTAGCACAGGCCTGCACAACATGAGGCCCGGGGGCCACATGCGGCCTGCACGTGCTCACTGTGTGGCCCGTAGGGGTGGGGCAAGCCAAGCAGTGGGGTGGAGGGAAATGGATGGGGGCAGGGCTTTTCGGCCTGCAGCTGTTTTTTTTTGCAGTAATATGGCCCTCGCTGCTTTCCAAGTTGTGCAGGCCTGCTCTAGCAGCTGAATTGGAGATGTGAACAGCAAGAGAAGAGAAACTGCTCTTGTAGTTAGCTAGCCATTCAAAATCTCTATTCAGTCCCAAATTGACTGTGTCAAATTTGCAAATGAATTGCAGCTCTGCAGTTTCTCTTTGCAATCTGGTCTTAAAGTTTTTTTGCTGCAATACAGTGACTTTTAAATCTGTAATTGTGTGTGCAGGGAGATCGAAGTGTTCTCCTACAGGTTTTTGTGTATTGCCATTCCTGATATCTGATTTGTGTCCATTTATCCTTTTTCATAGGGACTGTCCAGTTTGACTGATGTACATAGCAGAGGGGCATTGCTGGCACATAATGGCATATATTACATTGGTAGATGAGCAGGTGAATGAACCAGTGATGGTATGGCTGATCTGGTTAGGTCCTATGATGGTATTGCTGGTGTAGATATGTGGGCTCACTGTAGTCTGTGCAGT
The DNA here is from genome assembly GCA_007922305.1 of Dermatemys mawii. NCBI lineage: Eukaryota > Metazoa > Chordata > Testudines > Dermatemydidae > Dermatemys > Dermatemys mawii. Next base: position 19,718,176 of record ML677351.1, read on the forward strand.
ATGTAGAAAGTAATGGATTTTTCACCTTCAGTCCATTAGGTATGATGTCCATCTGTTTGCATTTGGAGAGAAAGATGATATCTGTCTGTATTTGTGCAAGTTTCTTCATGATGTTGATGGATTTCCATTCCATACGGCTTGTTTTATACCTGCCCCTGGATACTTCCACTGCATGCATCCGACGAAGTGGGTATTAACCCACGAAAGCTTATGCTCTAATACTTTAGTTAGTCTTTAAGGTGTCACAGGACTCTTTGTCAGAAGGATAAACTTGAAGGAGGACAAGGAAAATAGGGAGAGCAGCTTGTTCAGAATAAGATAATAGACCTGGCCCTGCCACCTTCATCCAGAGGGAAGGAGAGCAAAGATTTTGGCATTCATGCAGCTGGATGGTCCTCCAAATCGCAATGACAAAATCTTGTTTTGACTGCACTGATTTTACCATGTAAAGTAATCCTTGACCAGAGCTCTGTACAAGTAGTAAATTAGTAAAGCTTCAATCTAATCTCTTTCTCAATTGAAAAGAATAGGTAGGGTAAGAGATGGTTATGATTTTCTCAATAGCGTATGATGATGTAGTTAGCATAAAGTATGGAAAAATATAGCCATTTGCGAGGCTGTGAGCCATATTCCATTGTCTGCAGATTAATACATGTTACTAGATAGCTGAAGTTTTACTAGCATAAATGACTATAAAGAAAAAACAAACAAGGAAAAGGCTCAAGAAGGAAGGGATGTAAAAATGTGTGTGAGAACAATCTCTATGAGTAGCAACTTGCATTATTGAATCCAATCCCAACTGTAAAGCTAATACTTGAAATGGGCCAAAACAGCTATCTAAAAAGTGTGCAAAAGAATCGTTTTGGGGTTTCTAATGAATGGCCTTTGGCTTCCTTTCCAATGTCAGTGGAGAAAGTCTTACAGTGCTAATGGAGAGACAATACAAGAGTCAAGAACTACAGTAGGATTCAACCTGAAATCTGTTCATGTCAGGATTCTTGCATTTGCAAGAGCATTTTTAAAAAGTGTAGTGGATTCTTGAAGACATTTACATGTTACTTTTGAAGGAGCTGTTACTGGAGACTAGCCTAGAAAGATGTAACCCAAACTCTGTGCAGGAAATGGAGTCTTCAAGTAATAGCTCAGAATCAGAGAGAGAGAAGGGAGTAGGTTAGAGAACAAATTGAATAAGAAATCAGGAAATAGATTTTGAGCATCAGGCTGGTCTCAGTGGTAGCTTTTCATGCTAGGAAAACTGATAAAAGGTTTATGTTGTTCTTTAGTAACAAGAACTGAACTAGACTCCTTCATCCAAGAGAACTTTGGGTTCAAACAGCCTAAAGTTATAACAAGAACTTAGGTTCACACAGGAAAAAAGTCCCCACCTCCCCCCAAAAATATATTCAGAGCTAAGGAGGAAGCCCATTGAAGTTGATCAGACTTTTCGGTTCTGCTGTCTTCTACTTGATCTTTTTTCCATCTTCTTGAAACATTAAAGCCCACTGTGGAAGTAAGTGCCCAGTTAATGTGCAGCATGCTGGAGTGCTGTAGATTTATATGCCAGCTTGCTGCACCCTAAAGTTCTTTACAGGCACAGCCTAAGTTACTAGTCACTATTTTTACCTTTCTATAACAGTTCATTTTCTAGAGAACATGGGAGTGAAGGAGAAATATGTGGCATAATCAGTGGAACAGGGTTTATAGAGTACTGCATGTTTTGACTACTTAAGAATTCAGCTAGAGAAGACCTGCAGAGCCAATGTGGAATCAGAAGACTTTGAGAATCAGCTGGGTTTTCCATTACATTTTGATCATGTTTAGTTAATAAATAAATGAAAGTGAGACTATACATATTGCAGCACTGTGGTTCAAAGAATTACTGATAATCTGCAGAGTGACTAAATAGTGAAGATAAGATATCAAGATGGCCCAATGTCACTAGTTTAGCATACGAATTCTTTGGCTCTCAGCCAAAAATGTTATCTTACAAAAGCAGCTCACGATAGAAAATCATACTGCAGATGCAAGATCAAGACTGTTTCCAGGAAAAGCACAGCATCTGTCAGTTCTAAATAACTTCACTAGTTTGCCTTGCTTGTATGAAAGATGCCCTTTTAAATAAAGGTGAATAACATTACCCATACTAGCACTAGAATGTATTTACAGCATGTGGTAGTTGAATCAGATTCTTGTGACTATTTCCCTTCCTCCTCCCATAAAATTATTATTTTTTACAAATGGGTTGTAATTGCCCCATCTGTGAAGCACTCAGTTATTAATTTTATTAAGTTAAAAACAAAACCAAAAGTAGACCTTCAATAGGAGAGGGAGGAAGGAATCTATCTTGTTTTACTCTCTTTTCGGAATACAAGATGAGCCAGGCCATAAATAAGTTGTTTGCACTGAAAACCTTATGAAAACTTTCGAGTTTTTTTTTTTTAAAAAAAAATTCACATGAGCCCACTTGGTACTGAAACGTGTGCTTCTTTGAGCAGCTTCACTTTCTTTGTTCAAAACTTAGTTGTATTATTAGGGTAACACTATAAAAATAATTGTCAGGGCTTGCGTAAACTTTTGGAACTATGGTATGTTGTCTTCACTTGTGTAGGTTACTCTATAGGCCAGGCGTCTCCAAACTTTATGAGACAAGGTCCATATTAAATTTTTGAAGGGGCTTTGAAGGCCGAAGTGACTGTGAAAAAATTCAATATATGCAAATATATGCTAAATTCCCCCCTTTGCTCCTCCAGCCACTGCTGCGGCTCCCCCCCACCTTTGATCCTCCAGCTGCTGCCGCGGGAGCATTCACCCTTCCACACATGGGGCCACCGGCAGCAGCTCACGCGGGGGAGTGGGGGGAGTGGCAGCCTCTCCACGTGCCTGCTTGGCGTGCCTGCTCAGCTGGAGGGCCAGACAAATCAAAGTCACGGGCCGGATCTGGCCCACAGGCCGTAGTTTGGAGACCCCTGCTATAGGCTGGAACTGCAACTAAGAAAAGGACTTCGTCAGAAAGGCTAGGTAGAAGCATAAGTTAAGCTGATCTTTCCCCTTTGCTTAGTGTTTAAAATAACTTCAAACATTATACAGTCCTAGCTGATGATTATGATATTAAGGGGAATATGAAATAGTAATCTGAATGAGTAAACAATGTAGTAATGTGGAGTGAATGTGGGAGAGACCGAATTTTAGAATTAACTGAGATTTCACTGGTGAATCTTGCAACATTAACCTTGCCTCAACACTAGCCTATGAATTTTAAATATTCTTTAAAAAATGCTGATCTGCTTGCATAGCTTACAACATCAACAGGCTTTCCCATTTTACTTCATAAATTAGTTGTCATGCAGCAACAATAGATTCTTGGTCATCTGTTTATTAATCAAAACCCAGTTCTTCAGAGGATGAACTGTTCTTACAGATGACAGAAGCTCTGGTTCTGGGGACCTTCCAAGTTCCACAGGAATGGAGCTGCAGAGCCTGTCTTACTCTTGGTCTGGAGCTATTTGTTGGACTTGGACTTATCTAGCCTGCTGGCCCAATTTGTTGCACAGTTAACACCTTGTTGTTCTGTGCATTAGGTTGCTTTGATAACTGTAGGCAGGCACTTCAGCAGATCCTGTCAGTTCCAGAGTAAGTGAGCCAGAGCTTCCAAAGTTCACACTGGTTCCAAGTGTGGCTATTTGGCTTGCATATGTTAGCTCCTTTAGCTTCACCAATAGGGCTTGAGCAGCTTGGCATCTGATATAAATTCCTCACTTGACAGCTGGCTCTATGCTTTATTCCCCAAAGCTGTTGCACCAGCTTACACTGTAAATTAGAGAGGCTTAACACTTCAGCATTTATTGTTCACATAAGCAAATAGCTATAGAGTTAGCTACCTGTGTATGCTTTTAAATGCACAGCTGAAAAGTATAAATGATTTCTCAGAAGTTCATGGCTAGTATTACAATGATGAAAATTGTTTTTATGTCTTTCTTGTGAAAATAGAAAATGCTATGGGAAATGCAAGTTTTCAACTATTTTTTGTCATAACTCCCACATGCAATTTATTTCCATGTTTAAGTTAAGTACAAACCAGAAAATTTTGGCTAAAAGTCCAGTTTGAGTGCCACTGAAAAATTCTTTTTTTGACAGTGTTGCAACTTTTTTTTTTTTGCTAACTTGAATGTTCATCAATTTGTCCTAGAAACAACACATTTCCTAACTAGACCTACTCAGTATATTTAAAATGTTGACATTTAAAACTAATGTAAGGCTACTGTGAGTGTTAAGTTTAAGCCTTTGACACTACATTTGAAGTCAAAAAGTTCTGCTCTTTTAAAATGCTAGAGAAAAGTGATAACATTCTGTTGCTGTAGAAGTACCATTTTAAACCTCTCTAAAATTACTGATGGGACTTTGCCCCAACTTCCAACATAGCCAAATATTTGTTTTTAGGCACAGATAAGCTGAGAATTTCAGTTTTGCAAAAAAGTTAAGTGTTAAATGAGGGATTGTGATGGCTATTGCTTCCCAGTCCTAACTGTAGTGTTGAATTTTTTAGCTTCAGTAAAAGAAACAGTAGCAATCACCAGGGTGTCTCGTTAGAAACAAACTAACATCTGAATAGCAAAGTTCCTTGCTGTCTTAAGGAAAATCTATTAAGTGTAAACTTACTGTCAGTTTAGTGTAAGAATATTATTTATGGGGTATATTTGATATGTAAAAGGAGTGCATTTCTTTTGGCACCTCTGTGAGTCAAACAAGGGGATATATCGGAAAATACCACAGAGACTGAGTATGACAGTAAAGCCACAATGCAGATTTAGGAACATTTTGCAATAACTTTTAGTTTAGCTTCCTTGCCTTTTTAAATCTGGACTGGTTTTGAAATAAAAATCTAACTTTCATGCCCTGTTCAAACCACTATTTAAATATACTTCCATTTAGGAAGTTTGCAGAGACTGATGTCTACTTTTACGTACCTTGACAAACAATATGACTACAATACCTGTGCATAGTTCTTAAGTCTCTTTTTCATATTGGTAGATGCCTATAGAATTTGAGATTTCAAACACCAATGTGGTTTTAACTATGCATGAAATGTATTTGTGTATAAAAGAGCAGAACTTAACCCATACAATAACACTGCAGTTAGAAGTAGTGCAGACCAGTATATATATTATATAATATCTTTGGCAGGTCATGGCTTAAATGTGATTCAGTGAACAGTGTTTCATGAAACTGTTTCTGTTTATGCTTGTATAAAGCTAACATTTAATCATTGACTAGCTGCTCCTATGGTATAAAACCATAGAAATAGGCTCATTATTAATGTACTTATTTATGTTTACAGAGCTTTCAAAATATAGTATAATGTAACATGCTATATACAGGAAGTGTACGCTATCAAAGTCCCGGTAATGGATGCTACTGAACCTGCTTTAGTTGAGTATACAGAAGTACAGAGACTAAGAAACATTGCCAAGATTATATATCCTATAAGTGATTCGAGTAGAAGACAGGAAAACTTGACTCCAAACATTAACTGCAGCCAACACACCAAACCCCCTGTAACATTAAATTTAATTTAAATTAGTAGATGCAGTAATGCGGGGGTGGGCAAACTTTTTTGCCCGAAGGCCACATCAGGTTTGCAAAATTATATCGAGGGCCGGGTAGGGAAGGCGCCTCCCCCAATCCAGCCCCCTCCCACTTTCCACCCCCTGACTGCCCCCTCCCACTTCCTGCCCCCTGACTGCCCTCTGAGAATCCCTGACCCATCCAAACCCCCGAACCTTGTCCCCTCACTGCCCCTTCCACAGACCCTTAACCACCCCTTAGAACTCCACCCTCTACCCAATTCCCTGCTCCCTGTTCCCTGACTGCCCCAACCCCTATCCATCTTCCCACCCCCTAACCCCCCCCCCCGAACCCCCCCCCCCCCCCACCCCCCCTGCTCTCGGACTGCCCCCCCCACACCCCCCCCCCCCACAACCACCACCCTGGAACCCTCCCATCCCCCCTCTCACCATAGCTGCTGGGGGAGGGAAGCATGCAGCCCTGGCCCCCGGAGCTCTGCTAGTGCAGGCTGACTCCGGGGGAGGGGTCAGTGCTTAGCCCCAGCCCCCAGAGCACTGCCCGTGCAGCATGGCTTGGGGGGAGGGGCTCGCAGCCCGGCTCCGCAGCGGTGCCTGGACTGTGCGGCTCCAGGGGAGGGGCCAGGGGCAGTCTCCCCGGCCGCAGGCTGGATGGGACGGTCTCGCGGGCCACATCTGGCCCGCGGGCCGTAGTTTGCCCACCCCTGCAGTAATGTAATAATTTGATGGTACTAGGTTTTGCCATCTTAGAGGTTCTTCTGTGAGATGGGGGGAAAGGGCAAAGTACTGGAAATAATGAGACTAAAATAAGGCAGAGAAGCCCATTTAGGCCACACAAGGAATAGTAGCCGACAGTCAAAACATACTGGAAGACCTCTGCTCATCCCCTTAAATGAGTCGAAATGCATTACCTTCTAGTCACATACGGAAATGGCTTCATTACCTGCTGTCCTGCGCATGTTTCCGCTGCTTTTAAGTAGTGAAGTCACTGATGTGCCTTAGAAAATAAAGAATAGACTGTCAGATGCTAACATGAAGGTTACCATTTTTAGTTCTTAGAATTACCAAGTGCAAAAGATTCCTAAAATCACTTCCAGGAAAAAAAATACGTGCTGTTTACTTCCACTCTTCATAATGGAATCATGTATCAAATCAGAAAAAATCAGCTAAAATGGTTGCATATGTTCAGTTAACTAGCTCAGATGAATTATTGGCAGAATGAACAAATAGAAGAAAGTGGGAAAGCTTGCCATTTCTAAGTACAATTGAATAAACCAGGAAAGTAGGTCCCTAGAAAAGCAAAACAATATACAACCTCTTCATCAATTTAGATTGTTGGCTCTTTGTATATGTAATTAAAAGTTAATACTCCAGCCAGTCTTAATAGTTTTTGAAGTTAATTATCTACTAATATTACAACTTAAATTCATACAGGGAGAAATGTACTAAGGTGATAAATGTTGTAATAGAGGAAAGACTGATTAAGATGAACTGATTTAAGCTTTTCCTTTTAGCAATACCAAGTACACTTTGCCACTGGTACACAACTGGTACAGAATGGGATGTAATATCTTGGTTCAAATCAATAGTTTAAGTGATAAAAGTCAATGTGTTGTCTTTCCTACTGATTAAAAACATCAACAGGCTTGGAGATTAAAAGTAGTTGAGTAAATACAGTTCTAAAAGAAGTTTTGGGGGTGTAAACCTGGTTAAAGTGATTTGGAGGGGGGGGAAGATCCACTGACAGTACAATCATGCTACTATGGTCTCTAGAATTACAGTTTAAATTTGCATCAGTTTATTAGACAAAAAAAATCCAATAACCCACATTTTCTTGAAGCAGGGAACAGGGAGGGAATCTACTTGACATAAATTTAGTAGTACAGTGAAAGCTGTGTTACTCGGCACTTTACCAACTGGAAAGCTCTAGAAACAAGCGTGTCTGATATCTCCCAATACAAATCTTCAATAGGGTTGCCTGTTGTCCAGTTTTCAAACCGAATGCCCAATTGAAAAGGGACCCAGGCAGCTCCAGTCAGCACCACTCAATGGGCCATTAAAAGTCCAGTTAGCGCGGAGCCATCGGAGTCCCTATGGCTCCCTGGAAGTAGTGACATGTCCCTGCTGCTCCTAAGCAGAGGAATGGTCACAGGGGCTCAGTGTGCTGTCCCCACCCCACCCTGAGCACTGGCTCTGCAGCTTCCATTGGATAGGAACTGCCACCAATGGGAGCTGCAGGGCCAGCGTCTATGGGTGGAGGCAGCGTGCAAAGCTGCCAGGCAGCAGCCCTGTCTAGGAGCAATAGGGACATGTCGCCACTTCCGGGGAGCCATTTGAGGTGAGTGCCGCCTGGTCCAGCACCTCAAAACCCCGACCTCCAGCCCCGAGCCCCCTCCCTTACCCAAACTCCTTTCCTCCATGGGTAAGTATAACTCTTAATTAACCAGAAATTTTGACTAATCAGCACCCTCATTGCCCCAACAGTCTGGATAACTAAGCTTTTCCTGTATAAATTGGGTAACTTGTTCAGTTAGTTCAACAGAAGGTAACTCCACCAGTCCAAGTCAACACAGGGTTTGTACTGTATACTAATTAACTGCTAGCTCTGAATCATTAACTTGCTTTTTAAAAAAATACTTGTTTCCTTCTGTGTGTGTAATGTTATCCCTTAGCTATCGGTCTACTGCTTTGTAGCCTTAAAGGTATCCTACATGTAAAAAAATGCAATTATGATAAGATTCATACAGATACGCTTTCAGAACAATAGCAAGTGTTGGAAGCTCTTATTTTATTTACTTTTACTATGTTAAAAATTAATAAGAAGAAAGGTAGGGTTGCCTCAGAGACTGGCTGAAACATTGCTCAAGAGGGAAGTTAGCTTTTCTCAGTAGAACTTCTAATTGTTAGTGAGAATTTGGACAGATAACAATATTAAAGTGTGAAGAAAGGTTCTCTGTGTGTAACCAGATATCAAAGAGTGCCATGAATATGACAGCAAACATATTACTTTACGTTTCAGCGATGGTCCAGACAATTCCTGGATCCAAGCACTTCATGAAAATCAGATCCAGATCCAGTCTTTGGCTTCAGCCCATCTCTAATTTGTTGAGGCAAGCCAGTACCTTACTCTGTGTTTCAGTTTTGTTTGCTGTTCATAACTGTTATGTATTATCAACTAGAGAACCTGTTTTTGTGAACCTGCAAGCAAATGTGTATGGAGACAGGCTATGTTAATTATTCACCAGCAAAATCATCTAACCTGTGGTGGTTTGCATACTTTTTTCTTTAACTGTAAATGTGTGTGTATGTATATATGTATATATAATATACAATAAAAGCTCCTTAAATAGATATTCAAAGGCTGAGCTTTATTTAGCTAAAAAATGATAGGGTCTATTCTGCATTCAATGTATGCACATATCTCCCATCAATTTTGATGGGTATTACATGCATGTGCAAAGAACATGATGTTAATACATGGATCTCAAGATTAATTGTTGGGGTAGGGTTGCTACTTTAGATAATAACTTACTAGTAAAAACAGAATGGGTCACTGCTACCCTGACGTACACTTTGTGCAACTACAGTGTTTTGACACAGTTGCAAGACAAAGCATAGTTTAGCCCTATATCTCCCTGCTCTCTAACTAGAGCTAAGCAAAAAGCTGATTACCCTGTTTGGTGGAAGTTCTGCGGGGGAAACTGTTCTGGGTTGAACTGTATCAAAAAATTTTGAAAAAAAAAACTTTGAATCAAGAAAGCGAACACAAATTTTGTTTGGAGTCAAACAATGTTTTTTCAACCACAAATGAATGTTCAGTTCAGTTTCTAAGCACCTTTTCACATAAAAGCAAAGGATGTAGGGCTACATTGATCAAGTGGAGGGCAGAAGAGGAGGTGGTTGTGCTCATCTTATGGCTTATAAACCCAGTGCTTAGGGATGTGGGAGACCTGTTTGTTCCCGTCTGCTGAAGTAAAGAATTTTGCACTTGCAACTTTCAAGTTGCAGGAGAGTGCCCTAGGCACTGAACTATGGAATATTCTTGTGTAGGTCTTTCAGTTTCTCCTGTTGAAACTGTTCCACTTAGCATAAAATACTTAACTAGTCACTGGACCCAAGAGCAAGAATGACTCTCAGGTCTGCTAGCTAGAGAACTCATCTGGGAGGTGGGCTACCCAAGTCCCTGCCAAATGACTATTCCACAATACTCACACAGTGGAACAGCTGCAAGATGGGAGACTTTTAGAACAAAATCCGAACACATATCTCATTTGTGCGCAAGCCCTTATTCTTAGAAACAAACAGACAAAATCTGAATACCCCTAAACTTTCATCTGAAATTCAGGTCACAACTTAAAAACTTGTACAAACCTATATAGCAAATCTTGAAACTTTGACAAAATTCACAAAGCATTTAATTGAATTTAATTTAATTCAAGAACACGACGAGCTAAGGATTTGCTTTTCCCAGGGACTGACTTTACTGAAATTACATTGATACCACCTGAAAAATCCAAGGATTTAATCTATGTTCATATTTGTTTTGTGGGAGAAACTGATCTATAATACTTCATCGTAGATCTTATGTTATCCTATGTACCTGGCTTATCAGAACTGTAAAAGGGGATCTCTACCGTCATAAATCATCATTGGAATCAGCTACTAATGGGTTTGCAAAAAGATTACCCACTACTTACAACTGGACTTCAATGATAGCTATTCTAACATGTTTCACTGTGTGTAGCTCTAGGTTAGAATTGGGAGGGAGCACACAAGATCTGGATTTGAAGGATCAAATCGTACCTCGCTGTCAACAACCTTTTTTTTTTTTTTTTTTTAAATTAGTACCTGAGTGTGGAAAGAGTAAAGACACAATAATAGAAGTAGGGTTTTGCTGTATGGACACTTACACTTTGGCTCTGCCTTCCCTACCTTCAAGTTTAAAACCATTGTCAGCTCTTACGGTGATATTTCAGGATTCTTTGGTACTGCTATAATTATTGATCCCAGGGTGAATTTTAAGTACCTCCATAACTTAGATGAGGCATGAGTCAAAGCTCTTTCTGCCACTACCTTGCTGACTGCACTTGATAAAATGCAAAGTTCCAACCCCAGTTACTTTTTAAAAGGATTGGGTGTAATGTGAAAGGCTGTAGAGTAGTGTGTTTGAAATGGTGAAAGTGGGCTAATGGCTCAATTGTTGGCAGGTGCCCAAACAAGGAGCAGAAGGTGTGAATGCGTATGAGCATAGGGGATTAAACAAAGTGAATACAGCACTTTGAGCCAAACTAGCATTTTAAAATTGAGTTTACTGCAATCTCTATTCCAATAAGTGACCCTATGTAGTGGTAAACATCCCCTGTCTTAATAAAACTGCATCTGAAGTCTATGGTTCTTTGTGACCTACCGCTGAGTAAATGATGACTTTTGTGTTGGTCTGTGCAATCCTTGCAGTGTTGGTATCTTAACTCATTATTGCAATGTGCTTTGGGATACCTTAGGTATCAAAGGAGTTACCATATATCTACCCAAGATAAAATTAACTTCTGTGATCAAATGGTGGTCTAATTGAACCTACTGTACACTTAAATCTAGTTTTATTACTGTAGTTTTCTGCTTATTCTTTCAAAAAATATTTTGTCCTCCATAGTCAAAATTATGATCAAATTAATCACTAGTAGCTGCTACATTTCTCTCTCTAGTCTTTCTTGTATTACACTATTTGCCAGTAATCTCTTATTTACAGAAATTAGAGATTTTCAGATCTAAATTCAGATGATCATACATTAATGAAACAATTGCCTTTAAAGTTAGATAGCTTCTTGTTCCTCAGTTATGTGTGAATTTTTGCAGCAAAAGGAGTCTTTGGTGTGTATGTGTGTGGGGATATAATTTCCCCATATGGTCTATTACTAGCTCATGCACAGACATGACAGCTGAAGTTTAAATAAACATAAAAGTCATCTGTTTGTGGCCTTTCCAGTAGTTATAGTAGAAAGCAGTTAAGCTTGGAAGACAGTTGCTTCAGTGTTTAAGTCATGAAAATAAAATGTTGGCATTTTTGTGGATGTGAATTAGAAACTAGATTTCTCTCCCTATGGCAGATCTGGACTACTAGGCTACTTTAAAAATCAGGGGGTCTGTGCAGAAGATGTTTCTTAAATTCAGGAATCTTGAGATGTATATGCAGAATAGATACCTGAGGTTTCCTGAATTTAGAAATCAGCAGATAATTGGCTGCAGTTTTGAAGACATTTCAGTTTAGGACACACCAGTGAACGCTCTGTTCCTGAACGGGCCTGTGACAGGGTGCTAGCAGGAAAACTGCTTAGCAAAGCCTCTGTCACCCCAGCTACACTAAAGGCAGGTAAATTGGAGCTAGAGAGGCTGCCTGGCCCTGACTGGCAGAGCAGGAACAGCTGCTTCCTCTGCAGGCTGGGGCTGGATAAAAGCCTCAGAGGAAGGAAGCTAAGGGGGGCTGGACAGGAATGTACCTGCAAAGGGGGAGGGAGCTGTTCTGCTATGCTACAGGGAGGAATAACTTGCTCTTCTCTCCTGCTGGGAGATAAGCAAGCAGGAACTCTGTATATAGTGTGCTGTGAAGGTGGTGGGAGTATGTCTTGTACAATAAAGCACAGATGAGCACTGCAAACCGGAGCCAGGAAGGCCCTGCAGGAACCCTGTTACAGGGCCCTGAAGATGCTTCATTGTTATCAAATGAACTTGGTTTAAAAACCTCAGTTTCAGTTCCTATCCTATGTAAAAGCACACACAACTAGCCAGGGTTTTGAGGAAATCTCCCCTATGGGTAGGTTATGAATGCCTGCTGTGGGGTTCCAGGTACCTTCTCTGAAGAATCTGCTATTGTCTGGACAACATGCATTACAGCAGTTCCTGTATTGCTAATAATTTCCCCACTTAGAATTTGTCTCAAAACACATTCCTTAATTTCAGTAGTTAGGGAAGGAAGGATGCAAGCTAATTTTAGGTATGCCAGAAAATCAAATTAACTATGTTAACGGTAGGACATCGATACCAATGCTATTGAAAAATAACTCGCTGGAACTGCAGGCTTCAGGTTTGTCTTCAGGTAAATGTTGTTCACTCTTGCGTAACGTTAGCAATTAACAGACCTCATGTTATGTAGTATGCTGTTATGGATTTAACCTAGCTTTTGCTAAAAGCAGAATTCTAGGTGAGGGTATAATGGCAGACAATTAGGTCTTCTTTTATCATTTTGCTTGGTTTTTTTCCTGCTGTCAAATCATGAGACTGGAACCCAGATTAAGGAAGTAATCAGGAATGCATGTAGATAAGTAAGTGAGTATGTAGTTACATTGGTGTGCTTTGAGCTCAGTTAGATTCAAAGTATAGTGCCAAGACACTTACACCAGTAATAGGAATATTTGTTGAAGCAATGTAATATATGACTTGATATTCAAGAAGCTGATGTTCTTAGTGCAGTGGTATTGTCAGTGTACCTACTTTTGGGAAAGCTTGATATGCATCACCATATCATTATCTGCAGCGCTCCGATGAGTAATTTCATTCATACAAGTAATATGTAGCTAAATAGATGAACTACATGTCAATCACATGGAGCGAGAGCTGGAAGATTAAGGTCAAATTGTACATGTTTTAGTTTCAAAGTCTAAGCTGTATGTCTCTATATTAGTCTCATGAATTGTGTGTAATAGGTGTACTAAGCCCAAGTAACTGGAATGAGATTTCACCAGCTCAACCTAGTAAATATGTAGCTGGATGAAATACAATAGGAACTTGAAGTGCCTCCTCAGAAAAGAGAGGAATGTGCTCTATTTAGAGCACAGCAAAGCTCCGAAGTTAAGGAATGAACTAAGCAAAATCACTAGCTAGGTATAAGATCAGATAAGAGTATAATAATACCACTTTGAAAATAGCATTCCTCTTGCTGATCAGCAAGTGCTAAATGACAGTTTTGTAAGATCTTCAAGACATTCCATAGACAAAGCAGCTTAGAATTTCAAAGTTAACACACAACTGTAAACACCTGTTTCACCTTGTAATTCTATTGCAGTAGCAAGATTGTTTTGGTGGGAAAGAAAAAAAGCAAATGAAAAGAATCTAAAGAACCAGTGAAGGATTTTGAAGAGTAGTGATGTGGTCTGATTGGGTAGCAAAGTCATTTTAGTAGCTCTTAATTAGCTGGACTGGGGGAGAGCAGCTTGCAATTTAAAGGCCAGAGAGCAGTTTACAGTAAACATCCAGGAAGTGATTGATTTGTATCTTGGCTAAATAGCAAACAAACCTAGCTTCTGACCATTGGTGAGGCTTTATACCTTAAAAGTTCAAAGGTTTTTTTAATTGATATGGTATTTAAATCAATATGATGTAATCTCATGTTGGATTCCTCCATAGCTTTTAAAGAGAATTCCTAACCTCTTTAGGAAAGACTTAATTCCCTGAAGAAATCACTTTGCCTATTCCAGAGGGTAATCTGTGCTAAATGGATAGTGTGCAACAATAGTGTTTTCCATAAAATCCAAAGGCGTCAGCCTCTTTCCATATGTTGGCTGTTGTTTTGCAAGATCTGCACAAACCTCAAAGGTATCTTTTTACTCAGTGTAAAAAACCAGCTTGCTAGTCTTGCATCACTACAAAGCAGATGCATAGGTACCAACTTTCCCCAAGGCCAGACCCAGCTTCCCCATCCCCATTCCAACCCCTTCCCCAAAGTCCCCACCCCAACTCTGCCCCCTCCCTGCCCCTATTGGACCTCTTCCCCATATCCCCGCCCCAGCCCTGCCTCCTTCCCTGAGCCTGCCGCATTCCCTCTCCTTCCCCTGCCCCCAGCTGTGCAAAACAGCTTTTCAGGGGGAAAGCATAGAGAGCTGGGGGTGGGGGGAAGTGGGCATTCAGCACATTCAGGGGAGGAGGGGAGCTGGGAGCTGCGAGTGGGTGCAGAACACCCACCAATTTTTCCCAGTGGGTGCTCTAGCCCCAGAGCACCCATGGACTTGGTGCCCATAAGCAGATGTGGTGCCTTGGGACAGTAGCACATGCTTTTGGAATTTGACAATGTTGCTTTCTCCTTGGCCTTACTTCTGGTCTGCCTCAACTTTCACTGCTCCAACATCAAGTGTGTCTGATCCCTTTTATCTTTCAGCACAGGGGATATTCAATCTTATATCTTCCCACGTTCCCTGTTCCCAGATTGTCTTGCTATCTTTCATGATTCTGATCACTTAACTGACCTGGTTACTGTTTCCCTATTCTTCAAAAAGCTGTCAGCAATGCTCAATTTTTTCTAAGTTTTGTACTGTGATTTATGCCCACGGTATATCAGAAGGTATGAATATCTCTACTAATGCCACAGTATTAGATTTCACATAACAGAAAATACAAGTAGTAAACATACTAACTTCTCAGTTACCTGACAAAATGCAAACCTTCTTGAATGTGAGAAGTAGAAAATTGTCCTGGTACAATTTCAACTGTTTAATTACATTATGAGTAATAAACTGAGCTTATAGTTCCAAAAAGATGGAGTGGGCTATATGCCACCCTCTGAGCTAGTGTATTACATTGCTAGGTATTGTGAAATGTATGTTTGGTTACTCTTGCAGTGTAAACAATCTATGGATTCCATTCAGTGATGGGTGAAGTGCTTCCTTTCTAGAGATATACATGCTTTGTGGCTAGTCACATGCAGTTGCACGAACATAGGAAGTAAGAGAGCCCAATGAGATTTAGTTCCCCAATTTACCCTTGTACCACCTGACTTTGGGCCAGGTACAATCTTATCCTTGTGCATTGAGTGCAAGAACTGGGAATGTCTCAGTCCAGTGGTAGGACTTTAAACCAAAGAAGACTGCTGAGTGAAGGTGGGTCAGTGCCCCACTCATTCCACATGGGTCATCAGAGCTGGCGTGTGAAGAGCAGCATACATTGCTGTCTTACTAGTGTAGTAGTGGGCACCACGCCTGGATGCGCTGTGCCTGTCTCATTCGCAAAGCCACCAGGAGCTACCATGATGATGCCTTACCTCTTCAACATCCCCCCACCAGACTGCTCTTTAAAATACAAAAGAGCCCTTGTTTATTAACCAGCTGGCATGCTTTGGGGTCTTTAGATGAAAGGTATGGACAAATCAGTTATGAGCAGGATGATGTCTTAGAGCAGGGATCTCAAACTCAAATGACCAAGAGGGCCACATGAAGACTAATGCATTGGACCAAGGGCCACATCACTGACATACACCCACTCCCCCCGGCCCCTCCCCCATGCCACCCCTTCCATAAGGCCCCTCTCCGCACCCCTTCCCTGCACCCATTCCAAACCCTTCCCCCAAAGTCCCCACCTCAACTCTGCCCTCTCTCTGCCCCTATTTCAATCCCTTCCAAAAATCCCCACCTCTTCTCCCCCTCCTCTCCTGTGTGCATGGCTTCCTGATCCTCCTCTTCCCTCCTGGAAACCACTAAGCCCCCAGACAGCTGTTTGGTAGTGGGAACTGACTGGTGGTAGGTAGAGGAATGGAGAGCAGTGCGCGAAGTGTGGGAGCTTAGCTGCAGGAAATTCTCAGGGAGAGGGGAGTTTGGTGGCCACAGGAAGTAACTTCAGGGGAGCAGGGCGAGAAGGGGAGTGGAGCTTGGTAGACTGCAGCAAAGAACTCAGTGGGCCGCATATTTGAGACCCTTGTCATAGAGTGATAATGAAATACTTTCTATTACATTGGTGACAAGGCAGGAAGTTTCACAGCAACTATTAAAACTAGGTTTTTAACTTGGCAGGATGGGATAAATTGAAACAAAGATATCAAAGAAGTGGCTGAGGAGTTCACTGAATCATGAGCGTTGATTTTTAGCAAATCTTGGGACAATAGAGTTCCTGAGGACAGGGGAAAAGCTCAAGTGTTCTTAAAAAGAGTTGACCGGATGACCTGGGAAACTGTAGGGTGGTTAACTAGACCTCAGTTGAGGGCAAAATCATGGAAAGGCTGATATGATGTATAATCAGTGAAGGATTAAGATGGTAACATAATTGCCAGTCAAAACGGTGTCATGAAAAATAGGTCTTGTCAAATAGATAATTGTTTAAAGATTGCAAATGATGATAGATACTCTAATTGCCACATAAATATACTGGGACTCCTGAAAGGTGTTTCAGTTAATCCCACATGGCATTCTGATATACAAATGAAAATCAGCCCATATCGAATGGGTTAAAAAACTAGCTAATGCATAGAATGCGAAAATATAATTTTCAGTAGAAAATTGTCAGCTATGGTTGTTCCTAGTTGGGTCCTCCAGGGCTTTGTTGTCAGGGTTCCTTCCCCACTCTGAACTCTGGGGTACAGATGTGGGTACCCATATGAAAGACCTCCTAAGCTTATTTCTACAAGCTTAGGTTAAAACTTACCCAAGACACAAATCCTTCCATGTCCTTGGATGGGATTGCTGCCACCACTAAGTGATTTAGATAAAGATTCAGGGAAAGGACCACTTAGAGTTCCTATTTCCCCCCAAAATATTATCCCAAATCCCTTCACTCCCTTTCCGGGGAAAGCTTGAGAATAATATCCTCACCAGTTGGTACAGGTGAGCACAGACTGAACTCCTGGGTTTTTAGGACAATCAATTAGGTTCTTAAAGGAAGAATTTTATTTTTAAAAAAAGTAAAAGAATTACCTCCATAATATCAGGATGGAAGGTAAATTTACAGGGTAATAAAAAGATTTAAAACACAGGATTCCCCTCTAGGGAGGCTTAATTTCAAAGTTACAAAAAATAGGAATAAAACTCCCTCTTAGCGTAGGGAAAGTTCACAAGCTAAAACAAAAGATAATCTAATTCATTTCTTTGCTTTACTTACAATTTTTGTAATTCTAGATGCTTATTTCAGGGTAGGATTCTAGGACCTGCACTGGTCCCTCTCTGGTTCTGAGAAAACACACACAAAAAAAACCTCCCCCCACAGCTCTGAAAGTATCTTCTTTCCTCATTGGCCCTTTTGGTCAGGTGCCAACCAGATTATTTGAGCTTCTTAACCCCTTACAGATAAGTGATGCTGTACCTCTGGCCTGGAGGGATTTTATATTATTGCATACATAAAGGTTGTTACCCTTTCCCTTATATTTATGACAGATGTATTCTGTACAATGCTACTGAATATCTTTTTCTGTGATCAGGAAGACAGTATAAAATTACTGGTAAAGCTTGCAGATAAGATAAAAATTATTATTTACCACTCCAATGATGAGGACAAGTCAGTTATACAGACCAATCTGGATATAAAATGGACTCACTTGAACAAGCTACATTTTTAGCACAGATAAAGGATTCAGGGATCATTGAGATAACAAATTCAGCATGAGCTTCCTTGAGCAGTGCTGTAGCTGTGACAGTGAACAGGATCCTCAGACATAAAGTGGGAATATCAGTAGGATGGAAGAGTGCATGAATTTTGTATCCAGACCTGGTGTCTATACTTGAAAAAGGATGTTGGAAAAACTGGAAAGGGTTCTGAAAAGGCTACAATAATCGTTTGAACCTGCTTTACAGAGAGAGAGAGAGAGAGAGAGAGAGAGACTAAATAAGATTAATCTATTTAGATGATTTTAGAGAAGATTAAGAAGTTACTTGATCAGTCTATAAGTATCTGCATGGGGAAGAAATTTTTGAGACCAGACTGCTCTTTAATCTAGCAGACAAAGACATAATGAGAGCAAATGGCTGAAAGGTGAAACTAGAAAAAGTCAGAGTAGAAGTAAAGGAGCACTTCAATGGTGAAGGTATTTAAACATTGGAACAATTTATCAAACAATTTATCAAACATATTCAATCAAGATTTGGATATCTTTTAAAAAGGAGGGTTGTGATGAATGTGAGGGCTTGCTGTAGGAAACATTGGGCAAGATCTTTTGGGCTGTTATGCAAAAGGTCAGACTAGATGATGATGATGGTCCCTTCTGATCTTAAAAATCTATGAATCTAGGTATTACAGTTATATTGGTTAAAGCTGCATGTGCCCCATCAGAATAATCTTATTCTGGACTGCAAGACATTTTGCTCATGTTGACTGTTCACAGGCACTGCCCCCTGAAGCTCCCTGTGGCCATGGTTCACCGTTCCCAGCCAATGGGAGCTGTAGGAATCTGATTGTAGTCGCAGGTTGCCCACCGTTGGGTTAAAGTGTCTGACCAATACAAAATTCTTGTGATGCTGAAGTTCAATTTGTCCCCACCACTCATTCAAAGACTGGAAAACTGTGCTGCTGCTATAAGGGCATTGTTAACATCCCTTACAACAGTGTCAAGTCTTTTGATTTGGTTATAGTACAGGGAACGAGGGAAGATGTTAACAATTAATCAGATAAAATTCCAGAGCCGCTTTAAACAGCTTTTCAATTAGAACTGATTTGCAATAACACATGAAATTAGAAAATGGGTTTGAATATTTGTATATGGCTATTAATTTCAAATGAAACTCAAGGAGGCTTAAAGCTACTTTCTGTCATAGCCTATATATCCTATATATAACTTGAATGTAGAGTACATCCCCAACTGATATGTAGATCCCTGAATATTACCTCATACCCTGTCATGTTTGCTTGACCTATGGCAGGCCGAAATGATGATAGTTGAGGCAGCATTGTTGTCTGAATACTCTATAGTTTTAAAGTAAAACTGATGATATTCCTATTGAAGACTGCTTGTGCAGGCAAGATGTTTTAGTATACTTCATCATTAGTCAGATAGTTACACCTTACTACTGATATTTTTATGCCAGTATACAGATCTCATTACTATACACCTAATATGTTGTGTATTTAATATAAAGTCATCATTAAATTCCCAGACATGAAATTGTTATGAGAAGGAGTGTTGTGTGTTATGAGAAGGAATAAATAACACTTCCTTATTTCCTTTCTCCACACCAGTCATGATTTTATAGACCTCTATCATATCCCCCCTTAGCAGAAAAGAGATGAGTAAGGGGGGTATATGATAGAGATTTATAAAATCATGACTGATGTGGAGAAAGGAAATAAGAAAGTGTTATTTACTCTTCCTCATAACACAAGAACAAGAAGCACCAAATGAAATGAATAGATAGGTTTCAAATGAACAAAAGGAAATATTGTTTCACACAATACACAGTCAACCTGTAGAATTCTTTGCCAGAGGATGTTGTGAACACCCAGATTATAACAGGGTTCAAAAAAGAACTAGGTAAATTTATGGAGGATAGGTCCATCAACCGCTGTTAGCCAGGATGGGCAGGGGTGATGTCCTTAGCCTCTCTTTGCCAAAGGCTGGGATGGGTGACAGAAAATGGATCATTTGATGGTTACCTGTTCTGTTCATTTCCTCTGGGGTACTTGGCGTTGGCCACTGTAGGAAGATAGGATACTGGGCTAGATGGACCTTTAGTCTGACCCAGTATGGCTGTTCTTATGTTACCCAGGTTGAAGCTGACAGAACATCTAAGTAGTTAAGAGTAAAAATTGGTATAAGAACCTTGCAGTTTTTTTTTTAATGAAGCCACAATTCATATATGAAGTAAAATGGAAACAAAGCAAGGGCTATAAGTAAGAAAATAGAACTGAGTTAAGGTGTCCAGGCTACCCCAATATTTGTCCCTTGGCCATACCCATCTCCACCTCCCCATCTGCTTATAAAATGTGCTGTTTTGGGGTGAAGAACCTTTTCTAATTTACATCTACACCTTATGGATTATATTTTATCTACTGTAATTGTAGAACTTGGTGGTATGGCGATAGGAGCTATAAAAATATCAATATGGAGTATAAAATGTTCACCTCGTAGGGCTGATTTATAATCATGTTTTCATTGTGGAGATGCTTTGTGTCTAATGACAAGTGAATCAGCAGTTAGCATCTGTCCTAGAGCCCAGTCCTGAGACATGTTGAATAACCTCAACACTTTAAGGGTCCAATGCTATGATGAGGAGTGGGATGTCCAAAAATTCCTGAACAATGGTGTGGAAGCCAAGTAGCTTTCCTCTGTGCAATATCCGTGAAAAGGCAACAGTTGCCACAACTGCTCTGTGACTAAGAGTAAAGTGTATACTCTTGTTATTCTTAGTAACATTAAACTGTTTTGTGGATTGGTAAAATAATCTGAATTCTAAATGTATTCAAGGTATTGCTATGGGGGCAGTTTTACCTTAACTTGAAAACTAACTGATGGTTTCTTTTTCATTTTCTGAGGACTGCATTTAAAACGTTTACATGCTCAAGCTAGTGATATGGTAAAGCTCGTTGATTATGCTAATTCCAGACAATTTCTCCTTTAACGCACAATATTGGACTGGAGAAAAAGGGCTGAGGGGGGTAAGGGGTTCTCTGTCATCCTAAAGGTCTCTTGATGTGTGTGAGGGAGTCACCTCTGGACACCTGATGTCCCCTGGAGATGTGCAATGCCCTCTTTCATCTCCCATGTTCCAACTTTTGCTAGAAATTTGCCAATCTGTGGCTTTGTTAGCAATTTCTACTTGAGTGTGATACCAGAAATTAACAGTCTTCCCAGTGAGAAATCAACTGAAGATGTTAGCCATTTAAGTGGGACAGTAGATATTAGCTTTGAAAACCAAAGCAACTTCACTCAGGTACAAATTCTGGAGCTTATGACTGGCCAATTGTATGTGTATTGTAGTTATGTCCATTCTAGTTCAGCACATGTTTTTAAACACTCAGACCCCAAGATAGCAAGTGTCTCGGTGTGTGGACAATATGAGGATAATCAAGGATACTTAAATGAAATACTAAATTAAAAAAAAAAGCCTGTTTGCTCTGGAATAAACTTAGAACTTACTTTCTTCCAACCAATTAAGGGTTTAAACTCTTGCCCCATTTCAGTGCCCAACTTACATTCTTGTTTAAAATAAAGATGAGATAGGGAGATTAAAAACATTTTGATCCCTTAAACCTGTCAGCTAGTGCAGCAGCTGCCTGGCTGACTACCACTGTTATTTGTATCCATACTGTTGATTTTTGGATGCAATTCAGGGAACTAATTTTCATCTAGAATGCCCTCTCAATTTGATTTCTTGGCCACCTGGAAGGCTGCCTCTCCACTATTGTTGCACTACAGTACATGCAACCACAAGAAGTGAATCAGGTGGGCAATCTTGATATAAATGCCAAGATGTGTGTCTGGGGCCACATGCTGTTTACTGTTGGAGGGCTCATAGCTCTGAATTTGACTTAGCTGTTGATGACTCAGACCCTGATCTTCAATTATATCAGAAGGCTGGTACTAACTGGGGCTTTAAATGAAGAATTGGTGGTAATTATCACTCATAAATATAACTGAAACCTTAAATAAACTTAATGATAGTAATTAATAGTAGTATTTTGATCTTTACTGTGTGTATTAGAACCTATTGATGAGCACAGTTTAAAACCTGAACTAACTTGAAATCCAAACTGGGGGTCCGGCTGGATATTTGACTGCTTGTGTATATCAGAATAATACAAACTACGGTTAAGTGTGGGGCCACATTACAGCTTTGCAATCTAAACCTGAAGAGAGATGACTTGGAAACGTAGTGTAGAATGTGGTGAGTAGTTCAGTTATTGCTGCTTCTCTTTAGGAGGGAGTTAAAGGCAATGGATTCCAATTAGATACAGTTTGAGGGCTTTTTTGAAAACTATAAACATTACATGTCTCTTCAAGGCAGACTCATGCTTTTTATTTCAGTTGATAAATTGATCAGCTGGGATGACTGAGGAGAGCCTCTAGGTCCACTCATCTGAGGGCTGTGAGAAGACTAGTTGGAGAGTCCCCACATCTGCAACTCTTTCTCCTGGCAAAGTCCAGCTTTTTGGGTTTTTTTTAACCCTCAGACCATGCTGCACCCAGGCTTCACTGAAGCTGCTGGTTGGAGGGACGTGTGTTTTCAGAGGATTATATTTTCCTTTGGGTGACTCTGGTACTGAAGTTTGCTAACTTGAGTTGAGTGATGTATTAAATGTATCTTTACATTTGTCACAAGTAGCCCCAGAGAGAAAAAATCACTTGATTGTGATGCAAAACTTAAATTTCACCAATGGACTCTTAAGGAGACTATTGCCATAGTAGCAAAGTCTTGGGAAAAAATCCCTCTAAACTACAGAGGGAATTTTTTCTTCAGTTGCTCCATAATATCCACCCCAGGTTTTACAATAAGCTCTGTTGCGTGATGGATCACAGCTTTAAAAATAGTGTGCTTAGTGCCATGTGGGTAATTGGTGGTGGTTTGCCTCTCAAATCAATCTCCTTGATCTGTACCTCAATATCTCGAATCAGCAGTTTCATTTAAGGAGCTCCCAGTAACCTGGGATACGGCATAGATAACTGTAACAGAATACCATTCAGTTAGTTCTACGTGACTTCACTTTTAAATGTAGTTTTCACTGCTGGCACAATCAGCAAAAGTAAAAGATAAGATTGAGCTTCATCTCATGGAGCAGGAGTTGAATAATATTTAATGAAGAATGTACTTTGACTCTAAATGCCTTGGAATATATTTTGTGTGTGTTCAAAGATAATTTGTTAAATAAAAGGAGTGTATTTAACAAGTTGGTTGATGTATTGATCAAATAAATATGGTCAGAGAATGAGAGAGTGTGTGGCTAAAACAATACAAACACATGGACTCTTAATTTTAACAAAAGCTTCCAAGCAACTGAGGAAAACAATTGTAGAATTATAGAACTGTAGGGCTGGAAGGGACCTCAAAATCATCAAGTCCAGCCTCTTCTGCTGCAGCTGGACCAAGTAAACCTAGACCATCTCTGAAAGGTTTGCCCAACCTGTTTTTTTAAAGCTTCCTATAATGTGGAATCCTCAACCTCCCTTGGAAGCCAATTCCAGAACTTTACTACCCTTAGAGTTAGGTCAGATATTAGGAAAAACTTTCTAATTCTCCCTTGCCGCAGATTAAGCATATTACCTCTTGTTTTACCTGCAGTGGCCTAGGAGAATAACACTGCTCTACAGCCAAAATGCTTCTGAAATAAATGTAGTCAAACTTTACTAATTCTGGGTCACTGAGAACGAAAATGATGCTTAAAATTGTTGATAGGCTCTAGTTTTCAAGATATGCTATTGGGTCAGTATATACGAACCTTCACATGGGAATAGCGGAGGATAAGTGAGTTATAAAGGGAAGGGATCTCAATTTAAACCAGAAATGACTAAAATACATCTTTGACTGGATCTATGAATAAATCTGTGACTGGGTTTGGACAGTACTTGCTTTTTAGGCAAAACAATTAATGATGCAATCTGAAGCTGGTATTGCCTCATACATGATATGAATTGCATCATGTTATTTCTAGAAGTCATGGATGATGCAATCATAACAAAGCTTACATCACTCTGCTGAACAAATTGCCCCATATCAGCTCTAGAAATCATACAGTGTCGTGCTCTGTTATTTGTCAGTGTTTGATTTTGCAAAGGGACACATTTCTGTTTAGCCAAAGTGAGCAGAGATGCCTCGTACTTGTGTGAACAGTGCAGATAACTTCTGCTATGTTTGTGATGAAGTGACTTTTGCATCACAAAAGCGCAATATAACCACACGTGGTTAAGAAAGCCTATCACCTTTATTTTGGCTGCAAAACTGGAGATCAGGACAACAGGTGGGCCCCACACATATGCTGCAACACTTGTGCAACAAATCTTCGCCAGTGGTTGAACAGGACAAGGAAATCTATGCCTTTTGCAGTGCCAATGATTTGGAGAGAGCCAACAGATCATACCAGCAATTGTTACTTCTGCATGGTGCCTCCAGTTGAGAAAGATATGTCAAAGAAGAAAAAGTGGACTGTGCATTATCCAAACATTCCATCAGCTATCCGCCCAATACCCCACGGAGAAGGACTTCCGGTTCCTGATGCACCAGAATCATTCTCACTTGAGTCAGACGAGGAAGAGGATGAAACTTCTGGTCCTGAACCATCAATGTCACAGGACCCACATTTTCTCCCATCCTCCTCCTCTGAACCACACCTCATAACACAAGCTGAACTGAATGACCTTGTCAGGGATTTGGAACTACCCGAGAGTAAGGCAGAGCTGTTGGGCTCCAGACTACAGCAGTGGAATCTCCTGGCAGGTGATGTTAGGGTTTCCATGTTCCGTGACCGTCAAAAGGATCTTGTCCCATTCTTCTTCATGGAAGGTGATCTTGTAGCCTGCAACAACATCGATGGTGTGATGGCAGCCCTCAACATCGTTCACGATCCAGATGAGTGGAGACTCTTCATTGATTCATCGAAGACGAGTCTTAAAGCTGTTTTGCTGCATAATGGCAATTCCAGTTGGTCATGCAGTCCATATGAAGGAAACCTATGACAACATGAAACAACTTTTGAGGTGCATAAACTATGACCAACCTCAGTGGCAGCTTTGTGGCGATTTGAAGGTTGTTGCTCTCTTGCTTGGTTTGCAGACTGGATACACAAAATACTGCTGTTTTCTCTGCGAATGGGATAGTCGTGCAAGAGATTCCCACTACATCAAGAAAGATTGGCCAATCCGACAGTCACTGGAGCCTGTGAGGAAAAGTGTTCAGCATCCACCACTTGTTGAATCAAGGAAGATTTTGTTACCACCCTTACACATCAAGCTGAGTCTGATGAAGAACTTTGTCAAGGCCATTGACAAAACACAAACAGCTTTCAAGTACCTCCGTGGAAAATTTCCAAGGTTAAGTGAAGCTAAGATAAAGGAAGGTGTCTTTGTCGGTCCTCAGATTCGTGAACTTCTTCGAGATGATGTATTTGACCATGCACTGTGTGGCAAGGAAAAGATGGCATGGAAAGCCTTCCAGTCAGTGGCAATACATTTTCTCGGAAACAACAAGGCAAACAACTACAGGTTGTTGGTGGAAAACCTCCTCAAGGCATACAAAAGCCTTGGTTGCAACATGTCACTAAAGATACATTTTTTGCACTCTCATCTAGATTTTTTTCCACCGAACTGCGGAGCAGTGAGCGACTAACACGGCGAGCGATTTCACCAGGACATTGCAACAATGGAGAAACGCTATCAGGGTAAATGGAGCCCATCAATGCTTGCAGACTATTGCTGAACAGTGACAAGAGATGCTCCATTTAATGAATACAAGAGACAAGCCAAGAAGCGCCGAGTAGACACTGAATAGGACAAAACTATGTACATAATAGTTTTTTGCCTTTTGTTTCATAATACATTTTATTTATATAACCCTTTTGCTGATTTTTAAAGTTTTACATAAACAGGACAGGTGAAATATTATCATATAAAGCAACCATAAACACATGAAAAGACCTAGGTTTACAATTTATGATTAAAACTCTACTATCTACACAATATATATAGACATCAAATGTAAAAACTTAAATATCTTAGAAACAGTAGCCAATCAGTTGTTTTAATTGTCATATTTGAATTCAGCACATCAAAATACATAATAAATATCATATATTTTATCTCTGAAGCAGACGACTTCTAAAAATTGTAGACCAGTGTAATTGATCACCATCCTCTTCATAACAGCCCTTAACATATTTAAAGACTGATATCAAGTCCCCACTCAGTCTTCTTTTCTCAAGACTAAATATACCCATATTTTTTTAGCCTTTCCTCATAGATCAGGTTTCCTAAACAGTGTATCATTTTTGTTGCTGTTCTCTGGACTCTCTGCAATATATTCACATCTTTTCTTAAGTGTGGTGCCCATAGCTGGACACAGTACTCCAGCTGAGGCCTCACCAGTGCCAAGTAGAGTGGGATAATTACCTCCCTTGTCTTATATATGATATCTGTAATACACCTTAGAACAATATTAGGCTTTTTTGCAATTGCATCACATTGTTGACTCTCATTCAGTTTATGATCCACTATAATCACCACATCCTTTTCAACAGTATTTGCTTACGATACAAAAACATGGATGTCTGAGGATTTTCTTTGGCTGTTACTGAGAGAATGGAAACCTGTTGGTACAGCACAAGTGGAATTCTGGGTCTATGTGCCTGTCCGTGGGTTATGGAGTGTGCTTCTTCTGTCTAACCAATATAAATCAATATTAAAAGTGCTTATGAGCACTTGAGGGTACTACTTTACTATAAGAAATTTAAAATACTTGAATATATAATATTTCATGAGTCCCCATATAGCAATACTACATTAGTCTCCTTTCACATGCCTCAATTCTTAAGCCTAGAAGGAACAGGATTAATTTCTAACTTCCGCCAAGGCTACTTTCAGGCCCTTTAAAATGCTACAGGGTGTAAAGTGGGTATAAAAGTAATTCACACTGCCAGAATGGAAATGAGAATCTAGGTCATAAAGTTGAAGTTGTCTTTGGAAAGAACTTTCTGAAATGCCTTGAAGTATAATGTTTCTCAAACATGTCAGGCATTTTTTAGGGAGGGAAGTAGCTGTGACTGAAAAGCCAATAGCTGACGATGAAATATTCAGCACAATTCTCATGAGGTAAGCATAAGAGAATATTCAGGCAGCATTTTTAGTCTCTGGGAACAGTGAAGTAGTGAAAACAAAATGGTGATGGCAGAAGAACATTCAGAAGTATAGGGTGAGTGAGAACAAGGAGGAAGAACGCATGTGTGAGAGGGGAGATCAACGAGGCTGCTTGGAAGAGGTTTCTAAAAAAAGGCAAGAAACCAATGTGTTTATGAGTGCAGAACCAATTGAGTTCTATTTCACTTTGATCACTCTTTCTAGTTAAAAAAAAATCAGTTGGAAAAACTATGGGCATGACCAAAGCCCAAAAGTATTTTGGGGTCTTCTTTCTCCCTTTTTGTCACTGTACCTTTAATGGGGAGATAAAGGGAATGCAGAGAGGCTAGAGTGGACATAATGAAGGATAGTTGTGATGTGTAATAGCAAGCTTAAGTGCCTAAAAGTGCAGCCCCTTTTTTATTGCACCCTATAGAGAGGATGGAAATATGATCTTAATGTGCTGCCAGCTTTTTCTTCCTCTCCCCCCAGCAATAATGGATATTAACTCTTGGATGCAAATTAAAATAATGACAAGATACCACATTAGTGATGAGTGTAGGGAGAAGAGGGTAAAATTTGAGAGCTTTGTCTTGGCTAAAATCTCCACAGTGTCTGCTGCTGAGGGGAAAAGCTCGTAGTTTTCTGAAATTGGACAAAAAGGCTAATAAGATGACTGAAATACTTGGGGCTTCTGTTTCCAGCTGGGGCTAGAGGTGCATAGAAGAAGATGAACAGTTCTTCAAAAGTAAAAAAAGCTAAACATATTTGAATCTCAGCAGAAATTAGTGTGGTCCCAGTCTTAGCAGAGTTTGGTTGGGGAAAAGGGGGTTCTCTTCACTAGTCTGTCTGCTAATTTTTCAATGAAATAAGAACTGACTGTGTTGCAAAGGCTCTTCAGGCTCTGATCTATCAACTATACTTCCTGCCATTTTAAAAAAAAGTCCTGTTGAAATGAATTCTAATATAGACTGTGTTTAATCATTGCAACTGAGAGTCATGATTGTGCCATGAAGCTTAGAAAAGACAGACTAACAAAAAAGAACCTCATCTCATTATTGTTTTTATCAGCTGTGATGCAGAAAAAAATATAGTTGGTTTTGTCTGTGTTTGCACTGATCTCTTTCCACACAATGACTCCTGGGAGAGTTAACTGGATGTCACATTAGTAAGTGTGAGTGGGTGTGTGTGTTTGCTCACAGTGGAATGAGTTCCATGCTTGTAGCTAAGTGATATGACATGCCTGCTGTTGAGCTCTCAAGAGCATCTTCTATGGATCTATAAATATTTCACCTGGGCTTCAAAAGTAAAGGCTAACGCTTTTCTCCCTAGTTCCTATACATGTGTACTACTTTAGTAAATGTTGACCAGCACCCACATTTTTCTAACTAGAGTGGCTGGGATTATTGAAATCCACAACAACTCCCACACTTTAAATTGAAAAACATTTATTCAGCACCGTTGACACGTGGCATTTGAGAAGCAGGACAAGATCTCTCTCAGGGAGAATTCATAATGAAAATTGGACAGAGGAAACACCACAGGGAGTGAAGGACAATGGAAAATGGAGAGCAACTCTCGGTAGAAAAATAAGATTTATGGGTGATATACTGTAATTGATCTTCTATTTTTATTTGCCCTTTTAAAATTGAAACAGGTGAAACACGAACTAGACCTTAACCTAAAGATGGACAACAAGCGAAAGTAACAGGTTTCAGAGTAGTAGCAAAAGTAAGTGTTGGAGAAGAGAGTGAGTGTCCAGGAGGTGGGAAATTGGTTCAAATAACAATATCAAGAAGCAACAGCTGGAAAAGTGTGGTAAGAAGTTGCACATTTCCTGACGAGGTTTGTATTTTCCGGGGCAACTTTTAAAAATTAAACTGCCAATACAGAAAACATCTTTAACTGTAAAATAACAAGAGAAACTGAGGATTAGAAGGAGCGAACGGTAAAAGTCTGAAAACTCAGACATCTTGAATATTGTACACCAAAAAATCTAAACAGCGGGCAGACTGTATATATTTGGTAGAAGTTAAAATTGTACTTAAATGAGCTCTCTCTCTCCATGTTCTCTGTTTAACTTTATATGGTTGGCAGAGTAGAGTTGTTAGTTGCCCATGTAAGAAATTCAACTTTTGTCACTTAATGTATGAATGCCTGCAGTGCCTCATCTTTATCTTAAATGCTGTTTGCTTCCTAGTTGTCAGGTCTATGTTGGATATAATGGAATCTCAGGCCTACCCTTTGAAGACATGTAGGATATTGTGACTTTACAGCCCATTTCTTCCAGATGGACCCATATCCAACTACATAAAATCCCCAGGCAAGTATCGACTCTGGAGGGAAAAAAAACCAAAATTCCTAATGGTTAATTGCATGATACAACAGTCTGTCCTAGCAGTGCTTACAGTATTGACTGTTGAAAACTCTTAGTGTCCAAGACGATACTTTTAGTTGTGTTCATGCAGCAAATGTTAAAAGGTATAAAAACTGAAATCTTAACTACCAATGTTCTAGCCTTTTTGAAGTATTCATACGGTGAGAGAAAGAAGTAGTGGTTCTGGAATGTTCAATTGCATGTTTTCACTTGAAGTATAGAATAAAACCATCTACTTCACGCCAGATATGTGCACCAAATACTTCACACAATGCAAAACTGGTGACATTTGTCTTTGGAGGAAGGAGTGGGAAGGGGGAGGGTTTCAGTTTTAATCCTAGCTGGGACCTGAAGAGATGGAAATCAGTCAAGAAAAGCTAGCTCGGGCTCCTCGCGCTGCTTTGAATGGCATTGCTATATTTCCTGCAAAACTTCTTCAAACTCTCTGTTATGCTGGAAATAACTTTATTTAAAAATAAGCGTAGGCAGAGTCCAGCAGTTAAAGTAGGAGACTTGTAACCAGGACTTGTAACTCCTATAGCAAGCTCTGTTGTTGACATGCTGTCTGACAATAAGTAAGTCACTAAGACCTGGAATTTCAAACTTTGATCCTTAAACTAAAATACCTAAATCCCATTTTGAAGGAATTGTAAGTAGAGCTGAGACAAATATTTCCAGGTCAAACTCTTATTTGCTGAAAAATGCAGATTATACAAGGGTTTCTAACCATCACAGAAGTGAAGTTCTAAAACAGTCTTCCAAGAGGGCAGTGGGAACAAAAAAGCCTAACTGGCTTCAAGACTGAACTTGGTAAGTTTATGGAGGGGATGGTATGATGAGACTGCCTACAATGGTATATCACCAATCTGTGACTGCTAGCAGCAAATATCTCCAACAGCTAGTGATGGCACACTAGATGGGGAAAGCTCTGAGTTATTATAGAGAATTGTTTCCCAGGTGTCCGGTGTGTCTTGCCCATATGTTCAGGGTCTAACTCAGGGATCGGCAACCTTTGGCATGTGGTCCACCAGGGTTAGCCCCCTAGTGATCCAGGCTGGTTTGCTTACCTGCCATGTCTACAAGTTTAGCTGATCACAGCTCCCACTGGCTGTGGTTCACCGCTCCAGGCCAATAGGGGTTGCTAGAAGAGGCACCGGCCGAGGGATGTGCTGGCCATCACTTCCCACAGCCCCAGTTGACCTGGAGGAGCGACCCACAGCCAGTGGGTGCTGCAATTGTTTACCTGCCGCATCTGCAGGTTCAACCAAACTGGCTCAGCCCACCAGGGGGCTTACGCTGGCAAGCCGCATGCCAAAGGTTGCCAATCCCCGGTCTAACTAATCACCATATTTGGGGTCAGGAAGGAATTTTCTCCTGGGTCAGATTGAAAGAGATCCTGGGGATTTTTCAGCTTACTCTGCAGCATGGTGCGTGGGTCACTTGCAGGTTTAAACTAGTGTAAATGATGGATTATCTGTAACTTTAAGTCTTTATATCATGATCTGAGGACTTCAATAACTCATCCAAAGATTATGGGTCTACTATAGGTATGTTTGGTGAGGTTCTGTGGCCTGCAATGTACAGGAGGTCAAACTAGATGATCATGATGGTTCCCTCTGACCTTAAAGTCTCTTAGTCTGAGATTTGTGTTGACCAAAACATTTAGCAAATATGCCTTTTTCAACCAATTGTTTGGGTTGCAACAAAAAAAATTTCAAAACTGCCAATCATTTTGACATTTCCCGAATGAAACATTTTGAAATTTTTGACTAGATTCAGAGAGGGATTTAGGTACCATTCCCAAAAATGGAAGAAGGAAAAGTTGTATTTTACTGATGAGTAGGCATTCTAAGATAAACCCTTTAATGAGAAGGTGAACATTTGTGCATAATTAAGGTTACAAAACTTCCTACTTCTCACGGGCTGCGGTCTCCTGTTCTGGGCTTATTTGCTTCTGTTCCCTGCAGGAAGTGTCCCAGGGAACAAAAGACTGCAGGAAGAGTGAACACGAAATGTTATCTCTGAACTTTCTAGAAGAGTTACCTATAGCACAAAGGTAGTACTGGTGATACCCAGTAGCCCACTGTTTGCAATGTGGGAAGTTCAAATCCTTGCTCTAGAGCAGGGACTTGAATGTAGGTCTTCCCCTCCCTGGTGAGCATCTAAACCACCAGGCTATATCTATTATGAAGAGGGACTCTCAATCTCTCCTATTGAAGCTGTGCCACTTTGTATAAAATACTTGAATCGTCATCAGGCAACAGAGTATGAGTGATGCTACATCCTGGAAGACAGGGCCCTGACATGGGATGGGCAACACCAGATTCTATTCCCTATTCCAATTAATGTGATTTTGGGGTTGTCTAACCTATTCATCAAAGCTTTATATTTTTGGCTTTATTCTCTGTGCCTCAGTCTACTTATTTACAAAATAGAAAATTGATAATTAATCCCCTCACATGAGGGTTGTGAAGCTGAACTGATGGTTTTCACATTTTTCATGATGAAATGGAAAGGGCCATGTAGAGTACAGAGAGAAATGAAACTGCATTCTTAATGAAGGCTCTTCCTCATCCTCTGTGCTCCGCACTTAGGAGTTGGTGAAAAAAGATCAGACTGTGAAGGAATTGATACAGAAGAGAGATCTGGGGTCTATTACAAACCTTGTTTTGTATTTGTCACAGGGTCTGCACAGGTGTCTCTCTCTCTCTCTCTCTCTCTCTCTCATCCATCCTCTCTTTCCCCTGTGCCCTGTCTGATAGAAACAAGTCTTCACATGCTCTTCTGGTGTTTCATCCTAGTGTCCTTTATTTACAGTGTATACCAGGCGTTCAGTGCAAGAAAGTGCTCCCCTTCATTCCCCAACAGTTACCCTTTTTGTACCTGGGTACAGGGTCTCCAGGCCCCTGAGGCACCCTGCCTGCAGTGAGGAGACAGCACAGCAGCCTCCTGTCCCCTTCCTGAATTATCCCCTAACTGAGTTAAGCTCAGGGCTTTTCTAGCCCTCTCAGTTTGCAGCCTCAGCTGTGACCACTTAGCCCAATCTGCTGCTGTGAGCCAGCCCTCATTAGGGCCCACAGCTGGGCTCCCTGCTGGTTGTTTCAAGCCTCTGCCTCTGGCC
The DNA here is from genome assembly GCA_007922305.1 of Dermatemys mawii. Lineage (NCBI taxonomy): Eukaryota > Metazoa > Chordata > Testudines > Dermatemydidae > Dermatemys > Dermatemys mawii. Next base: position 19,750,749 of record ML677351.1, read on the forward strand.
CTCCTGCCAAAAAGCAGGCCTTAGCCAGCAGTGGCAGGGCATTCAAGGGGTTTTACACCTGCCCTGCCACAGTGTTGTATTGTATCGCCACCATTACTTCTGTGCTGCTGCTGGTGGGGTGCTGCCTTCAGAGCTGGACACCTGGCCAACAGCTGCTGTTCTCTGGCCACCCAGCTCTGAAAGCAGCGCAGAAGTAATGGTAGCAATATCGTGAGCCCCCACTAAAATATCCTTGCGACTCCCCCTGCAGCTGTCTTTTGGGTCAGGGCCCCCAATTTGAGAAATGCTGATCTCCCCCATGGAATCTGAATAGTATAGTGTAAAAGCACGCAAAAGACCAAATTTCATGGGGTGGGGGGAGAACAGATTTCATGATCTGTGAATTCGGTAGGGCCCTACTCATAATCAAACTAAGAAAATATGGTCTAGATGAAATTACTATAAGGAGTGTTCCAAAGTGTTCGAAAGACTGTGCTTAGAGTAGTCATCAATGAATTGCTGTTAAACTGGGAAGCCATATCAGGTAGGGTTCTGCAGGGGTCTATCCTAGGTCTGGTGCTATTTGGTGTTTTCCCTTAATTTAGATGGTGGAATGGAGTGTTTGCTTATAAAATTTGCAAATGACATTAAGCTGGGAGAGCTTGCTAGCACTTTGGAGTGCAGGATTAGGCTTTAAAATGATTTCAGTAAATCTAAGAATTCATGTAAAATCAATAAGATGAAATTCAATAAAGACAATTGCAAAGTACCACACTTAACACAGGAAAACATCAAATCCCAAAATATAAAATGGGGAATAAAAGGCTGCAGAAAAGGAGCTAGGGCTGATAGTGTATCACAAACTCAAATCAGTCAACTGTGATGCTGTTAAAGGCAAATGACATTCTGGATGTACTAACAGAAGTGTCGTGTGCAAGATCTAAGAGGTAAAGAGGTATTTTTTTAACTCTACACAGCACTGGTGAGGCTTCAGCAGGAGTACTGTGTCCATTTATGAGTGTCATGTTCTCAGAAAAATGTGAACAAACTGGAGTCCAGAGGCAGGGCCGGCTCCAGGCACCAGCGAAGGAAGCAGGTGCCTGGGGCGGCCAAAATTAGGGGGCGGCATTCCGTCCGTTATTGGGGGGGCACATCTTGTTCTTCGGCGGCAGCTCCATTGCTCCGCTTCTTTCTTTGGCGGCAATTCGGCGGCGGGTCCTTCAGTGCCCCTCTTTCATCTTTGGTGGCAATTCAGCGGCAGGTCACTTGCTCCGCATCTTTCAATGGCGGGTCTTTCTGTCCTCTTCTTTCTGTGGCGTCAGCTCTTCAGCGGCACGACTTGCAGGTTTCTTTTTCTTTTCTTTTTTTTTTCTGCAGCTTGGGGCAGCAAAAAAGCTGGAGCTGGCCCTTTCCAGAGGAGAGCCACAAAACAAAGAAGTATATGAAATATGACCTATGGGGAAAGGTTGAAAAAATTGGGAATGGTTTAGTCTAGAGAAGGCTGAGGTGGGACTTGATACTAGCTTTCAAATAAATTAAGGGCTGTTACAAAAGAGGACTGTGGTTTGTTGTCCTCCATATCCTCTGAGGTAAGGGAGATGTACATTGAATATCAGGAAAAGATTTCTAAGGGTAGTGTGACAAAGCTCCAAGTCTGTACTTGTGGGTCCTGCGCTTCCTGGCAGATTTAGGGGCCTCAGAAACTCATCTAGGCCCCAGAG
>ML677351.1:19757448-19811624 GCA_007922305.1 Dermatemys mawii
CTGCCTTCCAGCACTCTCCTATATCCTTCTGGTCTGACTCCGTCACAGTAGTTAAATGCTGGAATAGGCTTCCAAAGGAGGATGTGAAATCTCCAAATTGAAGATATTTTAAGAACAGGTTTGCCAAACTCCTGTAGAGAGTCTGCCTCTAGGCATTTGGCTGAAATTTAGCCATGAGAAGTACAGACCCAAAAACTAACATCTGACTGGTGGATAGTTGTGGATTATCTATTAGTAATATTGTTTATTCTGTAGATTTGGGTTATTAAATGTTAATGTTACTTTATTTTCCTTTCTTTCCTACTGTAGAGTGCTGACTTTGTGGCCACACCTTCTACTGGCCAGCCTATATAGGACAAGTGTAACCAGCTGTGGGAGAAATTGTTACTCGAGTGACAGAAGCTTATGCTTCCAGAGATGGACAAGGGTTCTAATCCAATCTACCCTTGTGCAATGTAGGTACTCTATGTCTTTTTAGTTAGTTTGCTTTTACACAATGGGCCAATCTGATCTGTGCTGTAAATCCACTTAGATGAATGGAGGTAGGACATGTGACTTAACCATAATATCTGAGTTTTCTCTCTTGTTAATACTAGAACTGCATTGTATAGTTAAGCATAATGATGAATCAGGTAAAAATGTGGCTCTTGAACCAGTATTCTATTGCAATACATACTCTGGAAAACAAAGCAAAAAAACATGCTCCAATGCTTCCCGCATGTAGTCTATGCTATACCAGTAAATTACATGACTTCACTTATGGGAAGATTCATAATGTTGAAATGACAATCGCTGTTTTGGGGCTTCACCTGTTGAAGTTTCATAGAAATGTTATGAAGAAAGCTGAGATGGTATGTTGCTGCTGATATAATAACGTGATCTTGACACAGTTTTTTGTGTTGAATGCTTAAATCAAAATATGTACTTATGCTTTCGACAGTAATGCTGTACAAATTATAATTTGGGGGCTCCTCTTAGCTCTGAAAGGCAGTCAGGCTAATTTATTGAACTATACTTGCCCCAACTAAAATGTATATGTGTAAAGTTAAATAAAGGATAAGATCGATCTGAGATGTTAGAGAAACAATGGGGAACCTAATGTAAATGGCAGGACCACTATAAAGAGCTTCTTAAAGATTACTTCTAGCTTGTCATTAAGCTGTCAAAGTTTTACTGTATGTAGTCATTAACATTATGCAATTTACTATGAATTTTACTGTTAACAGCTTGTAAAACCTGTCATTCAACTGAGATGGCATCTTTTTGTCTTAGTAATGACCAAGCTAGCGGGGTACATAGGCTGTTATACTAAAAGTAATGAATCTATCACTTTATGTATTGCACTGCCCAAGATACTGCCAGATTATTATGTAAAACTGAAGTTGACTACCTATCCTGTAGGGTTCCATGACACTTCAGGCCAAATGCGAGGTGTCTCCATTAAATTCCAAGATGTGGTAATTGCTTAAGCATATTCTTGTGTCTAAAACAAAGAACAGGGTATTCAACCAGGTTATGTTCCCAATTTTGCCCCAGATTTTATCTGAAGACCTGAGTAAATTACTAAGCCTCTCTGTTCTTCTGTTTACTCATCGCAAAATGGGGCTAATACTTATCTGTTGCCATGCTTGCAGTATTACGTTGAAATCTATGGATGGAAGACACAGTTGAAATGCAAATCTTATTACAATGTATTAAATCAAGTTTATTTATACTCTCAGGGAAGTAGCTGCATAACTTGAGTTGCATGCTAGAAACTGAGCAGAAAGTAGACTGTTTTGTCAACTCCAATCCCACTGTACCATTGGGCATACATTTCCCCCTCCCACTCCACCTACTCTCTAAAGCTGCTGTTGTAACATATCTGTACACTGCTGAACAGAATCTGTGATCAACCAGAAAGATTGCTGCTCACTTTTGTACTGTGTCTACACTGTGACTTATTTGGGATGAATAGTGTTATAAACACATTCATAAACTGAAGACTTACGCACCACAGATTACCGGTAACATTACTTTATTCAGTGTTCATACATACACACAGCTAACCAACTTGCTTAAGGCACCTAAGCTCCCTCTTAGCTTTCTTCTTAAAGTTGAAAGTTCCTCCTGTTTAAAATTTCACTGCCAACATTTCATGACAGTGGAAGCTCCTCAGGAGAGTCTGAAGGTGGGTTTTGTGTCATAGTGACCATAAATCTTGGTTTTACAGTCTGGAAGCCCCAGAGCTAGGTTACAGTTAATGAGAATTTCTAAAGGCCTAACACAGATCCTCAAACTCCTTGTTAGAGATTCCCTCTGAGACATTAGTGCTCAATCAAAGATAGGAAGACCTAATGATGCAAGGTAAGATGCAGCCAGAAGATGCATGGCCTTTTGTGGGGGTGTAATCAGACTATTGATAAATAAAGTTTGGCACCATATCAGAAGCAAATAACTGATATTTTGGGGGAAGAAACTTCCCCATAATGCACCTGTCCTATTGGGCAGCGTTCATACAGGAACATGTAGCTGGAGGCTTAGGCAGAGGCTTCAGGAGGTTGGGGAGTAGGACTGGAGAGATATGAATTTGATGTAAGCCTTGTGGCCTGAAGCCTTGGTGAGAAGAGAACTCACTACTGTCACTTGGTGAAATGGGAGAAGAGTGGCCTAGAACTGCACCTGGGCAGTGGGTTCCACAGGTGTCTGTTGGAGATCCAGAGTTCATTTGCATTTCAGTTTTATGTGATGATTTGGGGCACTTTGGTAAAAGTTCAGTTTAAGTTTTGAGTTTGGGGGCAATAAAACGCTGTTGACTTAGGTGATGAAGGGACTAAGGAGCTATACTGACATGCCTGGGAGCACCCTGGCTGACTGCAGTCAGGCACACTTGGATTAAGGGAACATGGATGGAGCCATAGGGAGAGGGGGAAAAAGGCTCTTTTCTTCTACTGGGAGTGCCCTTTTGGTGGTGAGGACTCTGATAAGGATCCTAGATACCAATGATTGCTCTCTTAGAGTGAAGCTGAGACTTCTACAAAATAGTGGACAGCGCAGAACAACTTCAGAACAATGACAGCACAGAGCAGCAGCAGCACCTTTGAGGTGATGGATGGTACAGAGCAGTAACAGGTGCCACAGAACTGAGCAGCTTTGTCTGAAGCCACAGTGAGCAGTAGCCAACCTGAGAGACTCGGCTGTAGGACTTCTATGCAGTAGTAGAGCCCCCAGAACAGCCCCCAAAGCACTGATTTGCTAGATCCTTGGACTTCTTCAACCCAGGACAGCTGTGAGTGGGGAAGGAGGGAACTGGCAGAACACATCAGTCCGCACACAATGGCCAAAGGAGGGCTGAGGTTGGCACTGCTGTTTAGACACCTGGGAGACTGACAGCATTGAATTTGTTGATCATTAATTGCTGGCTTTCTAAAATTAATTCCATTGCCTCCCTTTCCTGCCCCTTCCTCCCCCCACCCCACCTAATACAGTTCTTTGTTTCAACCCCTGGACTTAGTCCTTGCAAGGGTGCCCAGGGTGGTATATTCAGGCGCTCAGGTCTCTAAGTGCTAAGTCTTTAGAAGACAACAAAATGTTGAAAACTGAATCTGGTGCTTTTTGCTGCTGACTCCACTGGGCAGAAAGGTTGTATTTAAAATAAGGTGAGCATTCATCCAGACACTTACTGGGCCTGCTCGCCTCTCACATATATGTCTAACCCATTAACCTCACCAGTCAGAACTCTATGGAGGTGGAAATTAAGCCCACTGTAAGTAAGTATTCAGACAGAGCACTGCGACTTGTCCTGGCCATGAACTAAACTGGCAATATAGAATGTTTATTTCCTGGTTAAATATTGTATTTGAAGAATTTAATATTTTTCATGTTAGTCAATGTTTCTGCCCTTCATGTAAAAGACTTCTCCTCTAGTATTTTTGCCTTTTCCTAATTATTAGGGTAGATAATTTTCTTTCTTTATCACTTTCTCCAATGCTGATGTGATGTTATGGGAGGAAGCGCTAATGACATTCCTATACAACATTTTGTACTGTTAATGTTGGATTAAAAAATAATCACAGTAAACATGCTGTTTTAATGCTGTAATACAATGTCAGCAGTTTTGTTTAGCCCCTGATCTTGTGTGCTTAGCCCAAGAGTATGCTGTTCTTAAAACAAAAGCATTTCCTCAACATCTGTCTTAAGTTAATGGGCTGTATGCTTCAGGGAACTGGAGGATGGACTCTTCCCTCTCAAGAAATGAAGTGGAAGCCAGGCACTCCATGGGCTTTAGTGCAGTTGCTGCATCACACAAGTCTGTTAGCAGAAAGGGTTCACATAATACATGGAACCATCATTCTCCTAATGTTATCCACAAGCAAGGTGGATCCTTGTCCTATCCTCTGTGCATCAGAACCACACCAGTTCAACTGATCATAAGGCACTGAGTTACAGGAAAGGTTACAAAAAAGTGTTTCACGTTAGCTAAAATTGTTATTTATATCTGTCACATAATAGTTCAGTTTGAGATAATTAAATTGCACCTCACTAGAAGAATATTTTCAGCTACATTGCAGCAGTTTTCAGTGTCCACCTTCATGTCCACTTGCCATTAGTCCAAAGCTGAGGTCAGGTCAGGGGTAGCATGAGCCGTTAGAGTAGGAGACTGGAATTCAAGCAATATCTGTATTCTTCATTTGCAGGGACTTGGTATGTAATTTGGGGAAAATAACTTAACCTCACTGTGGTTCAGCTTCTCTGTCTATGTATCAGGGATGATAATATTTGCCTTTCCTGAAAGTATTGCAAGCCTTGATAGTCAATTGCTTTGAGATCCTTCAATGGAAGATGTTATAAAAACTAGAAGTATTAAGTCTGTGAAGAAATATGAAAGTGTTGAAGATTATAATGTTTTTCCATGGTGATGGCTACATATCAATTTCTGCTCTGTGCAGAATAAGAGGCTGCAGAAAAAGGAGCTGGGGTGATAGTGTATCACAAACTCAAGTCAATGAATTTCTTTCTCTCACTACTTGACTGTGCTGTGTTGCTGAACCAAAGGATGTGAGGAAACTAGTCCCCGAGTAGTCAATTAGTAAATTTATTCCCTCGGTAAGCCATTAAATGTTTGTTTTTACTAGAAATAGCAACATAACAGTGAGAAAATATTTTCTATGCTACATAATAGCCTCCTCTGAGAGAGTAAATTAGCCTTTTTTGACAATTTAGGCAGTGGATATGTAAAACATGTAAGATACAGTTGTGACAGTTAAAACCTGACTCTGACAGCTGCTGCTTGGTGCCTCAGAGGATGTCCCTACATGAGCATATTTTTCCCTAGTGCACTATGCGTGTTCCGCTAGATCACAGTACAGGAATTAGCCAGTTTAAATTATTTTGAAGACCAAATCCTTTGAGGAATTGTTGCTTATTGGGCCAGCATTGGAAAACATGAGTTAGATTGAAATGACAGTTCCCAACTTGGTAATCAAGATTTATGGATGCATTGTGTATTTCAAAATGTTAAGTAAACAAATGTGAGTATTGTTCACCGTTTTTTATTTGTCGGGAGAGGGACAGTTCTGGCTAGACCTAAGTGAATAAACCATACTTCAGTTCACTGGCAATTGCAAAAAAATAGAGGAGAATTTATTTCAGGTCAAACCAAAACCAAAATGTCTTAGGTGAATCAAAAGTAGAAAAATTTAAATGAAATGCTTTGTTCCTATTTTGACAATATAGCCTCCAGTGAATGGTTCAAAAGCAAAACTAAAGGAAACTTGAAAAAATAAAAAAATCTAAATGTTTAATTCTATAAATTTTCAGAATGAAGCATTTTGATTTTGAGGGAATTTTGTTTAGTTTTTTTTAACCAAAATACTAACTTATTAATGGTTTTGGTGTCAAGATTTGCATTTCACTCAGCTATAGTTCTGCCCTCCCCCCCTCGGCCCCCATAACATGGGACATTTCAAAGTCTTCTCAGCGCTTTGGCAGGTTTAATAATCTGCTCTACAATGTTCATATTTAAAGGCATCAATTGAAGTGATGGAAGTACAGTTGGAAGGTTCTGCAAGAAGATCCCTGGCTCATTTATGGCCTAATAGACTGTCTTAGGGAGGCATAATTCAGTCTTATGAAGGCTTATTTGTTTTAAATCCAGGCATGTTTAAGTATCTGCACCTAGGCTCTCCCAAAAAGCAAGAATGGAGAATTATAGTTTTCCACTAATCCAATGAGAGAGCAAGCAAAGAAATGAAATCCTTTTTTCATTTGATACACTCAGAGAAACAGTGTTCAGAAGCAAAGAGAAGCTTTTGCTTGGAGGAATTTTTTCTGCTGAAGATGCTATTTACTTTTCAGAGTGGATGCAGGATTTTCCACAACGCAGCATTCTCCTCTGACATGGCTTGTGAATTGGTATAGGATTAAGCTGTCAGAGTTCTTCCTGACGCAATGCCTGTGTTGTCTGCCACTTATTCAGTCACAATGTATAGCAAAGCTGCTCAGATCTAAAGGGAATGCATTCAAGTTGCAGTTACATTTTACTTAAACTTAATTTTATATAAAATAGGATTTGCAGCACTGGCAGTATGGAGAGTGTCATGAATTGAAGCTGATCATTTCCTAGGATCAGCTTTTGCCACATGTGAGGTAATAGTTCTGTTGGCTTGAATGGGAGATCTTTCAGGCCTATAAATTGCATGCACACCTGACTGCACATGGTTTCTGTGTGGAATTAGGCCCTCTCTATGTGCTGCAGTGCTTAGCAGAATATTACACACCCCAGAGAGGAAACCAATGTTCCTTTTCAGTCCTCCTTAACTAGATCTCACTATTCAAAATTCAAACAGAAAGCAGGGGCTAGTATTCAAAAATGAGCCCTGCACTAAAAAGCTGAATTAGCCAGACTTGTAGTAAATATTCTGCTCAAAATATAAACCAGCTGTACTGAGCATCAGTACCAAGTGATTGCAACTGAGTGCTGCCATCCAGCTTGCATCAGAAGACAGAGTTGCAGGCCATACTAAGTTTACAAACTTACCCACCACAAGACAACAGCTAATGATTTAGTATGTGGTAGTCACTCTGATAACAGACTTTGGAACTTGTCGAGTTCACTATGATTTAAGCTTTATGGGACCAAGCAGGATTTAAGGCATTGTCCAGTGTTATTTTTAACTAGTTAAATCAGTGAATATAAACTGAAATTACAATTAAGCAGTAGTCCAACTTCTTAAAATAAAATGTTGAGACCTTTATCACTGGCATGTAAGTGAAAATGTAAGGGACAGCTACTTAGCTTAGCTTTTTGGCATGTAGTACTAGAACAATGTCAACATGGCAAAACACTTAGTGTGAATATTCCTTTTGCTTTATAAACTAATTTGCTTCAATTGCGTCTGCATATTTTTCCCCAATACTTTCCTAGTGAATGAGTTTACTTATAGGAATGGCTGATGGAAATACTGAATTTCAAATGAATATTAGACTTCCATAGAATGCAGAATTTATTAGACTCTGTATGCACACAGGGAAACATTCTAAAAGCTACTATGTGACCCATGTCTAAGATATTAAGAAATATATCTTCAAATTTAAAATATTGAAAACCAGTGTGGAGAGACTTAAAACTGTCTCTGTAGATGAATCATCTGATTGATGACTGACATAAATTTTACTGTACTACAACTCAGTTGATTCCAACGGAGTTGTGTTGACCTAATAGGAGTAATTCATTGGCCTAAAGAGTTTGTTTCTTCAAATGAATAGAAAAAAACCCATGAATAACAAAGAATGAAGATGCTTAGGGATAACTCTTGAATGGAATTGGGGCCTCATTGTTGTTTTGGATAGAGTGAAGTGTACACAGATTAATATTATATATTTAATTTCACATATGGTGGTATAGGTGGCTATAAATAGTTTTGTTAGTAAAAAATAATACAATAAATGGAATTGAATGGTACAGTATTTCCCAGAGATTTTTGTTTGTGTTTGATTTAATGTATTTCTTCCCATACACACCCGAAATCAGATTATTGCAGTTTGTAATTCAGAACACACTAAACTTGGTTCATTTATAAATTCAATTTATTTTATATCCTAAAGTTTGTGCACTTGCCTTCATTATAATGTATGAAATTGGCAAGAGTCAGCTGACCTGAATACTAAGGAGGATTTGAAGATAATTGAATTGTGTGCCATTGATTAAATGTGTTTTAATTTGAACCATAATCTAATCACTTGTTATCCAATTTTAAAAAGTCCAGGTCTGAAGAACTCTATAATTAAAACACCCTACAGAACCCAAGTTACAGGGATAAATCTAAGGCTTAATTACATAATCACATGATATTTGGTAAAACATGATAAAACTTGATCTTCCTACATTGTAATTAGGAAAAACTTGCTTAGTTTATTCTGGTAATATGCAGTGTTTTATTGATACTCTTCTTCAACTAATCCTGAATGACCTATGATGAGTGTACTCATGGTAGTGTATAACATAAGGGACCATCTCAGTAAATTAAGATCTGGTATCAACCTCCCAGTTTCACAGCAAAATGCCGCGTGGAACAGATTGTTTAGCGTAAGAGGCTAGCCCGTATGTTGTAAGGGACCATTCCAGGTACAGTGATCCATTAAAACCTCTGCAGTCAGAGGACAAAAACAGGGAGCTAGTGAGTAACAGATTGTTGTAATAAGCCATAAATCTACCATCTCTGTTCAGTCCATGTTTGTTAGTGTCTAGCAGAGTAATTAATTTAAGGTCTCAGGCTTGTCTTTGAAAGCTTTCCTTTGAGGATGAGAATTGATAGTCAAATAGAGGTGTCAACTGACCACTATACTTGAATGGTGCCTTACAATATGTGCTAACTACTTATGCTAAACAATCTGCTCCACTTTCATTTTCTTGTGATGCTTAGAGTTCCCTTTCCAGACTTGAAGAAGAGTTACGTGTGGCTTTAATGCATGTCTCTCTCACCAACAGAAATTGGTCCAATAAAAGAGACTCCCTCACTTCACCTTGTCATTCTTTTAACTGCTTGATTTATTTCTATAAGTTGCTAAGACACCACAGTGACATGGCATTTTGTTTCATATAATCTGTAGGGCATTGTCACAGATGTACTGGACTAAATCTATGACATATGTAAGTCACTGAACAAAGTGGACTTGCTCAGGTATTTTCATGACATTTGAGTATTTAAATTCTCATTTAACAATCGGTGGGAGGGTCCCAGAGCTCCAGCCCAAGCAGCAACAACAAAAGCCCTGCAGCCAAGCCAAGACATGGACCAGCTGTGGGTTTTTCTTTGCTGTAGACATACCCAATAAGGCATGCTCCAGAAATGAAGAACTGAGTCATTAGGGAGATGAGGTGTTAGAATAATCAACAACAGGACTGAAAGTACTTGAAGTGGTGCAGGAAGCACTACTGGTCCTCCGTGCATGCTTGATTGAAAAATGGACTGGTTAAAAACTGAGTTACTACGTTGTCTGTTAGACATTTATTTCATCTGCATTATAGGCCTCCGAAAAGGAATGTAAAAATAAACCGTCAAAATGTTAACAAACACGAAAATTTCTTTTAAAAGAAGTAAACAGAGTAAACTGGCCAGACAACTAAAATAAACCAAAGAAGAATGATAAGCAGGATCGCAAGTTCTGATTGAATTCTAAAATGAAACTCGCATATTTTTGTGAGGGGATTTGATACCTGGGGGTGCCTTCTCCAGGCTCTTTCTATCTGAGACTGAAAAGGCAAAGAGCATTTCACAAACTTTAAGCTTCAGTATTTCCATTTTATTTTATTTTTCACTCTACAGGTAGCTTGCCCAAGACAGGTGCTTGAACCCAAAGAAGATCTTTCCAATATGACAGGGTTTATGTTTATCTGCATAAAATAATACCCACACCAATGGAAAATGCATATAGTGGTGCAATAGCAGCAACTGGGATCTACATTAACTTTCAGGTAAGAGATTATTAGGTTATCATATGTTTAACAATTCAGAATCGAATGACATTGACATGTTTTGCACTAACTAATGCAGCAAAATGTGAAACTTAGCTACTAGTAAGTTAAACTACAGGCCATATTGTTGAAAGGTTAGCTAAGATTCACATACTAACTCATTCACAATCTCTCCTCCCCCAATTCTATTCTCAGATCCTTGAAATTCCACATATTCTGCAGGAAAGTGGTGTTTCCTATGGGAACTAATTGATTTAATGAGGAGCTGAGGAGGAACGTGTAGGCTCAAGGATGACATGGCTTTGCCACAATTTTTGGAGGAATTTGTGACCTTGATGGAAAGCAATGAAACTCAGCTGTTGGGTTTTTATCATATTCGTAGTAATTGTTAGTTTCATATAAACTCAGAACTCAAACCAAAATTAAAGAGGAGCCAGAATAAAACCAAAGAAAAAAAGTACATGGTACCCTGTGAAGTAAAGTTGCAAAGTTGTGCATAGGTCTCCTAATTGACAAATATCCTGTTTTTCATGCGAATATCTGTCATAATGAAGACTGTGGGAACAGAAATACATTGAATATTGGCACATTAGCAGAGTTGTCTTTATTTTGAGTTATCTGTGGGATGTTGGCAGGTCGTTTAAATCTCCCTTGGTGCTATGGCGACCAATGTCCCGATTTTATAAGGACAGTGCCAATTTTTTGGGTTTTTTTGTTTTGTTTTTTTAAAATAGGCTCCTATTACCCTCCACCCTTGTCCCAATTTTTCACACTTGCTGTCTGGTCACCTTATTTGGTGTATAATTTGTAATGCAAGAAGTGCTGGGGCTCAAGCAATTATTTTACTTTCATAAGTGATGCGGCAAGCCCAAAGGGGCCGGGGCAATGAATTGCCAGGCCAAGATGGGCCCAGGATCAGTCCTAGCAAGCCCTGGCACAAATTAAGCACTGAGCTCCTGCTACTGAAAAAAAACACAAACCAATAAAACCCTGCTAATGCTGTCCCACAGAATTGTTTGTCTAATTTGTGGACTTTGATAGGGTAAGTGTTGGACAGATTGTTTCTTTGGATGAGTCTTCTGTAATTGTGTATCATGCTGGAATTTTGGCTGACAGCAGGGCACACTAGAGCGAGCCATAGCTTTAAAAGGATCTCTTCTGTATTTAATTCTGTTCTTACCCGATAAATCTGTCAACTACAGGTCAGAGTAGTGATGAGATTTGCGGGTTTTCTTGTCTCAACTGCAGACTTCTGAAAGTTGCTCTTGAAAGCTCTTTTAGCTACAATATAAAAACTGACAGCATATGTTAAAGTTGTTCAGGACATAAAGGAGGATGGGCAATAGTTTATACTGGCTCTCTCTCTGAGTCCTGAATTACCTAATCTAGCAGTGTCATCTTCCCTTTGAAAGATACTCCATCAACTCCCCAAATCTTAAACCAAGTTAGAAGTATTCAGGATTCATTAGCATTTGGCATCAAGATCATCTGACTCAAGGGAACTTTTAATGAATACATATAAGATGGCTGCAGTTTGACTTTTTAAGAAAAAAGTGAAGTATCGTTTGTTTAACTTTCTGATCCATGCTCCAGTGGAATGGTAGGGTTAGAGAAACAGAGGTGCATGGGCATGATGTTTGTTTGCAGTAACACATAAAGAATGTCTCTGATATCAAGCCGCACGCTTATGGGATAATGTTTGTCTGAATGCCGTGTTATATGACATGTGGATAGAAGTAAACTCCTTCCTTGACAAAAAAGAATCACAAAGGAGAAAAAAGTCCAAGTGAAAAGGAGGCGAAGCCATATTTGAGAGAGAGAAACTCTGTTGCAGAAAACGATAGGAATTGTTCCAACACTGAGCATCAGTTCTGTATAGTTTTGTAGTACTTTGCAGTGATCCCAGTAGAAATGGTACTACTTAATACTCTAGACTACTACTGTAGAAAATAGTAATATTTAGTGTGAGGAAAGACTATTTGGGGTCAGCTAAGTGGGTTTCTGAAGTTTGAGGCACCCAGCTAAAAATAGTATCAGCTATGATTTCTTTCTCATTTGTTTTCCACGCTGGAACACTTTCCACAGAGAATACTGTGAGTGTTAATGTATAGGTCTCTTGCAACTTAACAAGAAATACATTAAAATGAGTGCTAAAGTATCCTTTTCCCAAAGTTTATAACTTCCTGAAAGTCGTCCCCACCCTCTTTTTGTAGTTTAAACTTTCTGAGTTAAATCTCAACACAAGGTTTTAAAATATTTGTTGGAGACGGGGGAGAAATTTTGCGGAAATTTCCTTCCGCACATCTAGACCTGGCAAAACTTTTTAAACTAGATTAAGGCTATAAAGTAAAGCAGAACTAAAGAAATCTTAGTAGGTTTTTGTGTCATTACAGAAAAGATTGTAGAATTGCCCATGCTGTCAGTCTAACTCAAAAAACACAGGGGCTGCTGCTGGGAAAAGTTCCAGAGTGGAGACTGTGTGATGTATATGTATGACATTGATAACCTTCCACAACAGGGATTGGCCAGTGCCACGCTGCTTCCCGCAGCCCCCATTGGACCAAGACGGCAAACCACGGCCAGTGGGAGCCGTGGCTGGCGAAACACCAGGTAAATAAAGCAGTGGGGCCCACTAAGAGTGCTTACCCTGCAGTCCCCCGTGCCAACGTTGCAGATCCCTGTTCCACAAGATTCCTAGAGAGTGACACACAAGTCTGAAAGCCAACTAGATGGATTCAGAGAGAGCTCTGAGGGGTGGTGTGACAGGGTCAGCTTACCCTGCACTAGCCCAGACAGGGTTAGGCCTATATTATTGACAGCGGAAGTCCCGCCTTCTGGGCACGATTGGGCATGCTCCAAATGCTCTAGTATTATAAAGGGAGGAAGCCCAGCTCATTTTGGGCTGGCAGCTGCAGGGGAAGTTGCTGCGGGGGGCCAGCCACAGCCCCTGACTGCACTGGGAACCAGAACCTCTCCAGGCCCGCTTGATCCCTGGCGACTGAAGGAGCCAGAGGAGGCAACTGGCCCAATTGTCCAGGGAGAATCCGAAGACTTCTGAGAGACCCAAACACAGAGGCTAGTAGGAAGTGACCCAGGGAGGATGGCGGAGTGGTACCTCCCGCCCGGGAAAGCTCAGCGTGTTTCGGTATGATCTCTGCTGAGTCAGCGGCATGGTGCTACACCACTGTTAGGGCCTTGGGTCAGGGCCCAGTGGAATCAGGGCTGCCACACCCCTTGGTAGGAGCCCCACCACTATAGATTCTAGCCATTAGGCTGCACTGCCCTGCACTAAGGGCTGTTCTACAGACTCTGGCCATTAGGCCATGCTACCCTGCACCAAGTTTTGCTTTACAGACTCTGGCCATTAGGCCACATGGCCCTGACCCTAGGTGAATGAACCCTTGTATGTGGATGTGATGATTTTAATTGTCATCACTTAATGTTTCATACCTAGACTAAGACTGTATCTCACTTTGCATGATGTGATGTACAGGATTCTAGACAGATCCTGTAATCCCCCATAAAAGAGGGAAGCCAAACCCTGATGCTGCTTATGTTTAAATGCATGCAGAAAACTTATTACATTAATGCTCCGTAAAAGAGCAGTAAGAAGCCCAACATTGCAGAAAACTCTCTTCAGACAAATGACGCAACAGATGGGATAAAACTTTTTCAATTCTACCCCCATTACCTCAATGAAGTAATAATTATAATTATTTTTTTTATTTAGATACTTACATAATGCCATTGCTCCAGGCCCTAAGGGACTCCCCAGTAGTTTTTTAAAAAAAACACAGTGTCAAAGCCTTGCTGGAAGATCATTTAAATGCTAAGGAAGTACAGTATAATTTTTTTTAAAATAAAGAACACTAAATAGAAGAAGTTAATTGAAAGAAAATTTGGAAAAGGAAACCTAGTTTCCTACTGCAATCTTAAATTTTGTATCCTGTATTATTTTTGGTATACACTTAACAATAAAAATTGACATACACCAAATTGTATAAGCAACAAGAAAATCAGAAATAGAAAATGCTATGAAATGCAGCTTGAACAAAATTGTTGAGATTTAAAATATAATATGTGGACAAGGAATATTTTTTTGGCCCTAATTCTAGGTCATTACTAGCCCTTCACTCTTTTTATTAACCATAACTGAGTCATTGCTAAACACCATCAACTTCTGTACTTAACTTAATCAAAATCTAAATCACAACATTGTCTTAAGCCTGTAAATCACACAACTGAGGTCTTCCCAGGTTGTTAATAACAGCTGTTGAGTGTCATATGAAATATAAGTTAACTGACTCCAGGTTCGGTCAAAGATGTTTCCACACTATCAGACAAACATCCTCACAAACAGGCTTGGCCACTGAGCCCTGGACTGAATTCATGTGACTGTAAATTCCTTTCTCAGCCAGAACAAGATTGCCTGAAAGCACTGCCAGTTAGTGTATAGTGTATCTTGAAAATAAGCACTGTTGCTGTTCACAGTCTGTGAATAAAAAAAACCAAAACGTTTTATAGAAGCACTGTGGACCATGAAGTGACTTGGACTCCTTTACTTTATTCTCATGCATAGAAATGTACAGAATTTTACATAAGGAAATTGAGCTCCACTATCAGATGTAATTAGTTTGTACAAAACTGGCACTGATGTGTCTTCTGATAGTTTATGATTATGGATGAAATACTACATTTGCTTTTGCCATCCTCATTAAGACAGCCTAATGTTAACACTTAGCAGCATCTTGTTTCGATCTGACTTTAAAAGTTCTAAAATTTCTTTAAATTAGTTGAAAAATAAACAAAAAGAAACCTTCATGTAAAGCTAAATGACCTTATACATCAATGTTTCAAGATAAAATCCCATGTAAGTGACTCAAGATAGAGACCATCAATCTTTTGTGATTAATCTCCTCAGATTTTCCCAGTGCAATTTAGTGACTACAGAGTATGTGCGCAAAAATCCTCTTTCAAAATGTTGAATATTTATGGTGAGATTTTCACTGAGAGTATGATCCCTTACATGAGAGCAATGTAAGTCTAATTTCATAACTGCAATAAATGTAGGCTATTAACATACATAGATTTACAATGAAATATTTTATGACATACAGTCTACTTCAGTAGATTCAGATCATTCCTGGAGTGGTTTCTCATCTTAGCATCCAGTCACAAATTATTTTGCTGACTTTTGAGCTTTTGAGAAACACCTTACTCTCAAATTTACTGCTCCCCCAAATGTTTTCATGGACTCAACACTGGGTTTGCATTGTTCAGTAGTCAGGGAAGATGATTGTGATTAACATAGAAACTTGCAAGTCAGGTATGTTCACTTTCCTGGCTCTGATACTGTCTTACTTTATCACCCTGTATCTTACTGTATCACCCTGAGCAGCTTGCTTTGCCTCAGTTCCCTAGAAGTAAAATGGGTGGAATACTTACCTATCTCCCAGGGGTGTTGTCAGGCTTAATGTTTTTAAAGTGCTGTGATAACTTCAATTAAGGGCTTAAAATGCAAAATAACATAAGAATTTCCCCACTAGAAATCCAGCAGAAAGATGTCAGTGAGAACATGTCCATTGCAAGGTTACCAGTCCTCTTACAAAGAGGAGTAAAATTGACACTGAGAAATCTAGAAAGAAATGCTGTATATGATACACAATATACCACCAGTGATTCTCAAATGCAGCCATAGTGGCTGTGTGTGGCCATCAGAGACTTCATGTTCAGTCACCCTGACTTTTGGGGTCCCAGAGCCTCTTCCCCAAGCTCCCAGCTGTGGCCACAAGCTCTCTGTAGCAGTCCAAGCCCACAGTGGGCCTGGTAGTGTTTCATTATAGTGGAGTAGGGTGTCTACCTTTGGCTGTGGAAGGGAACCACCCCTTTCTTTCTCCACCTCATTTGCTTTGATTGACAAGATTCTGGGCTAATCAGCTTGTAGAGGAAAAGCCAGGCAGAAGCCGTAAATGGCTGGTCAGAAGAGGCCATGTGATGCTGCTGGGAAGCCAAGTCTCAAAGCAGCTCCGGGGCTGGCAACATTGACCACCAAGCAGAGCTGTAGTACGGTGCATGTGCTGCAGTCGCTAGACGTGAGGGAGCATAGGATATGGCCTGTCAAAGCTAGAGAACAGGGGCTGGGGACAGACCGTAGGAGCAGTCTGAGTGTCCTGACAAACCATAAGCCTACCAAAAGGTTCCACTTGGGAGGAACCCACTGGCCAGGGCAGCCCCCACCACAAGATCAGCTTCAGTTTTTTGGTGTGATACTATGGAAATACTATGGCTATATGAGCTTTGTTTTGCTAAAAAGGAAGCTCAGAAGTGACTATCTTACCCTGAACCCAATATGTGCAACACAGGTGATTCTGGCAAGTCAGCAGCTGCAAAACGCAGAAGAGACTTACCCAATAAATATCAGGTATTTAACAGTTGAGTGGGAAGAGAAGCATATAGTAGTGTTGGAAACAAATTAATCTGAAATAATTGTCATTTGTGCAATATGTAAGGCAGAAATTCATCAGATATTGTGTGCCACGCAGCATCATCATAAAACTCATGAATCGGCATTAGAGGAAGAATTGTTGTGATTTTCTCCATAAAAAGCTCTTGGATAAAACCAGAAGTGAAACAGTTCAATACACTAAAGGACTTTTCATTCCCCAAGTGATAAATTATGTCTGGCTACACTCAACGTGAGTGATTGTATTGGCCAGATTCGCAGCCCTTTTTCAGATGATGAATTCATCAAATTTATAGCAAATGAAATTGATGGTTAGTAATAACTGTGTAATTTCTGTGGTGGTATTGAGTACATATTATTCTTTACATTGGAAAGATTAATGATTTTTTATTTACATGATACTTCCAAATAATCATGTGACTAGACTGTCACTAGTGTAATGTTTTAACGTTCAAAACTATGGTCCTCGTGAATTTGCTGTAACTGACAATGCAGCCACAGGAAAAAAATTGGTTTGAGAACCACTCTTTCAGATTCTTTCAGAATGGTCTTACAGGTGGTAGGCTGCTAAGAAGGGAATCATTCTGGTACCATCAGTGGCTTGACCAGCTAGGGAAACCTGAAAGGAGTAGGTGAATTGGATTTCATGTTAATGTATTTTGCTTAAAGAGGTAAAAATGTAGAATTCTGCATTAACTAACAAAAGGTCAAAAATGTGAGTTTCTTCCACCTGAATTCATACACCGCCTTCATTCCCTTGATGCCTTCTACCTACATCAGGTCGTTTATCACTCAGAACACTAATGAATTAGGCCTTATTGCCTATGGAGCTCTTAACAAGAAAATGTTTACCATTATATGGTGCATTTTTGACTGAGAATATAAAATCACTTTACCACATAAGCTTAGCTCCCAAACATCTGTAAGAAGTATAGTTTAATTAATTTTATTTGTTAATTGCAAAACATTAAAATAGGAAACCCTACATTTTTTTTATTTTATTTTTTTAAGAAAAGTTTTAATAACCACCTCAGGATCCCAGAACAAAAGTTGTCGGAAACCTAGTTCACAAGGGCACGCTTTCTCAATATTAACCTCCTGCTGGTAGTAAGGGTTTATTTCAGAAATGCTGATGAAATATAAGAGGCACAAAATGCGCTTCTGCGTTCTTGTTTGTTCTTGTCATGCACCTCCATCTCCGCCTGTTCCAGACTGACAGCTAAGCCTCAAGTCAGACGCAGGCAAGAAAGAGCAACTTGAGAAGTCAATTTGCTGGAACATGAGAAAGCAGTGCAAACTCAGAGGAATAATTAGGGCTCACCGTGTCACTAGAAATTCTTTACTAGTACCTTATGTTACCCAGCAAACAGCTGAAACCTGGTAGGCCTGGGTCTGGATCCTACTAGGAATGGCTTTGTTTGCATTCTGAAAGACATTGTCTGATAACACAGATATATTAGCCAGTCCTGTAGAAAAGAAATTAACAGAGTGGTAAAAGCATCCCCTTCAACATGGATATTTTATTAAAGCTATGCTAAGTTAGGGTGACCAGATGTCCCAATTTTATAGGGACAGTCCCAATTTTGGGGTCTTTTTCTTATATAGGCCCCCTATTTCTCCCCCCCCCCCATCCTGATTTTTTTCACATTTGCTGTCTGGTCATGCAATGCTAAGTTCTTAAGAAAAAAAATCAGGTAATGTGGATGTGGTACTAGCTAGCCAGTTTTCTTGAGATAAATCCCATCCATATATTGGTTTTCTGTTTTCCACTGATTTAGAGTTCAGATAACAAATAGTTAATATCCAACCTAGTATTAATGCTTTTCAGCATTTGTCACTATTTATCTTTTCTGCCATGTTGAGCTGGCTTAAGATGAAATGAAAGGCTTGTGATTGATTGCTTGTTAGAAATACTATAGTTAGTCTTCCACTCACCATTGCAGCTCTTGTTCCAGTTCACATACAAGGAGAGAGAATGATGCCAATAATACAATTTCATGTTTTATTTTGGAAAATCCAAATACTTTTAGGAACTGGCATTAGAACTGTTCTGTATACTATAGCCACGTAGAACTACACAGTGCCAGCAGGACAGAAACACAGAACATCAAGCTCCAAAAGCACAGGCTCTCCCATAAATTGAGCAAAGGGAAAATCTTCTTAGGTGGCTAGCTGTACAGAGGCTATGATATTCAGGTGAAAACTTGGTTTTGCATCTGGTAGATGACAGTATGAAACACATATTGGGCTGTTAATTTGGTAAAAGGAACTGTGTTTATTTTAAACTTCATTGCTCTAATGTTCCTGGGGTCTGGGTTGATACAGCCAGCATACTTCAGATTCTAGCTCTTTGGGGTAAGGACTACAATAGTTTATGCAGTACTGGTAGACACTTGTAGAGGTTACCACAGTATGACAAAATGAGCAATAACTTTGCCATGAAACTGGATAAAGTAGACTGTGCAGGTGGCCCTGGTATGGCACATAGAAAATAGCAGCTTCAGGTTTAGGGAATAAAAATGAAGGAAAAAGTGAACAAACTAGGGAGAGTGCATAAAAAAGTTTGTTGTCTACATTAATTCTTCCTGTTTTATCAATAGTGCTGCCTTGAAATCAGAAAATGCCTTTTTTTTTTTAAATGGCACCAGTAACTTTAATAGTTTCAACATGGGATATCTTTGATAGGAATAGATGACCTCACATTGATATTTCATTAATCACACAACTTTACCAGCACATGGTGGGTATCAAATGTCATGATCCAATTTTATTAAACATTACTAGGCTTCTGAAAGGGCAATTCTTTGTCTACCCACTTTAAGCAATTATGGCAGTGATGAGCAAAAAACATGGTTAAATTGAACAGTGCTTCTGCTTCCCAGGGGATATTTCCATAGACTTACTCTAGGACAAGGAGCATCTTTAATGGAGCAGTCACCACAGCAGGCCCTAATGACAACTCCATGCATTGAGGCCTGACTGCAGCTGTGCACAAGAGGGTGGAGATAGCAGCAGCAGGTGACTGTTCCATTCTCTGCAGAGATTGCTGCTATAGAACACTCATTTACACATAAGTTGTGGGAAGCTTATCTTCAGTTTTCAGATTCTAATGGATTGGTCACCTCAATCTGTAGCTACCCAGAGAAGTATGTAGAACACATGGAGGAATAGAAGGTTGCCCAGTTCCAATGGAAAACTCTAAACCAATCCAGTTTTGTGAACTCTTGTTACATACTCAGCCCAGGCCCATTGCAAGACAACCAAGTAACATTGTGGCATGGTTTCATGATTGACACAAACTTTTGTTAACTCCATAAAGCACATTTCCTAATAAACTTCCCCATCTCACCTGAGAGTGTGGAGACCTGAAGTACCCTACACCTGTTAAAGTCAATGCCACATCTCCCACTGACTTCAAAGGAAGAAGTTGAACCCCAGTTTGTGCTGAAAATGTGCCTCAAATGCACATTTACCGAGAGAGTGAAACAGCTGTCACAAGCAAATAAGTTATTCTCTATAGTAAGTGAGGGTTTTGTTCATCACTGAAACTAGTAAAGGGCATATTAAATAAGATATGAAGGATTACTTTTATATCCAGCCCAAGTCATTCAAGGCAACTCAGTATAAAAATGGATAAAATCCCTGTTTAGAAGACTTGAGTGTTCCAAAGTTTAGACAGGCCACAACTAGAAAGAGGGAAAACCAAAGAGGGGTTTTGGCTTAATACAGCTGCATGAATACATTACTGCAATATCAAATAGTTCATGTACATTTTAAAGAAAAAACATAATTTTAGTTTAAATAGTTCATTACTTCTAGTCTTCAAGGTAGTATTTTTTTTTCTTTAGCTCATTACCTTTGTTTTTTTACCACTCCCTGGGTTTAGAGTAACATCCCCCACCACCTGTTGGATTTCCTGAATCTTCTCAACTTGATTAAGAGCCAAAAAGCACTTAATACATATCATTTTGTGTTAATTCTGTGTTTAGCTAATTTACAAAGGGGATGAAATAGTGAGTGTTCAGTGTTCCAATATGCTATTAAGCTAAAACAACAATGAAATGGACTTTTCCATTTGGACATTTTCCACTAGCTTTTCCATTTTCCACTAGCTTTGTGTTAACATGTTGCATGGCAATGTGAAATATGTCAGATTATTTTTACATGAGTCATTTTCACCATTAGGAGTTCAGAAGGCCCAAAAATACTGCTGACAACAAAATATGTTTGACAACATAATGGCTTGACAAGAATGAATTTCTCTTTGTCTCTATACATACCTTTCTGCTTAAACAGCTGCTATTAAGGTCAACTACATTTTAGACAAATTAATGCCCTAAAATATAAGCTTATGTAACTATTAAAATGATGGTAACCTGTAAACATGATCATAACGTGGAATACAAGTAAGCATGTAATTTAGTACTCCCAGCACAGAAGAAGTGCTAATATTGAATGGTTGTGTATACTCTCTCACTAGGGATTTATTGCTTCCCTGACATTAGCATTCAGCATTCCAGGATATGCTCAGTCTAAATGGTCATTAATATTTAAACAGGGAGAATAGCTTGGAATTCAGGCCCTGAAAGCTCGGACATTCCTTTCTTGAAGAATCTCGGGGGACGATGTGGTGACTTTAATTGTGAACAAGTAAACATAAGTCTGGTGGCTCGAGCAATTCAGCAGATGAAATGAGACAGAAGTTGTCTCTGCAGATGGGTTAACAGCTGCTGCCAAATGCCTCTCCATCGTCCTATCTTTCAGCAAGCCTCAGAGTAGAGACGGTGAATAATTTCCCATGTCATAAAAAGTGGGAAGCAGCAGGAGAGATTAGTTGTTTCTCAGTTGTTCCTCATGAAAATATGATTAATGTCGTGTGTTCTTCTGAAGATTTTGAATTATGTGAGAGAAGAAACTATTAGCTCTTTCCAAGCAATTGAATCCCAAATTCATACGATTTTTAAGCCTTTTGCAAATGAAGTTGCAAGTAGTAAAAAATTGACCTTCTAAATATAATGACCTATTATTTTGCTATCAAGAAATTCCATCTAAGTGCTCTACAGACTGGCACAGATTTTACAAATTAGAAGCAGGAAAATCTGGCTGGAACAACTCAAATGAGAGCATAATCTCCTCTTTTGCTTTGTAGGTGCATTTTTTTTGACAGAAAAATGGATTTTCAGCTAAACAAAGTTTTTCCCGAGAAGTGTTTGCTTTCTGTAGAAAATTTCAACTTTCAGTCAAAAAAAAAACAACAAATGTATGAAACTGTAAAGTGTTCCTTTCATATGAAAATTTAAAAATTAATAATTGAAAATCTATTTGAGCTGTAGTTTAGTTTAGGTATTTGATGCCCCCATTCTCCTTGATGAGTCAAGCTCCTAATCAGACTACATCTGCCATGATGCACTTTGACCATGAGACTCACATGATGTATCACAGTGGCACTATAAGAAGGAAGATTGTGGTGCAGCATATGAGATGGAGCCCAGCCAGCAGGGGAGAATAGGAGTATGACGACCCTGAACTATAACCCACCCAAGACACATGATAGCATTTCTAAAGAGGAAGTGTTTTTTTGGGAGGAGCATTGGATTAAATTGTTTGGCTCATGGAAAACTTCAATGAAGAAAATAATTTTTGTCCAACTTTGTTAGGGGTGGAAAAACCCATTCCCATTCATCTCTACTTTGGAATGCAGTATATGAATGACTGACTATCTCTCAGGGCAATAGATATCAGAATTAAAATTACTTGATCCCAGCTAATACAGCTATTTAGATTTTAACCTGCAACTATAACACCTCACTTTTGAGCTAATTGTATTTCACCAACTAACCACTGTCAGGCCAAGTCAATAATTAGATGGGAACTTCCAGGAAAAAATATAGTTGCTGCTGGAGGTGCATTTGGTGTATCAGTAGTTGGCACTTTGCCTCTGACCTAATGTCTAAATGTGGTGTGAGGACACTATAATTGATTATGTTGTCATTGGAGTGACTTCTCAGAATAGGAGCTACATGGATCAAGCATGTCAGAGTTAAGTGAAGTATGCCATGGAGTGGGTCATAATACTACAAGTAGTGTGAGACCATCTCAGGTAATAGGTGGGGTTTTAAACAGAGGAGAATAGAGCAGCTGGGCAAAGGAAAGAGAAAGGTTGTATTTTTCTCTATTGAAGAGTAAATGTTTCAATTAATTTTGCAACATGGTACACTGGGGAAAGGTTAAGATTTGGATGTTTATGACAACTACTAGCCTTTATTAAAATGGAGTATGTGAATAGTAAGAAGGTTATGACAGATTGAGTAAAACACTATGAAAAGAGAAATGAAGAATGCAGAGCCAGGCAAAAATGTCATGTCAAGTGCAGGCATTAAGTCTGATTGGGCTGATTTCGTAGAAACACATCTGTTGCTGGCACTTGTATCTACACCAGTGCATCACTGGGATTGTTCATACAGAACCTGTTTTGTTGCTTTTAAATTTTTGGTATCAATTTGTGATGATCAACTATGCAATAATCCAGTTTAAAAACAAAAATATGTCCTCTGAACACACCAGAACTCTGAAATGTTGACATGGAATTGGAGCCAAACTTTATAGTGAACCCCAAATAACATGTTTGAATCCCCTCTAAACCATGGTCTGTATTAACAATCTCAGCCCACTAGGGGTTTCCTTTTGGTAGCGGACTTTCAAATGTCTCCTTTGATGCTGTTACCAGTTGGTGTAAATGACAGCAGATGTATTATATTATCCCAGGGGATGAACAGGCTCCTGGCTGCCTCAAAGATTGGTAATGTAATATTGCTTCTTCCTACTCCTTGGATCTTTAGTCAACCACAGCTCAAACAGATCTGAGTGTCTGCCCTTTTAACTCTATCAGAAGCCAAATCATAGCCCCCGATCCAAACAATCCTGAACTGACGGTATTACAAATCCAATTCTGAGTCAGCAACTTTAGCTCATCTTTAAATATTTTTTTCCCCATGGTAAATGGTATTCTGTGATTGACTTGTGCTCATTACATGCTACTTTATCTTTTACTATCTTAAAACTGAACAGGAACAACTGAAAATTCACCTTAAGCAATTTTTTTTTCTTTCTGAACCCCACCTAAATTATACCACTGGCCTACCTAGCCAACTCCACTATCTTCATAATAAAGCATCTCTACTTTATCATAACTAATCTCATTTCTGTTATGCAGTGTCTTCCGTGCTTTCGTCTAATCTTCTCATTAATCTCTTATCACAACTCCACACCAAGTTGTCTGCTCATTTACACAAGTCGCAAGTTAGATTAAGTTTCTTTCTGCCTGTGAGGTTCACTTAAGAAATGTAAATTTTGAAGAAAGTATAGGCAGATACACAAGTGAACCATCTAATTGATTCTTGTAGGTACAAACTGACTTATATAACAAAGTCAACTGAACAGTGGAGCATTTGCAATAAGCTTGAAGTCAAAATGAGAATGTTAGGCGCAGTTAGTCTAGATTCAGAACACCACAGACAAATGTTAACATAATCCCCTCCAAAACATTACTGGCAGCTTTGGAGAGAGTGGAGCATTCAGACAAATTTTTGCTCCAACACGACTGAGGCACCTTGAAGGGGTTGGTGTGGAGAAATTAGAAATACCACTGGCCTTGCTGTGTTACTTTAGATAAATATATGGATTCTTCCTCTGGATGTGTGGACATAACACCTTTCAAGATAAATAAATTCATTTTAAAGAATGCTGGGAGACAAGACAGAAAGGGATTGGGGCAATAAGTAACTTAACTACAGGAGGAAACACTTCAGGGACTCAAATGCAGGAAGGAATTTTATTGGATCATCTGAAATCTGTGTACTGCTGGTTGTGCATATTCCTTTCCAATAAGAATTGCATAATTTTACTCAGAAACGTGCAACTATTAGTTGAGATTAAAGAATGACAGTCCAGATAAAAAGTATTTCCTTTATGCAATGAAGGCCCATTGTTAAGTCAAGCGTAAAAGTTGAAGTACAGAATATTTCTTCAAACTGACAAGTTTCACATGAGCATAACTTTTTCATAGCACTAAAGTCTATGATCAAGGTTATTTAGCAGATAAGCATGGGAAGGGATGGAACTAGGGGAGGTGTCAGTCAGTAAATTCCCTGGTCTAAGTATGCCTGTGGCTTGGTGGCTTGAGCAGGTGATCACTGATGCATTACCAGTAGGTAGGATGCCATGCCATGATCCACTTCATTATGCCATCATAAAATGTCAGAGCTAATCTGTAAATCTCTTTCTGGGGTGCACTTTTCCTCATCTAACTGAATCAGATCGTTTAATCTATTTAGACAGTGGCCTAATAGATAGAATATTGGATTTAAGAGACCTGGGCCCTATTCCCAGTTCAGCTGTTGGGTGATCTTGGGCAAGAGACTCTACTTTCTATGCCTTTGTTTCCTTATCTGTAAAATGGTGACATGATTCCTTCATAAAGCACTCAGAAATCTACTGATGAATTAGCTAGATGTTACTGTTTTTAAAAAGCTGTCTGTCTGAATAAAGGATTTGACTGTGCTACTGTCAGATACTAAAATAACAAAATAAAACAAAACTAATACTAACACGCCTCATAGCAATATGTAGTTGTTTCTGGGGTGAAATGCTTCAAAAGCCCACATCAGCACTACTCAATAGTTCAAAGACAAAACCATTTGAATCTAGCACTGTGTCCAGTTGAGGCAGTAGGGGAAAATTCAAGTATCCAAAATGTTATTTTCCAAGCTGGTGTATGTCCAGGACATTGGTGAAATGTTCTTCAAAGGATTTCTCAGCATGGTAGTTATTTATAGGTAACATATTCATTATGAATAAGCAAAGGTGATGAATTGTTTAATATTTCACAAAGTTAAGGCCTAGCATTGCACACTCATGGGTTTAACAGGGTTTGAAAGAGAACTGGATAAATTCATGGAGGCTAAGTCCATTAATGGCTATTTGCCAGGCTGGGTAAGGAATGGTGTCTCTAGCCTCTGTTTGTCAGAGGGGGGTGATGGATGGCAGGAGAGAGATCACTTGATCTTTACCTGTTAGGTTCACTCACTGCGGGGCACCTGGCATTGGCCATTGTCTGTAGACAGGATACTGGGCTAGATGGACCTTTGGTCTGACCCAGTACGGCCATTCTTATGTTCTTAGCTGTAAGGAGAAAGTTGAGGTGATGTATCAAGAGAAGGCTGCACTCTCTCACTGCCATGACAACAGAGCTACAGAGGGATCCCTGCATAGCCACAGAGCCAGTGACACCTAGTCTCTGGAGGTGCAAGGTGCAGGAAAAGCTGCAGTCCTGATGGAACAGAGGGCTCAAGTGGGGTGGCCTCCCTTATGGTCGGGAGCGCCTCGTCCTCCTTATAGTCCTGGCTGAGGGTCTCTGCTTTGCTCTACCAGGACTGTAACTGCCTCCCAAACCGTGTACCTGCAGGCATTCGGTGTCACCAGACCTGAGGCAACCCAGAGAGCCTTCTTCAGCTCTCCTGTCTGGGCCCCACTTGCTCCAAAGACAGCAGGGTGTGCAGAGCTTCCTGAATGGTCACAGGGCTGATGACACCTGATCCCTGCAAGCACAGCAACTGTTACAGATTGATATTTTAAAAATCTCTTTAGTATATCATCTGAAATTGGTAGTCACCGACACTTATCGATTAAAATTGAATCTTGCCATGCCTACTTATGCTGATGCAAACCAGGCCTAAAATTTGGCTTCAGATGAACAGAATTGGAGAATACCTTTTGCAAAAAATGAGTAGAAATTTTATTTTAATTAGGATCTCCTCAGATTGCAGAGCTTTTATTAGTATCATTCTTAATATCTTGATATTAAAATGTATACACCAGAGGTACATAAGACTCCAAAGAGAACATCTTGCTGAGAAGTTTGTAAGAAGCTTGCTGAGATTTGCAATATTTCTGTTACAGAAGACTCGTGATGTTCTTTGAGTGATAGTCCCTATGTGTGGTGCACTTCAGGTTGTGCATATACCTTGGACTGGAGAATTTCTTTGGCAGAGTCCATGCAAGGAGATTGTTTGTTTGATCTGCTAACAGAATGGTGGTCTCTGGGCAGGGCTGGCTCCAGGCTCCAGCCATAGGAAGCATGTGCTTGGGGCGGCACATGTTAAGGGGTGGCATTCTGTCCAACCTTGGGGCGGCGCTTGAGCGGCTTTTTTTTTCTTCTTCTTCTTCTTCTATGTCACAGTTGTCTAGTTTAAGAAAGGTGCCCTCCCCCCACAATTTCCACAGAACACAGGATCTCAAAATTATATAATTTGGGCTTCTTTTTCACCTTCTTCTGATATGTCAGTTATAACCTAGGACAAAGGATGGACTTCATGCTTCATATGAAGGAATGGTATTTATATGGGTATCAGAGTTAGAGTAGGAGTAGGACCATACTAGGGGTATGTCTACACTACAAACTTATGTCGATTTTGTTAAGGTCAATTTTGTAAAGCAGACTGTATAAAATCGATTTTGTGCGTCCACACTAACCACAGTAAGTCGGCATTGTTCGTCCACACTACAGTGGAAAGCATCGACATAGCGAGTGGTGCACTGTGGGTAGCTATCCCACAGTTCCCGGAGTCCCAGCAGACACCATTTTGAGCTTTCTCCATTCCCAAACCCACCCACCCTGCAGTGCCCCTCCCGCTGTGAAAGCAACTGCAAACAGTCATTTTGTGACTGCGAACAGTCACAGCCCCGCTGTGAAAGCAACTGCAAACAGTCATTTCACGCGCTTTTGCTGCCTGAGCTGACGCCATAGCAGTGCAAGCATGGAGCCTGCTCAGGTAACTACTGCAGTAATGGCCATTGTGAATACCTCGCGCATTGTGGTGGACTTTATGCTGCATCGTATGCACAAGAATGCGATCAGGAGATGACTGTGCTATCCGGAGAGTGAAGACAGTGATGAGGACATGGACATGGACACTGACGTTTTTGAAAGTAAGGGGCCCGACAACCTGGCAATTTTCATGGCAATGGGGCAGGCTCATGCTCCGGAACGCGAATCTGGGCCAGGGAAACAAGCACTGACTGGTGGGATCACATAGTGCTGCGGGTCTGGGATGACTCGCAGTGGTTCAGAAACTTTCACATGAGAAAGGGCACATTCATGGAACTTTGTGACTTGCTTTCCCCTGCCCTCCAGCGTGAGAATACCAAAATGAGAGCAGCCCTCACAGTTCAGAAGCAAGTGGCGATAGCCCTGTGGAAACTTGCAATGCCAGACAGCTACCGGTCAGTCGCAAATCACTTTGGAGTGGGTAAATCTACAGTGAGGGCTGCTGTGATGCAAGTAACCAGGGCAATCATTGATCGGCTGCTATCCAGGGTTGTGTGTCTGGGAAATGTGCAGGCTATAGTAGATGGCTTTGCTGCGCTGGGATTCCCTAACTGTGGGGGGGCTATAGATGGTACTCATATCCCTATCTTGGCACCAGACAACGAGGGCGCAGAGTACAGAAACCGCAAGGGGTATTGTTCAATAGTCATGCAAGCACTGGTTGACCACAAGGGACGTTTCACTGACGTGTGCGTGGGATGGCCGGGAAAGGTTCATGATGCTCGTGTGTTCAGGAACTCTAGGCTGTCTAGACAGCTTGAGCAAGGGACTTTCTTCCCAGACCAGAAAATTACTGTGGGGGGTGTTGAGATGCCGATCGTTATCCTTGGGGTCCCAGCCTACCCCTTAATGCCCTGGCTTATGAAGCCATACACGGGATCCCTGGACAGGAGTCAGGGGCTGTTCAACTATAGGCTGAGCAAGTGCAGAATGGTTGTGGAGTGTGCATTTGGCTGTCTCAAGGCCAGGTGGAGACTCACTCAGACCTCAGCGAAAGAAATGTGCGCATTGTTATTGCTGCTTGCTGTGTGCTCCACAATCTCTGTGAGAGCAAGGGGGAGACGTTCATGGTGGGGTGGGAGGCAGAGGCAAATGTCCTGTCCGCTACTTATGAGCAGCCAGACACCAGGGCAAGTACAAGAGCCCACCAGGAAGCGCTGCGCCTCAGAGAAGCCTTGAAAAACAGTTTTGTGACTGGCCAAAATGCTGTTGAAAACCCACTCCCTTGCTCTGCTCTGCGATAAGCCTCTCACCCTCCAGCCCTATAGAGCTGTTGAAAACCTGCTCCCTTGCTCTGCTCTGCGATAAGCCTCCCACCCCCCAGCCCTATAGAGTTGTTGAAAACCCACTCCCTTGCTCTGCTCTGCGATAAGCTCTGCTCTGCGATAAGCCTCCTACCCCCCACCCCCAGCCCTATAGAGGTGTTCAAAAGCCACTCCCTTGCTCTGCTATAAGCCTCCTGCCATCCTTATTCCCTTCCCCCCATTTGCGGAGTAAATAAAGTCTCTTTTTTAAAAAGCATGCATTCTTTAATGATTCTTCACAAACAAAGGGGAAGACTGGCAAGATAGCCCAGAAGGGGTGGGTGAGGAGGAAAACCAGTTGGTGTGGTGGATGGGGGGGTGGGGACAAAGACACAGCACATTTTTAAAACTTTTCTGAGAAACTGAGCCACATGCTGCTTGTGTTTTATTGTGTTGTAGAGTGGGTCGGTTCCCGGAGCCTCCCCCTGCCGCGTTCTCACCCCGCGTCTGGGTGGGGAGGCTATGGAACTTGCGGAGGTGGTTACACAGGGGCTGCAGAGGCGATCTTTTGTCCTGAAGAAGCTCCACCAGACACCGGAGCATGTCACTCTGATCCTCCATTATCCGCAGCATTGCTTCCATCCTCCTTTCTTCCTGCTCCTGCCATCTCTCCTCCTGTGCTGCTACTGCTGCCCTGGATGCAGTCTGGGACTCTAAAAATTTTTCTCTCCGTGCTTAGGAGAAATTCATGAGCTTGCCAAACAAATCTTCTCTTGTGCGCTTCGTTCTCCTTCTCATCTGCGCTAGCCTCTGCGAAGGGGATGTTAGTGGGGGTGGGGGTGGGGGGGACCATGCTGGCTGTAGGAGGAAAGAAGGAAAAAGGTTATAAGATACATAGACACATTCTCCAGAAGAATGGGAACAGTCTTTCACAATGAAACAAAGTATTCACAGAGTGCATATGCTTTCTATACAAGGTCGCATTTTGCACCTTAAATTGACTGCCTGTAGCTTTCCTGTACAGATATCACATCAGACACCCTCTCCCAGGGCCAGGCAACAGAAACCACCATGCAGGCGGCCATGGTAAGCCACATTCTTTCGGTTTGATCCACATTCTTTACAATGCTCTCCTTTCTCACAGTAAACCGCCCTCCTCCCCGCACTGCGTGACTCCCTGCTGCTGCAACAGAAGCAGCTCAGCCCCACAAACACACACATGCCCCCCCCAACACAAGCAGCCCACAGCATTTTCTCTTCCTCCCAACCCCATCACCCTGCTGGTCTCATGGAGGTTCCCTGCTCCCGCACGCACCACAACCCACAGTAAACCGCCCCCCCCACCGCGTGGTTCCCTGCTGCTGCAACAGAAGCAGCCCCCCCACCCAAGCTGAGGGACACTCACCAGAAGTACCTTCGCTGACTTCCCCATCTGGGCTACCGCCTTGGGAGGGTTCTGAGGGTATTGGCTCCAGGGTGATAAACAGTTCCTGGCTGTCTGGGAACAGAGTCTCTCCGCTTGCCTGCTGCTGCGTGGTATCATCTTCCTGATCAGCTTCATTGTCATCTGAATCGTCATTCCTCACCGTTACCCCATCAGAGGAGTCCACAAACACGGGTGCAATGGTGGTGGGGCCCCCCCCAGTATTTGATTCAGTTCGTTGTAAAATTTGCATGTCCGCAGGGGTGCCCCAGAGCGTCCATTTGCCTCTTTTGCTTTCTGGAACGCTTGCCTCAGCTCCTTAATTTTCACATGGCACTGCTGTGCCTCCCTGCTGTGGCCCCTATCCAGCATGGCCTTGGAGACTCTGGCAAACGTGTTGGCATTCCATTTGTTGTTACGGAGTTCTGCCATCACGGATTCCTCTCCCCAAATAGCAATGAGATCCTGAACCTCCTTTGTGGACCATGCTGGAGCTCTTTTGCGCTGATTGGTCTCCTGTGCTGATGAGCTCTGCATGGTGCATTGTGCTAAGGAGCTCTGCAAGGTGAGTGTCCTGTGCAGGTGAGCTCGCCACGCTGGCCAAACAGGAAATGAAATTCAAATGTTCCCAGGGCTTTTCCTGTCTACCTGGCCAGAGCAGCGAGTTGAGACTGCTGTCCAGAGCAGTCACAGAGGAGCATTGTGACTGCTGTCCAGAGCGGTCACAATGGAGCACTGTGGGACAGCTCCCGGAGGTCAGTAAAGTCTGCATGCGTCCACACTAAGCCACAGTCGACCCAGAGACGTCGATTTATGGGTTACTCCCTTGGTTTTGGTGGAGTACAGAGATCGATTTTGAGGGCCCTTTAAATCGACTTAAATGGCTACTGTGTGTGGACAGGTGCAGAGTTATGTTGATTTAATGGCACTAAAGTCGACATTACCTCGTAGTGTAGACCAGGGCTAGGAAATGCTTGAAAATGAAATGGAAAAGGCTTAAGTTTTGACGTGACCAACAAGGGATTTACCGTTCATAATATAAGATCCACATACTGAACTATCACTTTCCTAGAAATACTCAGGGCTATGTATTAGCTCCTTCCGAGTGTACTTATTGGCCATCAGCATACTGCTTTCTCTGATAGAGGCCTAACTGTATTTTCCCTCCCAGTCCCTGCCTGCTTCCTGAAGGGTTTGACTTATAATTTCCTTCTGGTGGTGAAACTGTCTCTATAAGGAGGCAGGTGCCTGCAGTTCTATGATATACCACATTGCAGTACCACCCTGGAACTTGACCCTAGTTTTATCAGCCCTGATTTGAGGTCTGGGCATCCTGTTTTTTCCTAAATCATTCTATGAAGGTCACATTTCTGGTTGCTATCATGTTCATCAGAAGACTCAGGGACCTGGGGTGCTGATGGTTAACCCCTCTCCCCCACATACGGTGTTCCACTACAAGCTTGCACCCTAAGTTCATCCCTAAAAGTGGTGCTGGACTTTCATTTCTGCCAAAATATCCATCTATGTTTTATGCTAAACCCCACTCTAGCAGAGAAGGGATGGTGTGGCACTCACTGGACATGCGTAGGGCTCTTGCCTGCTGCCTGAACAGAACAAAACATTTTCAAAAATGCCCTAGACTTCTTCTCTCATTCTTGGAGTGTATGAAAGGAGATGCTGTCTGGTCCCAAAA
Organism: Dermatemys mawii; assembly: GCA_007922305.1. Classification (NCBI taxonomy): domain Eukaryota; kingdom Metazoa; phylum Chordata; order Testudines; family Dermatemydidae; genus Dermatemys; species Dermatemys mawii. The sequence goes on from ML677351.1 coordinate 19,789,112, forward strand.
ACTGTTGAAATGGATTTGAGGATGCAGCCTAATCTGCTTTATAGGAAAGAATATGGAATGGGGAGCTTAATTTTTGTTATCTTTTTCTATAGCTATCTTAATGCCTCCCATGTATATAGCTCTTAACAGATATCTGGTTATGTATTTAATCATCTCTATATAAAAGAAGTGAATGCAAGATCTGAATGAATGAATGAATAACAAGTATTTCTTCAAGAATTGAAATATTACAAACAAAATTGCTTTGGCCCTTTTGTGTTTGTGCTCTGCAAATATTCAGATGGTATTTTATTTGCAGAAAGTGAGTTAAGATTGCATGATGTACTCACAATCTCATAGATGATTCTTAGTCCCATATGCAATGAGATATTGATTGACACAAATGGAAGCCGATTTCCCCACACCCACCCTTTACTGGAATCGGGCATGCGTACAAGCAAGCCAGGGAAGGATCGGACTTTGCTTTTCATATATGTGCAGTTGTGTTTTTTCATACAATTACTGTCAGCTACTGATTCTGGAGATTACGGAAAGGAATACAGGGTCCAATTCAGCAGAGCACTTAAGCTCAAGTGCTTTACTGCATCAGTGCCATAATGCAATACACTTCGTATATTTTGGATAAGCAGTTACAATTAAACAGTTTTGCCTTCCGTTTTTTATATTCAGTTAGTGTCTTGGAATGCCACATGTGAGCATTATTTCAGTGTAGACAAGTATTGATCCCTTGAAGGAAAGCTGGTTTGTTAATGGCAATGTTGGTGCAGCAGAGCTAGCAGGAGTGACTATAAAATAACACATTTAAGATGTTAATTTTCTCTGTGGCAGTTGGATGGTAGGAGGGCTGGAATGATATCTGTGGAGAAAAGGTAACAGCTGTTGGCTTCTCTCAGTGGACGGACACATTAGGGTTGATTCCTCAGGCACCACTAATGAATGTGTGAAAAAAGAATGAGGGATAGAGGATGGTGGCATCTGTCATTCTTGATGCACAGGAGAGAATTTCTATATTCACATTAGAGTTGTATTGTGGAATTTTAATAAGGATTTTTCTATTTTGCCTTATCACTGTTTGTTATGAATACACGGAAATTACCACAGACACAATTTGAATTAGATATGGTTTGTTTAATGCTTTTTCTATATCTGTTACCAAACCTAATCTTTAGCTTGATAAAAATCATTCTTTGTGCATTTGCTGTTACTGAAACAGCAAGAGACACAAAAATAGCTCTGTGGAAAACTTTGAAGTGCTAATCCTTTTGTATAATAGAAAAATTAGAGCCTTCTTATATATACCTTTCTAAAGTTAGATTTTTCAGTTGCAACTTAAACTGTTGCATCCATGGCATGCATGTTTGATTGTTTATATTACAGTTCATTAACCACCCCTAAGGCTGACTAATTGTGCCAGATGGTATAATTTTTGTGTGTACTTGACTTGCCATGAGTGTTACTATCTTGATTCTGATATTTATCTGCAATAAGTAAGGAAAAGAAATGCTTTCTAATTCATAGGCAACTCCTCTGAAAAGACCAGCTGAAGATGAAAACAGTTTAAGACTTGTGATTTTAGGTAAATCAGTACAAATGTGAACAGTCAGCATTCACTAAGAGAATCATCTTGTGTCTTCCTTCATTCACAGGCATATTTGGGATGAACTTAAAAAGCTTAAATATGAAATAGGATGATTTTGGAGATGTTCAGTGGAATGTTTGTCCATTTGTCAATGCACCATCTTAGTTTTATGATATCATTTTTCATTAAAGCAATGCGATGATGCAGAGTCATCATATAATGAATGTAGTTTGTGATGGAGAGGAACTTCAAAAGACTAAATACTATGAAAAGATTGTCCAAACTTTCGGATCCTACCAAATTGGACAAGAAATCTTTCTTGTTTGAATTCCATTTCCTCTTTGCAGGGACAAAGCAGAAACCACTAAAATAGCCTGAGAAAATGTCATCTTGCTATTTTTAACTGAACTGCAAAAGAACTCCTTTTCCCCATTTGTGCCCACCTGCATGTGGAGCATTACTCTTTGGGCCAAATCTCTGCTTTGGAGTTTTACATGGTTCTGCTTTCTGGAAACGTAGTTTTCCTGTGTGAAAATGGAGAAAGGGACATCTGTTTGCCCTAGTTAGTGATTAGGTGTTCACTAGATTCCCTGCTGAGGACAGGCTGGGTAAAGGGGGATTGGTTTACCCTTCTTTGTTGGAAGGGAGTGGGGTTGTTGCAGCTGCATTTCCCCTTTTTGTCTGGGTAACTTTTTATAATAGGTAAACATGTCTAATCAGTCAGGATGACTTAAACTGGTTCTGCTCGGTTGCTGGTAGTTAACTTGTAAAGTATAATGGTGAAGTGCCATAGGAATTAGCATCTCAAATCTTCTTTAGCAAGTTATCATTTCCTAATTAGTGTGTCTGCTTTTAGAGGGAAAAATGAATTATCCAGGGATTTGGAATTATGTTTAACTCAGAAGAATTAGAGGAGAGAAACTAAACCCACAGACAAAGCAAGGAAAATGACTGTTCTTTATTTCTAAAATTAATAAAATCCCCTGTATGTCTATGCCCTATATCATCTTCAGCCTGCCTGCGGAGCAGTATATCCCTTTTATAGACACACTCTTCTTTTATTAAATGCTACTGGAATCAACTCAGTCCCGCAAAACTACACAAAACAATATTCTTCACAATGTGTTTAGGCCTGATTAGAGCATGATCTGAACTCTGTTAAAGACAAACTTATTTATATAGAGGTGCATTGAAGTTGAGGAGCTTCAAGTAGACAGCTTCAGATATGAAGTTAATTATAGCTTTCTCCTCCTCATAGCTATGCAAACAGTTTCAAGGTGCAAACAGTGAATAATCAATCAGAGGAACACATGCACAAATAGCAGAAAAAGAAGCTTTTAATGTACTGATTTTAATTAGCATGAACAAGCAGCAACACAACTTCATGTTTTTGTGTTACAGAACAATAGTTGCATCTGAAGTGACTACTGTGCTTATTAATCTCACTTCAGCAAAGCACTTGTACTGACCCAGGTTAAAATCAAAACTAAACGGTGTTGCCTCTGAGAAAAAGGTATAAAAAGGCATCTTATTGGAGAGTATTTTATTACCCATTGAGCCGTGCTCATCAACTGATATCAGCAGTCATTATACCTCCTGTCTTGTATGTATGAACAAAAAGAACCCGACATCCCTTTTGGAAATGAGCAAGCTCGGGTAACTCATTTTATTTATTTAAAAAGATGTCATTTAGAGTTGTATACTTTAGGGGCTGAGGTTTCTGTTGCTACGTTTGCCTTTCAGTGCTATAGCAACCGTATCATACCAGAGCTCAGTGGGAGATGGTCACGTGATTTTTTGCGGAGGACTAGATGTCCTTGGGGTTAGCAGGTCAAGGTTGTCAGTTTTACACCAAAGGTTTTGAGGATACAAAAGCATATTTAAAATTGCACTGCTTCAAAGCTACCTGTCTGTTTCTTTTTCTCTTTCCCTGGGGATTGAAACTGGTAACTGTGGTTGAGCAAACTCTTGCCAACTTAATATTAAAAATACACAGGCAGCATTGAAAAGAGTATTTGAATGTGGCTACACCCAGACACAAGATCATCTTTCAGTAACTTCAGTTTTTGAGTAACAGTTCAGTAGGTTTTGAATTGGTTTATTGACAAATGTTTCCAAAAGCAGTTCATGGTGTGTGACTCAGTCATTCAGCATCTTTCAGACACAGTATGGGTTTCTTTATCTTAGTTTCATGAAATTTCTTTTAGTGGAACTGGCTGATGTGAAGAGATTATGGGGTGGGATTTTGGGAACTTGAACTCTTAAAATCAATATCTGAACACCAAGAAGCAGAATGCAATAGAGACTGCATGTTAGCATTTAATTTGCTTCATGGGTTTACCCAAGGTGGACGGCTTACAGATAAATTACCGCCAGTAGTTGAAGACTTTATTTAATTAACTCATGAAAATATTGGTGCTTGTACACTCACTTTCTGCTCATATTTCTATGGACTCTTCTAAAAACCTTGTACCCAAAATAATCCATGGTTATCTTTCTTTTCATATCAATGAAAGCAATGGGGCATGAGTCTAACTTTGCCCCAACCAATGTAAACCTTACAGTAGTTAGTTTGGGGGGATTTTTTCACACAAATTACCATAGTATTCACCATCTGGTCCTACTGGTTACTGTGTAGGGCTTTAGTTGATGTGTGTTACTGGAAGACTTATTTTTACACCTCCAGATGTATTGTACGAGTTAAGCTTATGTAATGCCTTGTTTACTATCATGTTCTCAAATATGTGCAAAAATCCTTAGGTGATAGGTTAAAAAGTCCTTAAACATTTAAAAATCTGGAATCCCTCACAAGTGACTGAACAACAGCCTAACTTGAACAAATATCTATATGAAACTGGGGCATTTATATTTCTTTGAATTCAAATCTTGCTCCAAAAAGTAATAGCAAAAAAAAAAATCAACCAGAAATATAGAGAAATGTATTGGAACATAACCCCTGCTTTGGAGTATGAATATTGTTGCCTTTACCAAGTGAAAACCTGTTGCTTTTGGCTTGAAGACTTCACGTGCAACTTAACCCCAACTATGTCACAGCGCTGACTTCCTCCTCCTCCTCCTCCTCCTCACTTTATTGCTCTATTGCATTTCCAGGTCATTATAACTATAGTAACAGAGCACTGTACAAGATGAGTGATACAGTAAATCAGCAGTTCTCAGAGGATTGGGACTCCAATGTGAGTCGCAACCCCATTTTCGTGGGGTCACTAGAGCTGGCTTAGACTTGGCCAGACCTGAAACCTGAACCCCACTGCCGCTTCGGCCTGGGACAGTGGGGCTTGGGCTTTGGTTTTGCCCCCACCTCACCTGGGGCTCGGACTTTGGCTCAGGCTTCAGTGCCCCCCTCCTGGGGCTGTGTAGTAATTTTTGTTTTCAGAAGGGTGTTGTGGTGCAATGAAGTTTGGGAACCCCCTGCGGTAGATACATCTAGAGGCAAAATCCTCCTCTTCCCTTCTTTTAAAACAATATTCTACAGTAATCAGCTCTTAATCCCTGCAGGGGCCCACTATTTTTCAGCCCTTGAAAGGGTTTAGCATCACATAAAGATGGCTGCTAAGTGGGTGCTTGGAACTTTATGCGTGATACCTATGCCATTTAACCTGAAGCAGGAAAAGTCTGCAAATGGAGTAGCCGTTTCTGTTCCATAGAGTCTTCCCACTGAGTCTGGGGCGAAAAAAACAAAGCTTTGAATTCAAGGAAATATAAAATGTATTAAACTGGAAGGTTTCTTGTAAGTGCACATTGTGCTGTTCCTTGTTTCAAAGAGTGTAGTTGAGATTAACTGTATGTGAAAGAGGAACATTTAATATAAAACTATCAGAAACTTTTGCCTTTCGTTATGTTGATTTTTTCATGTTTTTCCACAGGATGATTCCAATGAATAGTCAAGTTATGTGATTAATCCTAAATATTTAGAGATGATTCTTCATGAGTTGGATTAGTTTGCTTAAAAAGTTATAAGAACTGACTTTTGAAAGAAGAAGAAACCACAAGGGACATGGAGTTGAAGAAAAAATTCAGCAGTTCACCATCCATTATTCTAGGAATGCATATTGATTTTGAGGTCAGCAGTAAAGGGCAAAGGGACACAGGCTGGAATGCTTTCATTGATACCAATACAATTTCGTATTAGATCATACTGATTTTTTATTGGTATTGCAGTAGTGCCTGGGAGTCCCACTCATGGGCCAGTCCCCCATTGTGCTAGGTGCGGCACAAACACAGGACAAAAAAGGTGGTGCTTGCCCCAAAGAGCTTATAATGTAAATGTAAGAGGTGGACAACAGATAGATAAAGACAGGCAGGGGAGTACAAGGAAACAGACAATGATGGTCTGCATAATTGGCAGTGGTCTCATCGCACCAGTAATTAGATTTATTGGAAATGCTTACTGGCACTCAGTCTTGCCTAGTACAGGCCAGGGGCATTTTGGTACCAGAACAGGAAAAGGTGACTGAGCCAAATTGTTGATCCCTGTCCACCTATACCCTGCGGCACTGGCAGTACAGTATGAGCCGCATCCTCAGTCCGGGCAGATAAATTAAGGACCTGTTGAATTAGAGAGCAGCAAGCTGGGGTGTAAATCTTCAGCATGCTAGCATGTCATTAAAAGTTCCCTTGAGTGCTTTAATGCACTGCAGTAGAATTCAAACAATTCAATTCAACAAAACAATTCAAACAATGGCAGGTGAAAGCACAGTTGGGGAATTCCAGTGCTTGGAATTCTAGTACATGGACAATTAGTTCACAGCAGTGTAGTGAGAAATAGACTTTCACCCCAGCTTGCTGCATGCTAGAAAAGGCCTAAAATACTTCAGAGCCATTTCATAGACAATACCCTGCCCCAATCCTTGTTGTGTGATAAGGCTAGTTGGGCACTGAATCTTGGTACATTTGCTGACATACTTTTCCAGATACTTATATTACAAAGAAATGCATGGAAATGGTTACATTTTTGTTTCTCTCTTTACATGTTAATGTTAAATTAAAAATTAGCATGGCCAATGGATATCTGTTAATGTAAAATCATTGGTTGCTCTTCTTAAATTGTCCATCTAGAGGTGAGGCTAGGAACAGAAGTCAACATCCTTGCAACTTTTAACATTGTTACAGTCTACAGTCAGAGAATGAGACATGAGGAACTCTCTCTTTGTTAATGCTCCCTTCCTCATCATCTTTTCCCCTATATCCTTTCCCCCCCATCCTTTGTCACTGCTTAAAATAAAACATGCTTGAAACAGACACTAGTAGTTGTGATAAGCAGCCCCTCCTCCTTCAAATCTGTCTTTAAACCCCATTTTTATGACACCTTCCTACGCTAACCTTCTGCTAGTGTTTATCTCTTCACCAAGGAGTCCCATCCAAATTTACATTTGATGTAACTATGGCAACATGCATGTTTCCATTGTAACCTCTTATGTTGGTTAGAATGTGAGTGGAAAGCATTTGAGATTTATTGGCAAATACGTAGATGAAAAGAAACCTTTCAAGCTTCATGAACAAGTATTTGTGGAGATAAAATTTTCTGCTCCAGCTTTGATTGATAATACTCCACAAGCACAATAGTTCTAAATTCTTAGGTTGTTTGTTTGTTGTTTTTTTTCTCTTTTGAATTACTGGGTCAGATGCAATTTTGTCCCATTAAGGAAGTTCAGTTTTCTTCTTCCTCTGGACTGCATTGGACTCAGTCATTAATTCTTAAAAAATCAACTATGATCCTAGAAAATGTTTTGTAGATTCTAGACTGCTTCCCTTCCCTGTGATAGACAAGGTAGCTTCAAAGTTGTGCTACCTTGTCTATCACTGATGTCAAATGTCTTTGAGGATTACCATCAGAATTGGAGATGTTCTAAATAGAATAACCAAAAGGGAAAGGGATACTGGAAGCGGGGGAAAAGTTCAAAAGTTGTGTATCTTAGTTCAAACCTTGCCCCCCAGTGTAGCCCAGATTCCATTATGTGCTTTCTTCTACCTTTCGCTAAGACATCTGACACAGGCCACTGTCAGATAGGATACTGTACTAGATGGAATACCGGTCTGATAAACTAAACTATCAATTTACTATATTTTAGGCATCATCAGTGAAGTTGGAACTAAATTTCAGAGAGTCAAGAGCAATCTTTTTTTAACCTTAAAGACAACTTTGTATGTCTGGTCAATTTTCCTATCATTCAAGTTACTATAAATTTTCTTCAGTACATTGAATCACAAGACTTTCTTGAAATGAAGAGGTAATGTTCTTCTGATCCAGGCTGTTTTGAGAATTGTATGCAATTGTATTAAGAAGAGCACAGCCATAGGCAGATGCTAGAACAGGGGTCAACAACCTTTCTGAAGTGGTGTGCCGAGTCTTCATTTATTCACACAAATTTAAGGTTTTGCATGCCAGCAATACATTTGAATGTTTTTAGAAGGTCTTTTTTTAAAAGTCTATAATATATAACTAAACTATTGTTGTATGTAAAGTAAATAAGGTTTTTAAAATGCTTAAGAAGCTTCATTTAAAATTAAATTAAAATGCAGAGCCCCCAGATGGGTAGCGAGGACCTGGGCAGTGTGAATGCCATTGAAAATCAGCTTGTGTGCCGCCTTCGGCATGCGTGCCATAAGTTGCCTACCCCTGTGCTAGAATATGGTAATGTGGATTTGGGGCTGGATTACTGTCGTTCCTTTTGTCCATTCTTCTGATTTGGTTCATATTAAAAATCTGGCAGTTGAGGAGTAATCAGCTATCAGACATTGATATGCACATTACTAAGCTAGTCTCTTTATGCCTCCTCTGTACGATAACCAATCCCATTGGCTGCCAGATGGATATCGTACTAGATCAATTTCAAAATCCTGTTGCTAGTTTTTGAGATACTGTGAAATTTAAATCCTATGTAAGATTCTTTTTCCCTCCAATACCCAAGTTAGGGTTTATTTTGAACTACAGAAATGTTAATATGGCTGATGGGAAAAATTCTTCCAACTTTTTCTTCCAGTGCTTTCACTTCGTAGCCCTTCATTCTGCAGGAGAGATGTGTTGTTTAATATGACAGTATTTGTAAATACAATTGACAAATCTTACACTGAAGATGGAAATTATTTTAAAAGCCTGGATTGAACAACCATGATGGCAATTGTATATACATTTTGGAGGTTAAAAGTAATAATTACTCAAACCCAGTCATAAGCAAACCTCAGAAGGTTAGAAGATTCACTTCCCATCACAAGTTCAGATGTTTATCTGAGATATCCAAACTCCTTGAGTCACAAATATATGGGATATATTGTGAGAACAAGCTTTCTTGTAAATTTTCTAATACTACCTGCTAGCTTTCAGAGCAGTTACACCACAAGGAATTTTTCTCATATTATTCTGGTGCTTCAGCTTTGGTCCCAGACAGAACCTCAGAATGCTAAAATAGTGTGGAAAATGAGTGAAAAATAAAGCTGACCAAACTACTTGTTTTACTACTCAAAAAGTCTGTTTGAGTTTGGTTCCAGTTTCAAGATGAAACTCTAAGCCTTTTGGTTTGGATTCCATAAAATCCTGGGCCAGAGAGATGACATACTCTAGTGTTTTGAACATTCTGACATTGATTTGATATGTGAGCTCAGACAATTAATTTAACTTTTTTATGGATCAGTTTCCAAATCTGTAAAGTGGAGATAATATTTAGCTACTATACTTCATTACGAGACAAAGTGAAATTTTCAAAAGCACATAAGTCCCTATTCAAAGTTTACTCAGGCAGTTTTGAAAATGTGTCCTTTGATCAAACAGTGTTTATGAAAATTGTTGATCTTCACTGGAAGAAAGACAAAATATTATCCCCCATTTAAATAAGTTTCCCTTCAGTAGAACTTTTACTATACACCTTGTAAACCTAGCCTGCAATATTTAAAACATGAAGGCCATTGTATTCTGTCTACAGGAAATTGGTATGGCTGGCATGAGGAAATGTTGAAAAATGTAATATATCTTAATTATATGGGGATTCATGCCATCCAAGACCTTTGTCAGGAAACAAATCCGTTACCAGCAGACTGACACCACATGTTTCTGGAAAACAAATATGCCTTAAATGATAACCATGGCTACATGCAGTGTGATAGGAAGAATGGAATAACTCCAAGGGTTAGCTTAGACAAAAGGCCATATAAGCTGTGTTCTCAAAATAACTTTTGCTACATAGGACTAGTTGTCAGGTAGGGTTCAGTCTTGCTGCCTGCTGCGTTACAACACGACTTCACTTTGCTTTGACTTGATTCCTATTAGCCTAAACATTTTGAAGGTGAACCACAGTATCTTTAAAATATAGGTACAAACAAAATCCAAAATCATTCGCACATAGACTTATGTTACAAGTAAAGGATTTATTTTTGTGTTCCTCGTGGACACAGCTCTTAGCTGACTTTCAGCTGCTCTATACACAAGCAAGGCTGGATTAGGTGCAAAAGTGAGGTTTTAAAAAAATCCTTTGAGCATAGTCCTGTTTTATTACATTTACACTTTTAGGCCCCAGAGTTGCACCATGTAACATAGTAGTATGCTGCTGTGCTTGTGCACTACATACTGAAGAATCAAGCCTTAGCACTCTATCAGGCCTACAGTTCCCAAAGGGAACAAAAATTTCTTCACCTAGGTCTTGGTAGCTGAGAGATGGTATGGAATTTTCTTTTCAACATTTCAGTTTCTAAAGCTAAACTGGGGATTTAATACCCAAAACTTACAGTCTGAATTTTGAGTGCTTCAAAATTCAAGGGCATTTGCTAGGCTTGCCAACTTTCTAATCACACGAAACCGAACACTCCTGCCCAATCCCTTCCCTGAGCCCCATTCCCCTCTGTTCCATCCCCCCTCCCCTCCGTCGTTTGTTTTTCCCCACTCTCACTCACTTTCACCTGCGCTGGGGCCGGGGGTTGGGGTACAGGTACGGGTATGGGCTCTGGCCTGGGGATGACAGGTTTGCTGTGCAGAAGGAGGCTCTGGGCTGGGGCTGAGGGGTTCAGAGTGGGGGAGGAGGTGTAGGCTCCAGCTGGGAGTGGGGCAGGTGCTGAGGGGTTTGGGGCATAGGAAGGGACTCCGGGCTGGGGCAGGGGGTTGCGATGTGGGAGGCGATGAGGGCAGCTTTCCAGTCTCTGGAAGTCCTTACAGCTTAGGGGCTGCAGGGACCTAGCGACCGCTTCTGGGAGCTGGGTGGAGATAGAGCAGGCAAGGAGCCTGCCTTAAAGCCTTGGGCCCCTGCTGTGCCACTGACCAAAGCAGCCAGGGTCCCCTTTCGACCGGCCCTTCTAGTCGAAAACCGGATGCCTGGCAACCCGTTTGCTCTGGCCAATTCAGTTATTAGGATCCAGATCTAGATTAAGTTTGAAACCCTCCACGAAGTTCAAGTATACTTTGGTACAAGTGCTACTTTGTAACAAGCAAGTTAGCATATGTCTCTGCATTCATTCTGTTGGCGATCCCAAGAAGTCAGTTTTTTAAAAATAACTTTTCAGTTTAATCTTTCAGTTGATATAATCATAATGCGCTCATGTAGTGAGATTGTAAAGTACATTCACACCCTATCCTCATGGGCATTTGCTCCTTCTGTGTTTTAAGTAATGTCTTCTTCCTAAATTCCTGTATGTCCATAAGTTAACCATACTTTTAAAGTGGCAACAAAAATGTCAATAAATTTGACTCTGTCCTTTGCCAGGGTGTCACAGTATGGTTGGGCCATAAGGGGAAATTGGGCCTTTGTCCATCTGTGACAAGGTTAACTCATGTCCTCAGGTGGGGTTAATGAGGGTTATGTGGCCAGTTGGTCAAATGATCCAAGAGAGAGAAAGGACTGCAAGTGAATGCTAGCATCAGAAGGCTTTTACAACTCTGAGTCAGCAGGAGGGAAGACATCAGCAGTGAAGGAGGTGTCTGGTTAAGGCAGAGAAGACCAAACTCCAAGCAAGAGGTGCTGGGAGAGCAGCAAGACAAACCTCCAGGCGTGGCTGTGCCCAGCTTGAAATTGGGAAGGAAGAGACTTTATTTTTGAGTTTGTTTTATGTTAGTAAACCAGACCACAAAATGGGGCATAGTTACTAAACACAAGTCTTTGTGGACTTATTAAGGGCCTCTGAGAGAGGAGGAAACTGAGCCAGGGCACTGCAAAGCCACTCAGGCCACAAGGGGGCTCATGGGAGCCAGCCCACCCATCTAACAGAAGTTTCCAGATCACCGGTCCTGTCATCTGCTGGAAGAGCAGTACAGTGGTGCACAAACAATCCAGGAAGTTTTTGGAGAGCGTTGGAAACAACTTCCTGAAACAAGTGCTGGAGGAGCCAACTAGGGGCCATGCTCCTCTTGGCCTACTGCTCACAAACAGGGAAGTAGGGGAAGTAGAAGTGGATGGCAACCCAGGCAGCAGTGACCATGAGATGGTCGAGTTCAGGAGCCTGACAAAAGGAAGAAAGGAGAGCAGCAGAATACAAACCCTGGACTTCAAAAAACAGACTTGGACTCCTTCGGGAAACTGGTGGGAAGGATCCCCTGGGAGGCTAATATGAGGGGGAGCTGGCTGTATTTTAAAGAAGTCTTATTGAAGGCATGGGAACAAACCATCCCGATGTGCAGAAAGAATAGCAAATATGGTAGGCAATCAGTTTGGCTTAAAAGAAAAAACTTCGGTGAGCTTAAACACAAAAAGGAAACTTACAAAGAAGTGAAAACTTGGACAGATGACTAGGGAGGAGTATAAAACTTTTGCTCAGTAATCAGGAAGGCCAAAGCACAACTGGAGTTGCAGCTAGCAAGGGATGTGATGGGTAACAAGAAGGGTTTCTACTGATATATTAGCAACAAGAAGGTCAAGGAAAGTGTGGGACTCTTACTGAATGGGGAAGCAACCTAGTGACAGATGATGTGGAAAAAGTTGAAGTACACACTGTTGGGGGTTTTTTGGGGTTTTTTTTTTACATAAGTCATCACAAACAAGGTGAACTCTCAAAATGCTACATTAGGCATCAGAGTATGGGGAGGAGGTCAGTAGCTCTCAGGGGTTAAAGAACAGGCTAAGCACTATTTAGAAAAGCTGGACATGCACAAGTCCATGGGTCCTGATCTAATGCATCTGAGGGTGCAGAGGGAAATGGCTGATGTGATTGCAGAGCCATTGATCACTGTCTTTGAAAATTCATGGCAATCAGGGGAGGTCCTGGACAATTGGAAAAAGGCAGATACATTGCTCATATTTAAAAAAGGAAAGAAGATCAAGGGAACTACAGACTGTTCAGCCTCCCCTCAAGCCCTGGAAAAATCATGGAGCAGGTCCTCAAGGAATCCATTTTGAAGCACTTGGAGAAGAGGAAAGTGATCAGGAACAGTCAACATGAATTCAGCAAGGGAAAGTCATGGCTGTCTCACCTGATGGCCTTGTATGATGAGATAACTGGCTCTGTGGATATGGGGAAAATAGTGGACATTATATAACTTGACTTTAGCAAAACTTTTGATATGGTCTCCCACAGTATTCTTGACAGCAAGTTAAAAATTATGGATTGGATTAATGGACTATAAGGTAGGTGGAAAGCTGGCTAGATCGTCGGGCTCAACTGATAGTGATCAATGGCTCAGTGTCTAGTTGGCAGCTGGTATCAAATGGAGTGCCCCAGGGCTCTGTGCTGTGGCTGGATTGGTTCAACATCTTCATTAATGATCTGGATGATGGGATGGATTGCACCCTCAGCAAGTTCTTGAATGACACTGAGATGGGGAGAAGGGGTAGGCTCCAGAGTAACCAAAACAATTTGCAGGATTGGGCCAAAAGAAATCTGATGAGGTTAAACAAGGATACGTACAGAGTCCTGCACTTTGGACAGAAAAATCATACTGCTACAGGCTGGGAGACTAACAGGCTAAGTGGCAGTTCTGCAGAAAAGGACCCTGGGGATTACAGTGGGCAAGAAGCTGGATATGAGTTAACAGTGTGCCCTTATTGCCAAGAAGGCTAACAGCATATTGGGCTGCATTAGTAGGAACATTGCTAGCAGATCAAGGGAAGTGATTATTCCCCTCTATTCCACACTGGTGAGGCCACATCTGGATTATTGCATCCAGTTTTGGGCATCCCACTACGGAAAGGATGTGGACAAATTTGAGAGAGTCCAGCAGAGGGTAGTGAAAATAATTAGTGGGCTCGGGTACATGACTTATGAGGAGATACTGGGGGAAACTGGGCTTATTTGGTCTGCAGAAGAGAAAAGTGAGGGGGGATTTGATAGCAGCCTTCATCTACCTGACAGGGGGTTCCAAAGAGGATGGAGCTAGGCTGTTCTCAGTGTTGGCAGATGACAGAACAAGGAGAAATGGTCTTAAGTTGCAGTGGGGGAGGTCTAGGTTGGATATTAGGAAAAAATATTTCACTAGGAGGGTGGTGAAGCACTGGAATGGGTTACCTAGGGAGGTAGTGGAATCTCCCCTTAGAGATTTTTAAGGCCTGGCTTGACAAAGCCCTGGCTGGAATGATTTAGTTGGGGATTGGTCCTGCTTTGAGCAGGGGGTGGTTAGACTAGATCAGGGATAGGCAACCTATGGCACGGGTGCCAAAGGTGGCACGTGAGCTGATTTTCAGTGGCACTCACACTGTCTGGGTCCTGGCCACCGGTCTGGGGGGCTCTGCATTTTAAATGAATTTTAAATGAAGCTTCTTAAACATTTTAAAAACCTTATTTACTCTATATACAACAATAGTTTAGTTATATGTTTTAGACTTATAGAAAGAGACCTTCTAAAAACAGTAAAATGTATTACTGGCACGCGAAACCTTAAATTACAGAGAACAAATGAAGACTCGGCACACCGCTTCTGAAAGATTGCTGACCCCTGGACAAGATGATTTCCTGAGGTCTCTTCCAATACTAATTTTCTATGATTCTATGATCTACATAGGGAAAGTCTCAACAGTATTTTATTTTCCTCACAGTGAACAGCTGTAACAATTTAGCCATGTTAGAGAACACCATGTCTTATTTTTAACTCACAAGTAGCATCACTACCAACTTAAGCCAAGGTTAAAACATTGTAAAAACAACCATATTTTTCCCTGCTGAATAAGATGGTCCTTAAAATCTGGAAATAAATATATCAGTGTAAATGAATTATAAAAATACTCAATTGTCTCTGCTAGCAGACTGGAGAGAGAAATTGCTGTTTTGCTACACATGCTGGCTAGAATGAGCTAGATTTTTCACCTTGCAGCAAAATCCCCAGAGAAGCTAGATGAGAGGAATGAAGTGAAGACAACAGGTAATGAGAAAATCCAAGCCACAAATAATAATGCAGCAAGACATTGTAATGCTATCATTTAGTATAGAAAAGAATATACATAATGAGAAGCAGAGTAGGAAAGACCGATGAATCTTGGGATAAGGAAGAATGTTCCAGACCACAAGGTTAGTGAAACAGTCCATTATATTGCAGATTGTTTTTAATCATAAATGAAAAGTGAAAGCCTTTACTGACTATCTGAAAGATCTTAGGTTAGCTGAAAGGAAATAAATGATAAAGAACAAACTGACCTCTAATACTGCCAGTCATCTCTATTTCAGAAAATGGCACCTACTTGGGCAGAGAGGGAGACTGCTAAGAAATGTAAAGATGGAGTACATTTTTAAAAAACCCTACTAAATACAGTTGCTTCCTATAGATGCAGTCCTGGAAACCAACATGCTTGTTGTTATTGGGGAACACCATCAGTGAAGCAGTGAGTAAGAGACTGATTTTTTTTTCTTCCAAGATAGAGCTGCTTACACATAGTAGTCAGAATTTGCAGACTCTTTTCCAAATAAAGGCCATGTCATGCAAACTAAATTAAGATGTAGCATGAACTGGAAACTTAGCCAGACAAAAGAAAGTGATGGGAAGAAGGAAAAGGCTACAGGTGAAAAATTAGATCTGAGAAAGATCAGCCCTTGAAAGAATTCATGGGAAGTGCATCTGTGATGGAATGTGAGTACCTGGGTCCATCTACTTTCACTGCTGAGACATTCTGATGCAGTTCCACTTTGGCAGCGGTGGCGTCAGCTTTTTTACCACCCTGGGCAGGGACGTTTTTTGCCGCCCCGAGTGTTGCAGTCAGGTCCGCTGGTGCTGTCCCTGAAGGACACTTGATGGCCACCTTGATAGGCTGCGCTGGTGTCTGGAGCCACCGAAATGTGCTGAGGAGGGGAGGAGCACCGGCCATGGAAAGAGCTGCTGCCGAAATGCCACCGAGGGTGGCAAAAGGCCGCCCTGCAAATCGTGCCTCCCTAGGCAATTGCCTAAGTTGCCTAGTGGTTGCGCCGGCCCTGCTCTTTGGTCACAATGCAAAATTTTCAAATTAATTCCCAATCTGGGTGTTATTCGAATGCTGTTTTTACTTTCAGTTTTGTTTTTTGACCTGGAGTGGAAGGAGTACTCAGAAGGCAGATACTTGTGAACTCATCACAGTACTGGGAGACAGAGATAGGACAGTTCATTTAATTTTTGACTTTGCTTAATGCCATGCACTTTCTTTGAACCTTGAGAACACCACAGCATCTCTGAGGTAGGTGATTATCATTACCTTCATTTCTACTTGTGGAGCAGAAGGAAGGCACAAATGTTGCTTGATTTAATCTAAGGTCACACAACAAATTACTCTCATAGCAGGATTAGAATTTGAATTCCTGGAATCTGAGTCCCATGTCCAATAATCTAGACAATAGCCCACCTTCTCCTCACACAAAGAATAACATGCGTTTGCCCATTTTTGAAATGAGAATAATGGTGAATTTGTATTGGTCATGACCACTTTGCTACTTAATGAAATGCTGGCACTTGTTTCACTACTTTATTAATTTATTGATTGAGAGGAGCATGGGAAAGATGAACTTCAAAGACTTGATAACAGAAATGTGGACTGGTGGTACAGTCACAGACTAAGTAACTCTCAGATCAGCCTTTGGTAAAACAAATTTGGCAGGTCAAAGAGAGATATTACTGCAGCAGTTCTCTGCTTATGCAGTTTCCAGAAATATTCTGTTGCATGTTGCATAAACTGAGGGAGGTGATAGATGATTGGCTCACCTGGTCCTCTGTCTTAAACAGTCTAGAGTTATGGTTTCATTATTTTGCATTAAATCAATGTTAAAACTATTGTAACTCCAGGGGAGTACAAAATGCATAAAGATTATATTCTCTAATTGGGTTGGATTGGTATTTTCCAGAGTTATTTTTCAAACAGTGGGGAGGCAACATGATTTGGTTATGAACATGAAATATAAAAGATGACAGAAAAATATGGGGCTATAAAGTGGCAACAGAGAATTGGAAGTAGAACTGATGGTGTAAATTAATGGAAAAGGAAATAAAGGGTCAAATTTTGCTCTTAGTAATGCCAGCATATATCTTGAATAGCTCCATCAAAAAGAATGCAATTAACATAGTAGAGCTGCATTAGGTCAACATTCTTTAAGGAGACAGAATAATGTTATATATATGTAGTCCTAGGAAAATTAAAATAACATTGTACTATAAAAAGTTAGTGCATTTGATGGTGATATGCCACCTGTGAAATACTTGCTTTCCACTTGAATTATGTGAAGTACTTATCCACTAAAAACTTCTGCGTAGCCATAGCTCTTCTTCACCCAGGTCACTGAATGATCATCACATGAGCTTTGATTGCCACATTTTGATCATGAATCAATGCAGCTAGGTCTCTCTTTTCATTTACATTATAAATGCTAATATTGTTATATTACTTTATTTGCATTAGGTTAAGATTTTCTATAGTAGCTATCCAATTGAATTAGAATCAATTTATCTTGCTTTCTTAAATGGAGTTTAGGCCTTTGGAGAGAATCACAAAAGAAACAAGGCCAGGGCAGATATCCAGTAAATATTTCTCATTATTATTCTTGATAGTTACACTTTAAATTTTTAGCAAGCTGTTTGTAGTAATTAATGTTATACAGGAAGGAAACCCCTACTTTATCCATATTAAATTTCATATTAGCTGACTTTCTGATACAGATAAAAATGAAGTAGTTATATTCTAGTATGAGCTCAGTTGGAATAAGAGTGCAGAATCATGGTCAACAATTTGTAGAAAAAAAGAACGGGGGGAAGAGGGAATTAATCATTTTATTTTTTAAAATTACTATTCTTTATCTGATCCATGTCATTGGACTTTCTGCAAAAGTTTACACTAAAGCTATCTCTATACTATAGGAACTATAAAGACATAACTACAGTGCCATAGTTATACCAGCATAACTTCATAGTGTAGATAGAGCCTATAGCAATGAAAGGGTATTTTCCATCACTGTAGGGACACTTTACTTGATGCCCCTAAAACCACAATCCCACAACTGAAGAAGGCTGATTTAATGTGGATGGAAGGCAGATATAAAATAAAATACATTAACAAATGGAAGAAAGGGGAAGTTGATAGTAACGAATATAAATCAGAAGTTAGGAATTGTAGAAAATTGATAAAGGAAGCAAAGGAACACAAGGAGAAGTTTATGGCCAACAGAGTTATGGTCAATACAAAGCACTTTTTAAAGTATTTTAGAAAAAAAAGAATCCTGACAATAGTATTAGTCCATTACTAGATGGAAATGATATAATTATCAGTATTAATGCAGAAAAAGCACAAGTGTTCAATAAATATTTCTGTTCTGTGTTTGGAGGTTGCAGGGAGTGGGGGAGGAAAGGTGATGTCATCTTATATGATAAAAACACTCTTTCAATTCTATTAGGATCTCAGAAGGATGTTAAACAGCAGCTACAAAAATTAGACCATTTTAAAGCATAAAGTCTGGATAACTTGCATTCCACTGTATTAAAAGGGCTGGTTGAGCAGCTCACAGGACAGTTCATGTTTATTTTCTATGTCTTGTAACACTGGGAAGTGCCAGAAGCCTGGAGGAAAGCTAATGTTGTGCCAATATTTAAAAAAGGTAAACAGAATGATACAAGTAATTATAGGCCTATCAGTCTGACACTGATCAGTCAAAAGAATGGAGCAACTGATAAGGACTCAATTAATAAAGAATTGTAGGAAGGTAACTGAATTAATAGCAATTGACATGGATTTATGGAAAATAGTTCTTCTCTCTCACACACACATACACATATGAATCAGACTTAAAATTTGGTGGATAATGTTAATAGCGTTGACTTGGTACCTCATGGCATTTGATTAAAATCTAGCATGGTACAAAATTAACACGGCACACATTACATGAAACCAATGTGCAGTTCTCCATAGGAGGTGCTTTATCTGAATGGTATATATCATAGACTGTCCTCAAAAAGAGGCATAATGTGGATGGGGATATTTGGAAATCTTGTTCATTTGCTCTATCCAGCTTTTGAAACAGTTTATCAGATTCTGGAGAGCTTGAGGGCATCATGATCCATTTTTTTAAAAAAAATAAACCCATCAAATTCTGCTATTTTTGCAGAAGGTTTTCTGGCTTTATTTCTGTGAAACAAAAGCATCCATTCAGTGTCATAAAATTATAAAGCCTATATCACCGTAAGCTTTTTGGTAAAATATATTGTGATGGTGCATCCCATAAGCCTTTATGGGGATATGCTTATAAATGTATACATGATTTATGCTACATATGCCATGTAACATATCTCTGTAAAGGTTATGATCTACTGAATCTATTCCTCCTATTTGTATTCCTGTATCATTTTTGTAGTTAAAGTTATGAATATTGGCTGTGTACTTGCTTGATTTCCAAGTAGCCTTAGGCCATGGTTACACTGGCACTTTATAGCGCTATAAAGCCCCCACGAGCGCTATAACCTACTCCCCGTCCACACTGGCAAGGCACTAATAGCGCTATAACCGTGGAGTTATAGCGCTATTATAAATCCACCTCCTCATGGGGAATAAGGGCTGTAGCGCAGCTGCTGTAGCGCTACAGCAAGAATGTGGACACCCACTGCGCTACAAGTAATCTCTGGAGATGCCTAGAGCCATTTAAGGCAATTGACGTCTCTTCCCTTTGTTTTGAACTCGGCTGGAGGAATGCGGAAGTACCTCTTTAGAGTTTCTTTCTTAACTCGGCAGATAAGCAATGCAAATGTTTAAGGAGGGAGCCTGTGTGAAAACAAAGCCTTCTGTGAACGGAGGCTCACTGACAGGCTTTCAGAAAAACGGAAAAACCACTGTCTCTCTCCCTCCGCATACACACAACGCGTCCCCCCTCACCCCCCTCGTTTAAAAAGCACGTTGCACCCAGCTGAATGCTGGGATACCTGCCCTAATGCGCTGCTCTTAATGCCGCATTAAGTGCCCCAAATGTGGCCATGCTATACCGCAGGAGCATCTGAGTGTGGACATACAATAGCGCTATACATATTACTGTATAAGGGGACCGCTATAACCTATAGCGCTATAATCTTGTAAGTGTAACCACTGCCTTAGTAAAAGCATTTGGCCAGCTTCTTGAGAAAGGAATGAACAAGCTAAATGCCCAATCAAGAAGCACTTAAGAAACAACAGAGCTTGGGAGGTGTCACATAAGAAATCTACCTGAGGTCATTTTTGGTAATATGTGAACAATAGTTGCTACCTGTAAGTTCTGAGTCATCCATGGACATGTGACTTGCCCATGTGACTCCAAATCTCCATTTTGTAACTGGATTCTACACAGGGGTAGGGAGTGGTGTCTACCCAGAAGAGCTGTGCATCTGTCTCTATCAATGTTATAGAGGGCGAACAATCTATGAGTTTACCCTGTATAAGCTTCATACAGGGTAAAACAGATTTATTTAGGGTTTGGACCCCCACTGGGAGTTGGGCATCTGAGTGTTAAATACAGGAACATTTCTTAACCTGCTTTCAATTAAGCCTACAACTGTTAGAGGATGTGGTTCAGACCTGGGACTAGGTTTGCATCAGGCTAGCGGGTCTGGCTCAAACCAGGCAGGATTCTGAAATCCCAAGCTGCCAGGGCAGGAAAGCAGGGGCTGACGTAGTCTTGGCACATCAGTTGACAATCCCAAGGGGGTTTCTGTGATCCAACCCTTCACATATATCCAGGTAAAACACGATGCCCAGCTGGATTATTTCAGTAAAAGTCCATACTGATGCTCCCCTGGGGGGTTCAAACATGAGGGTATATAGAGCTCACAGGGTTAAACTGAATTAATAATTATAAATCTGCAATCTTTTTTATACATCTAATGTCAAGACCTTGAAGGATGGAGGAATGAAATCTTATCTAAGTTATCAGGGTCAACATAATGAGAATAAAATGTCATTTCCCATGTGTTCTTTCTACTAGTTCTCCCAATATTCCATCCAGATAAAACATGCAGCCATTTTCCTTGGCATTAAAAGAGGCCAACAATAGGCTCAATGAGAGATTTGAAAGAGATAAAACAAAAGGAGTTTCTAATCTTCACCAACTTGAATTCTCTTTTGTAAAAAGAATGAGGAGTACTTGTGGCACTTTAGAGACTAACATATTTATTTGAGCATAAGCTTTCGTGGACTACAACCCACTTCATCAGATGCATAGATGAACATTCAGTAAGAAGATATATATACACACAGAGAACATGAAAAGGTGGAAGTTGTCATATCATACTCTGTTGCAGGCCTGCACAACTTGGAAAGCAGCGAGGGCCATATTGCTGCAAAAAACCCAGCTGTGGGCCGAAAAGCCCCCCCCTTATCCCGCCCCCATCCATTTCCCCCCACCTCACTGCTTGGCTTGCCCCACCCCTACTCACCTCCCATGGGCCGCACAGTGAGCCCGTGCGGGCCGCATGTGGCCCCCAGGCTGCATGTTGTGCAGGCCTGCTCTGTTGTAAGGTAGCCTTGATGTTTTGAACTGGTTGTTACAGGAACTTGAAACAGCTGCACATAATGCAGCTTTGAGCAGCATATTGCTCTTCTTATTTTTCCAAACTGAACAATTGGAAAGCAGATATCAGACAACATGCTATGATTCTGAAAATATGGAAAAAAAGTAATGTTATTTGGTG
Source organism: Dermatemys mawii (assembly GCA_007922305.1). Lineage (NCBI taxonomy): Eukaryota > Metazoa > Chordata > Testudines > Dermatemydidae > Dermatemys > Dermatemys mawii. The sequence continues at coordinate 19,810,708 of ML677351.1, forward strand.
TAGTGCCACAATTCTCACTGAATTGTTAGATATGCAGGCCACCAAGTACTCCTCCAGGACAAAATGATGCTAAATTTAAAAGATGGAAAGACAAATCTTGGAGATCTTTTCAGGACATTGTTACTGAACTTTGAATAGTTAATTTAATTCATAATGTAATTTATTCACTTGGGGTTTCATATGTACCTACAAGATCATCAGTTCCTAGACATCACTGCCAAAGGAGAAACTCCACAAATGAGTAAAAACTGATTAAAAGGGATACTTCAGATTTTGACGTAACTGAAATAACCTTCTATCTCTACAGCAGAGCTTGTTCATTTATAAACATCTGTATGCCCCGAGTTCTAGACTGTTGACTAAAGTGGTGAATAATTTTCATAGGTAGCCAATGGTAGAAATCACTGATCACTTATTAAAACTCCTCGGCTACTCCTACATTTGTTTGTAATATTTTGTGCTACAGAGACATGACTCTTTCTTGCACTATTGCACAAAATGATTCCAGATATATTTTAAATTTAAAACCCTTACTGTGATTTATAACTAATCCATGGTGATAACTTGTATTTTTATGGAGTTGCCATTGCATATGCAGAATCTGAGTGGTGATACACTATTTCATTGGTTCCAGTCAACTGACATGGTATTTGATGCTTAATACAGTCCAGGAATTGACCCACAGGATCAACTGGTAATCATGTTCATGATGATCAGAAAACTCAATTGATTGTATCTACAATGCCCACATGACAGATGTGGCAACTTGTAATTTGAAACTACTTTAACCTAGTGAAAACACTCTGGATCAACAATGCACAAGATTGATTGTGTAAATGATAGGATGTCTGTATAATGTGACAAAGCTCTAAGTCTGTACTTGTGGGTCCTGCGCTTCCTGGCAGATTTAGGGGCCT
>ML677351.1:19811634-19923545 GCA_007922305.1 Dermatemys mawii
TGTCTTGATTGGCCTGGAGTAGCCTTTGTTTGGCTATCCAGGGAACAGGGACCTGCACATCCTGAGACTAATATACCTGCCTTCCAGCACTCTCCTATATCCTTCTGGTCTGACTCTGTCACAATAAATATTCTCAAACTTCAATAAAAGATAAGATAAAATATCTTTACATTAGAGGGATAATGCAGTTGTATTTAAATCAACTAAAATGTTGGCCAAAACATTTTCTAGTAGTAACTATTTAGGTTTATAATTTGATTAGGTGAGTTTGATGGAAAACTTAATTAAACTTTCTGATTCCTATATTTGTTATTGATGTGTAAAAATAAACCAGTTTTTTATATGAATACCATATAGTGCAGAACAGTATTATTTTAACGGAAAGGTACCCTGTGCCAAATCCTGTGCCAGTTTATAGACTATACAGTACCATTTATTTCAATTTCTGGAGTGTAAGTAAACATAGAATTTGTTACTATATATAATATATGTAAAGATATCTGAACAGTGAAGCAGAAAAAGCTTGCTACAACAAGTTTAAATCCTGTGCAAGGACTGAGCATATTAAATATTTTATGAGATCAAATATTTCCCCAAACCAGACAATAGTATGAATTTCAGAAGGAGCAATGACACAAGTTTTCTTAACGACTCATACATACAAGTACTATAATAATGAGTGTGAGTGTAAAACCTTAAAGCATATCAACTTTCCGGAGTAGAGGCCATATGATTCTAAACACTCCTAGACTACTATTGAATTTGAGTAATCTGCAGGATTTGAAGGATAAAATCCTGTAGGTGGCATATGGGTCTTCTATCCACTGGGGAAATTTAAAATTTAACAAATTTTTAAAATAACAAATACTGGCTTTTCATACATTTTATAAGCTAGGGAGAATTTCATGCTTAATCATGATGTTTTAGCTTAACTGCAGGAGATGGATGAATTTCATGGGCAGCAGGGAAAGCTTTTCATTTTCTACTCATTTGAATTAGAACTGTTGCATGTATTTGAGATGCTGGAGGTGGGTGTAGCAATATGTCAGTGTGCTCATTTATGATGTACTGTGATACTTCTGTGTGATTTGGCATGCAGGGCACACTTCAAAGTGGGTGAGGTTTTTTTGTGGATTTGAGCATTTTGGGGATTTATGTGATTTGTATTAATTCCCCCTCTCCCAATTTATTACTATGCTGGCTTTAATATTACTTGTCTGTTAAGATGATGCTACATATCTTATGAATAGAAAAGTACGTACATTTTTAGTAATCTAAGCTTGGGATCACTACCAGTTGCAGGTCACCATATGTAAGAGCCAGTAAAACATGTAACTACTACACTTTGTGAATTCTATAAATATCATGCATGTAACAGAACTGATTTTGGGCATCTTTTGCAGAGTTTGACACTTTAAATAACGTTTCCATAGCTCTTCAATTGTAGAGCAAAACTCCCTTAATAACCATAAATTAAACTTTACAGATCATGGAAAGCGAATAAATAGCTTCCACATTTTTTTTAAAAAAACCCCTCTAAATCCTAAAATAGCTTCACTATACACGGTATCATATACACTGTGGGGTTTAATGTCAAGGAACCATCCTGCAAGCTAGTATTAGGTTAGTGCTAAAAGACTTTGCCGATGTGATTGCAGAGCCATTGGCCATTATCTCTGAAAACTCATGGCAATTGAGGGAGGTTCTGGATGATTGGAAAAAAGCTAATGTAGTGTCCATCTTTAAAAAAGGGAAGAAGGAAGAACTGGAGAACTATAGGCCAGTCAGCCTCACCTCAGTCCCTGCAAAAATTATGGAGCAGAAATCAATTCTGAAGCACTTAAAGGAGAGGAAAGTGATCAGAAACAGTCAGCATGGATTCACCAAGGGCAAGCCATTCCTGACTAACCTAATAGCCTTCTATGACAAGATAACTCGCTCTGTGGATGAGGAGAAAACAGTGGACATGTTATTTCTTTACTTTAGCAAAGCTTTTGAAACGGTCTCCCACAGTATTCTTGCCAGCAAGTTAAAGAAGTATGGGCTGGATGAATGGATTACAAGGTGGATAGAAAGCTGGATAGATCGTTGGGCTCAACACATAGTGATCAATGGCTCCGTGTCTAGTTGGCAGTCGGTATCAAGAGGAGTGCCCCAAAGTTTGGTCCTGGGGCCAGTTTTGTTCAATATCTTCATTAATTATCTGGAGGATGGCGTCGACTGCAGCGTCAGCAAGTTTGCAGATGACACTAAACCGGGAGGAGTGGTTTAGGATAGGATAGGATACAGAGAGACCTAGACAAATTAGAGGATTGGGCCAAAAGAAATCTGATGAGGTTCAACAAGGACAAGTGCAGAGTCTTGCACTTAAGATGGAAGACTCATGCACTGCTACAGACTTGGGACCAAATGGCTAGGCAGCAGTTCTGCAGAAAAGGACCTAGGGGTTATAGTGGGTGAGAAGCTGGATATGAGTCAACAGTGTGCCCTTGTTGCCAAGAAGGCTAATGACATTTTGGGTTGTATAAGTTAGTGCATTTCCAGCAGATTGAGGGACATGATCATTCCTCTCTATTCAGCATTGGTGAGGCCTCATCTGGAGTACTGTGTCCAGTTTTGGGCCCCACACTACAAGAAGGATGTTTTCTGTTTCCTTACTCTGAAACGTCAGGAGATGGCCATAGCTGGAGATAGGACATTGTGAGGGTGGGCCATAACTCTGAGGTGGCACCAAGCAGTGTCTCTCAGATGCTTGGGTGGCTGGTTTTTTCTCAGACGCTCAGGATATAACTGATTGCCATAATTTTCAAATTGGTAGTGACTCTGGGATTTTTTGGTTTTCTCCCTAACTTGTGGGTGCGGGTCACTTGCTGGGATTAGGTGGATATATCTCATTTAATAATTTCTTTGCCATTTCAGGGTCCATGGGTTCTGGTGCACCTTGCTCCCTCTGTTGTTCATAATAGTCTAGCCTCCTGTGTGTTGTAATACTTTGATGTAATTTCAGTTATTGAGTCAGTGTGGGAGACTGTGCAGGACATCAGATTAGATGATCTAGAGGCCACTTCTGGTCTTAAACTCTATGACTCTGTGTGTAATATTCCATATCTTAGTTCTGTACCATTTGCAAGTTAGAATACTGTCAATTCGGGACAAGGGACAGTAGATCTTATCCATCTCCCCACTCTTTCTGGCAAGTTGGCTTTCTTTAAAATAACACTCTTTGAAGATGCTCAGAGATGTGTTAGCTGTTAGAAATAGTTCAGAAAGAGATAAACTAGTGGGCTGAGGGCAAATGAGGCAGTCCAAGGTCCGTGATGAATATGACTGATCGTTTAGCTATCACCACTTTGTGTGTGAGGGTGTCTATTTGGTAATGTACAGTGAGAAAGGACAATTAACTGCTTACGTCAAATACGTCATATCTCACAGGTACACAGAACTCCTAATAATGGTTTCTTAGCAAAAGCATATGATTATTTTTTATTAATCTCTATTGCAGTAGGGGCAAGAAGACTCAGCTGGGGGTCAGGGCCCCATTGTGCCGGGTGCTATACAAACACTCCAAAATAATGGGTGATGACCAAAAGGACTTGAACTAAAAGTTACCAATTTAGGTGCTAAAGTGAGATTCCTAAACCAAACCCACAGTTAGACACACACACAATTCAGGGTGACATGGAAGCAATGATGCATGGATACCATACTATGGTCAGAGGTGGAAGCCACAGCTTGATTTGACATGAGCCAATCAGCAGCCTCCCCTCGACTCCACAGTCCAATGACTGTCAGTGACTGGCTAGGCTGCCATGTGGGATAGCCTATCCACCCCTTCCTGCAACATGGAGGAGAGAGCAAGACAGAAGCATACTCCCCCTCTCCCATACACACGAGTCTAGGGAGGGGAGACCAGGAAGATCACATTTAGCACTGCCCCAGGTGCTTCTGCTTGAGATCTCTCCTTCCACTTGCAATGAGAGGTGGAGAATGGTGGTGTCCCCATAATCTCTGGAACCATTGACACCTCACACTAGCTAAGAAGTTTAGCACTGTCCTAACTTTCAGGAATGCTGAGCACCCACGGTTCCCCATGTACTGAATGGGAGCTGCAAGTCATCAGCATCTTTGAAAGCCAGGCCAGTTTTATTTAGGAACCTATGTATGGACTTGGAACCCTAACCTTTAGGCACCTAGATTTGGGGCCCAAAAGTGATTTTTATGTGATTTCACTGTAGAACTATTATGGAAATATTTGGAAGGAGGGTTCTGTGTCCTGGAAAAGGACAAGTCATTAAATACTGTATCAAGTGTGGCTATGTACACTAGCTTACAACGGAGGCTTTTATCCTTAGCTGGGTTTCAAGACATTTCCAGACAGGCGAGTTGAAATATCAATGCAAAATCCTTTAGTACACATGGAGCCAGCTGACTGACTGCGTTTCTACGAACATAACAACTTTACATAGGTAGTAAAACCACGCTGATACTTAAGAATTGCAAGAGGAGAAATCACTTACTGACTAATTGCCTTCATAATTGCTAGAATTAAGAGCAAGACACTCGGGGTGATAGAGTACTGATGAAATGCTATATCTTATATTTTATCTGTTGCTACAGCATGCTGTTTTGCCTTTTATTATTAGATTTTATAGAGGTTTTTCACCTTTAAATACTAGGGTGGAAATACATAGACATGCCTCCCTCCCCATGAACCTCAGCACTGCATACATCTCAATTAGGCACACCATTGTTTTGCTTTGTATCACATTGTGTGCATTTTGCCTTGTAAAGATGATTATGCTTCATAAATCCTTTCAGTGGCTGCAGGTTAAATGGCTATGAAACTGAACCTTTGTCACTCTGTTCCACAGTGGAAACAGTGCCAATGAAAAAAGCAAAATCACAATTTATGTAAAAGCAGCTGTTTTTCATAGAAAAAGGTTGTATATACAGAGCTTTCTTTGATCAAAACTCCCCCACATTCCCCCCCAACTTATATTTTATAATAACTATATGTACACCCTCACCTTGAATACCTTGAATACCATGTTCAGTTGAATACCTTGAATACCATGTTCAGTTCCCGTCTCTTAAGGTACAATACAGCAGAAAAAAATATCAAAATGCTGCTAACACGCATGATTTGAGGCATGGAGGGCCATCCATGTGTGAAGCTTTTGAGAAGATTATGTTTGAGTTTAGAAAGACAAAGCTGGCGTGGGAGGTAGTGTCAGAAAGGTGTACAGTAGTATATCTGGATTAGAGAAAGAAAAGTAGTGGTCTTATTTACACTTATTTGTAATATAGCAACAAGGGAACTTCTAATGAAATTGAAAAGCAAGGCATTCAAATTTGAAAAAAGGATTTTTACGTAGTCAACAATTACTCTGTGGAACTCACTGCTACAAGGTTAGCATTCCAAAACCCAAGAGAACAATGTGTAACTCTGGGCATTCTTATTACACAAGGTAAGATAAAACACAGTAAAAATATGTAAGGGAAATAAACCCTTCATGGCATAAACTGACCAGTAAGTGCTTAAGGTTGGGGAGAAGCTTCTCATCAGGAGCGGTTATTGCATAATTGTCTCTAGGGTTTTTTGCATCTTCCTTTGAGTCATCTACTATATACTGCACTAAATGGACCATTAATCTGTGTCATTCAAGTCCTATATTATAATTTGTGTGAATTTTGATCATTCAGGGGAATGGAGGCTTTGTTCTAAACAATTTGTCTGTTAGGGTACGTCTTCACTACAAACTTAGGTCAATTACCTTGCAGTTGATTTTTTAAAGCAGACTGTATAAAGTCGATTTTGTGCGTCCCCACAAAACACAGCAAGTTGGCAGCGTTTGTCCACACTACTGTGCAAAGCATCAACATAGCGAGTGGTGCACTGTGGGTAGTTATCCCACAGTTCCTGGAGTCCCCAACAGGCACCATTTCGAGCGGTGCACTGTGGGTAGCTTTCTCCGTTCAATAACCCCCGCCCCCGCAGTGCCCCTCCTGCCGTGAAAGCAACTGCAAACTGTTATTTCACGCCCTTTTTCCGCGCTGACGCCATAGCAGTGCAAGCATGGAACCTGCTCAGGTAACCGCTGCAGTAATGGCCATTGTGAATACCTCACGCATTGTTGTGGATTTTATGCTGCATCGTATGCACAAGAAGATGATCAGGAGACGACTGCGCTATCAGGAGAGTGATGACAATGATGAGGACATGGATACTGACGTTTTTGAAAGTAGCGGGTCCGACAATCTGGCAATTTTGGTGGCAATGGGGCAGGTTCATGCTATGGAATGCTGAATCTGGGCCAGGGAAACAAATACTGACTGGTGGGATTCACATAGTGCTGCGGGTCTGGGATGACTCGCAATGGCTCAGAAACTTTCGCATGCGTAAGGGCACATTCATGGAACTTTGTGACTTGCTCTCCCCTGCCCTCCAGCGCAAGAATACCAAAATTAGAGCAGCCCTCACAGGTCAGAAGTGAGTGACGATAGCCCTCTGGAAACTTGCAATGCCAGACAGCTACCGGTCAGTCGCGAATCACTTTGGAGTGGGTAAATCTACAGTGGGGGCTGTTGTGATGCAAGTAACCAGGGCAATCATTGATCTGCTGCTGTCCAGGGTTGTGTGCCTGGGAAACGTGCAGGCTACAGTAGATGGCTTTGCCGCGCTGGGATTCCCTAACTGTGGGGGGGGGCTATAGATGGGACTCATATCCCTATCTTGGCACCAGACAACGAGGCCAGAGAGTACAGAAACCACAAGGGGTATTGTTCAATGGTCATGCAAGCACTGGTTGACCACAAGGGACGTTTCACAACATCTATGTGGGATGGCCGGGAAAGGTTCATGACACTCATGTGTTCAGGAACTCTAGGATTTTTAGACAGCTGGAGCAAGGGAATTTCTTCCCAGACCAGAAAATTACTGTGGGGGGTATTGAAATGCCGATTGTTATCCTTGGGGACAAAGCCTACTCCGTAATGCCCTGGCTTATGAAGCCATACACAGGATCCCTGACAGGAGTCAGGAGCTGTTCAACTATAGGCTGAGCAAGTGCAGAATGGTGGTAGAGTGCACATTTGGCCTTCTTAAGGCGAGGTGGCAAACGTTCCTTACTCGCTCAGACCTCAGCGAAAGAAATGTGCCCATTGTTATTGCTGCTTGCTGTGTGCTCCACAATCTCTGTGAGAGCAAGGGGGAGACGTTTATGGCGGGGTGTGAGGCAGAAGCAAATGTCCATCCACTACTTACGAGCAGCCAGACACCAGGGCAAGTAGAAGAGTGTACCAGGAGGTGCGGCATGTCAGAGAAGCCTTGAGAACCAGTTTTGTGACTGCCCAAAGTGCCGTTGTAAACCCGCTCCCTTGCTCTGCTCAGCATAAGCCTGCCATCCTCTGGCCCCATAGAGCTGTTGAAAACCTGCTCCCTTGCTCTGCTGAGTGTTAAGCCTGCTGCCCTCTCTCCTCCCGACACACACACTTGCAGAGGAAATAAATTCACTTTTTTAAAAAGCATGCATTCTTTAATGATTCTTCACAAACACAGAGGATGACTGGCAAGGTAGCCCAGAAGGGGTGGGTGAGGAGGGAAACCAGTAGTCAGTGTGGTGGATGAGGGGAGCAGGGGACAAAGACACAGCACATTTTTAAAACTTTTGTGATAAACTAAGCCTTCTGCTGCTTGTACTGTCTTGTGGGGTAGAGTGGGTCCGTCCCCGGAGGCTCCCCCCTACCCCCGCATTCTCACCCTGCATCTGGGTGGGGAGGCTATGAAACTTGGGGAGGAGGGGAGGTGGCTAGACAGGGGCTGCTGAGGCGATCTTTAGTCATGCTGAAGCTCCACCAGACACCGGAGCATGTCACTTTGATCCTCCATTATCCGCAGCATTGCATCCATCCTCCTTTCTTCGCGCTCCTGCCATCTCTCCTCCCGTGCTGCTACTGCTGCCCTGGACTCCAAAATGCTTTGCCTCCATGTATTCTGTGACTCTAAAAATTTTTCTCTCCATGAGCTCTGGCGAGCTCCTTCACTGCGGGAGGTATACATAAGTTCTGTAAACATTTCATCCCTTGTCCATTTTCTTTCTCTTTCTTATCTGCGCTAGCCTCTGCGACGGGCATGTTAGTGAGGGGAGGACTGAGACAGTTGCAGGAGGAAAGAAGGGACAAGGTTATAAGATAGATACATTGTACAGCACATTGGGAATAGTCTTTCATGGTGAAACAAAGTATTCACAGAGCACACAGCTTTCTGTACAAGCTTGCATTTTGCACCTTAAATTGAGTGCCTGTAGCTTTCCTGTAAAGACATCACTTCAGACACCCTCACCCATGCAGGCAGCCATGGTAAGCCATATTCTTTCGGTTTGATCCACATTCTTTACAACAGCGCTCTCCTTTCCCATAGTAACCACCCCCACCCACCACGTGGCTCCCTCCCTCCCCCTACTGCATGACTGCTATCATGGAGGTTCCCTGCTAGTGAACCTCAAGCTGCCAGCGTGATTTCTCTCCCCCATCCCAAGCAAACATGCCTCTTGGGATACTGTGGGGAGGATTAATTTACAGCCAGATATATGGGCAGCCCAGCGGGAACGTCTGCAAATGACTATCCCCTTACTTACGATCCCATATTTCAAACAGGCTACTGTGAATGATATCATGCTGCTGGGGATTACACAGAGAGATAAAGAACGGATATTGCTGGAATGCCAGCAAGCCCCAGGAGCATATGCTGCCATGCTGTGTTATGCAATGATCCCAGACTACTTGTTACTAGCCTGGTGTGGGAAAGTGTCCTACTATGGAAGATGAAATAAGGCTGCTCTCCCCAGAAACCGCCTGCAAAAGGTTCAACGTTGTCTGCAGGACAGCTTCATGGAAATCTCCCTGGAGGATTACCACTCCATCCCCGAATACGTTGACAGACTTTTCCAGTAGCTGTTCTAACCATGCATGCATTCCAAGTTAATTCCAAGGGCAAGTTAATCATTAATAAATGCTTCCTTTTAAATCATGTCTTATCTTATCCCTAAAGGGACACTCACCAGAAGTACCTTTGCCGACTTCCCCATCTGGGGTACCGCCTTGGTAGGGTTCTGAGGGTATTGGCTCCAGGATGATAAACAGTTCCTGGCTGTCTGGGAACAGGGTCTCTCCGCTTGCCTGCTGCTGCATGTTATCATCTTCCTCATCAGCTTCGTCATCATCTGAATCCTCATGCCTGCTCATGACTACCCCATCAGTGGAGTCCATGGACAACGGTGTGGCGGTGGTGGCCCCCGCCTCCCCCAGTATTTGATTCAGTTTGTTATAGAATCTGCATGTGCCCCAGAGCGTCCATTTGCCTCTTTTGCTTTCTGGAACGCTTGCCTCAGCTCCTTAATTTTCACACGGCACTGTTGTGCGTCCCTGTTGTGGCCCCTATCCAGCATGGCCTTGGAGACTCTGGCAAACATGTTGGCATTCCGTTTGTTGTAACAGAGTTCTGCCATTACGGATTACTCTCCCCAGATAGCGATGAGATCCAGCACCTCCTGTGTGGACCATGCTGTAGCTCTTTTGCGCTGGTTGGTCTCCTGAGCTGATAAGCTCTGCGTGATGCCTTGTGCTGAAGAGCTCTGCACGGTGAGTGTCCTGTGCAGGTGAGCTCGCCACGCTGGCCAAACAGGAAATGAAATTCAAATGTTCCTGGGGCTTTTCCTGTCTACCTGGCCAGAGCAGCGAGTTGAGACTGCTGTCCAGAGCGGTCACAGTGGAGCATTGGGAGTGCTGTCCAGAGTGGTCACAAAGGAGCACTGTGGGACAGCTCCCGGAGGCCAATAATGTCTACATGCATCCTCACTAACCCACAGTCGACCCAGAGATGTTGATTTCAGTGCTACTCCTCTGGTCAGGGAGGAGTACAGAAATCGATTTTGAGGGCCCTTTAAATCGATGGAAATGGTGGCCGTGTGAGGACGGGTGCAGGTTTATGTCTACTTAACATCGCTAAAGTCGATGTTAAGTTGTAGTGAAGACCAGGCCTTACTGAAGTTAGTCTTACCATCCTATAATTGTCAAGATCGCCTCTGAAGCCTTTTTTAAAAAATGGCATCACACTAACTATCTTCCAGTCATCCGGTACACAAGCTGATTGAAATGATAGGTTACATGCCACAGTTAGTAGTTCTGCAATTTCATCTTTGTATTCAGAGTTATGAGGTCTAGGATTGGTCTGGATCCTTTCTTCTTGGGTGGAACCCCTTTCTGATGAAGCAAGGGAAAACTGGTTTGCTCACCCATAGGAGCAGAAGAACTTGAATTTGCTGCTATAACAGGTCTTTTGGGGGAAAGGTACATAAAAGGGGAGAGGTATTGGAGGTAGGGATGGAGCTGAAGTGAATGGTATAGTCTCATGTACCAGCTTCTAGCACCCATCTGTCTGATGTGATCCGCTCCCATGACGAGATGAACCGGGAAAGACTATCCTCTTGGGGTAGGAGCAACAGACCCAGTGGGGAGTGATTTGTGGCTCTCATCCAAAGCATCTTAAAGGTTGCGTCATGGAAGTTGTTGGCTCAGCTGTGGTAGTGAATGAGATTTTTTTTCCTCTGCTACACAGGTCTCTTTGGTGGTTCTAAAGTCCGGTGATATGTAAGTTACTGGGCTGGATGAGATCTTTGGGCTGTTTGTGATCTGCTAAAATTTCTTTTGGTCACAGGAGTGTCAACACCTAAGAAATGAAGGGTTGCTCTTAATTCCTTTCACAAGCTTAGGACCATCAAATGGAAGATCTTTAACCATGTTCTGGACCTCTCTTCTTAGCACAAAAGATTGTAGCTATGAAGCACTGTGCATTACTATGATGGTGGCCATAAAGTGAGTGGTTGGGTCAGCTGTGTACAACAAGGCTTGCAAAGAGACTTGGAAATGAGAGCTTAGAACTAGTGCTTCTAGTAAATAATCAGTAAAATCAGTGAATTTGCTATAGTTCATATGGTCATATTTAACCATTAGAATGTAGTTATTAGCTACCCAAAGCTGAAACACAGCTGTAAAAATAACTTTTATTACTGAGGAGCTCCAGATGTTTGAGCTACCTGACATGCAACGTGGATTTGGTGCAAAGTTTGTGTGACTCATTTACTACATCCATCAAAAGAGAATTTGGAGTGGAATGGAAGGAGAGGTATTCCAAGCCCTTTGGAGGTCCATAATGTCTTGTATTGGTTCTTTTGCAGATGGGAGGAATAATGGTAGGTATCTGCCATATCACTTTGGCTGATGTTAGAAGGACATCATTTATTGGCAAGGCAACCATGTGTAGAGGGGAGGTGTGGACGATATCCACCAAGATGTGTTGTGGTTTTTGCACTTTCTCTAAAGTGATTTGTAAGGACTCTGCTATTGTCTTCTTGAGGTCCTGGATGATCTTGAAATCATCCACATGGGATGTTGGAAGGGCTTCACTGCCTCATCTCAGAAGGCAGAGGATTTATTAAATGTTGACACTTCTTCCTCAACTCCCAGATTGTGTTTCTCATGACGATTGTCACATGGGAGTGGGAAACGACGGGACCGTGGTGTGTTGAAAGATGTCTTTCCGAGCAGGGTCTCTTGCTGGAAGGTGTATAGTATTGATCTCCATATGCAGCCCACTGAGCACCGGCGTGAGGGGGTGGCCCCCAAAGATGCTCCTGCCAAAGAGGTTGCAGATTCATTGCTATCTAGTTCCTAGGAGTGCCTCTTCCAAGTAGAATTCAAGGGAGGAAGGTTTTAATGGGAAGGTGGAGGACCCTGGGATGGAAACATCAGAAAACTCTTCTCCCTTGTTTCTAGTGGAAGGGCTAGCCATGTCTGCACTTGAGATCACATCAGAGTTCCAGTAGGGTAGAGTCAGTGCCAGTGGAAATGTGTCAGAGGGTGAAAAGTCATAGGCTAAATTAATGGTACCATCAGACGATCTCCCGCAATAGCCACCAGGATAGGGGAGTCAGGTTCCTCAAGGACTAGGGGATCTCTTGAGATCAGGTTGGTACGACTGAGCTAAAAATCTCTGAGTGTCCAGCTGGTTGTCGATTCCAGGGATGGTGTAGCATGGTGAACAGCACATCTCTTATGCTTCTGACTTGCCAGCGAGGGTGGTATTAGATAAGCTGGTAGTGGGGGAAGAGGAACTGGTGTGGGATCCTTTGAGAAGTCTTTGTGTCTAGAGGGCTCCAAGCTGGGAACCAGTGCCATTGTTGAATGGGGCTTCTCAGTATGGGAAGAATCTGAGCTTTCTTTGTGGGTTCATGAGATTCTGTACTGGGGAGATTAGGAGCTTTGGCAGTACTCACATTGAGATGTGAGGTATCATTAACTAACACAGAGAGGTTTCCCTTCATCTTCAACACCCTATAAGGGGACTTGTGCCCTCTCTTTTTGGAATGCTTTCAGGGTTTTGGAAATGTCCTTTGGGACTTGCTTTCAGGAGCCATGGAGGTCAATGGAGCATTCAGATCTTCTGAGGCTGATATATTGAAAGTGGGGTCAGGCCCCAAATCATTAATAGGCCGCAGGGAACACTCCATAAGGAGTAACTAGAGCCTGTGTTCCCTCAGGTTCCTAGTTCTGATCTTGAAGTCAGTGCAGAACTTGCATTTCAGTGAAACACTAGCCTCCCAGAAGCAGTGGAGGCAGCTGGAGTGTCCATTACTGAGGGAGAAAGACCTTTTGCAAGTGTAGCAAAGTTTAAACCCTGGGGTCTTGGTCATACCCCAAGCAAAAACTGAATCCCCATTCTCCTTTGTCTGCCACCAGGGAAAGGAAAATGGGTTAAGGGGGTCCCTAAAATGCACAGAAGTACAAGGAAAAAAGCAATAAAATAGAAATAAAATAAAAATAAGGAAGGGAAAAACAAAGCATTAGCAAAGCTAACCGACACAGATGGCAAAGCAGTGTCTCAGGCCACAGGAGTTTGAGAAGGAATTGGAAATTGTGGTGGGTCTGCCCTTCCCTGTAGTGCCCTCAGATTGGATCACAAGAACTTGTAGGGCACAGACACATACCTGCAGACACTGCTACCTAAAATCTCCAACTGATAGCGCCTGGGCACACATGCACAGTGGAAGCACTGATAGGGACATTTTATCTGAAGATTGAGGGGTCCCTCTAGTTTACACTCTAACTCTCTTGTGGAATACATATATGTTATATGGAAATATCAACACTTTTTTTTCCTTAGATCATGTTGGTGTATGGGCCTAGTGTGGGTACACCTTTTTCTGAAAAGACAGCCTAATGTTTTAAAAGCAACATACTTGTATTTCACCCCTAACAAATATCTTGTTATACTGTGTATGTATGTCTAATGGCTCTAAAACATGTTTAATGGTTCATATAAATTATTTGCAGATGGATATTTTCTCTTAAAACAGCAATCCAGTGTCATCAGTTGTGCTGTTACTACATACCAGATGAGACCTGCAACTTTGATAATAGACCACAACCACATTTCTGAACCAGATATTACCAGCTGATTTTTATCTTTACTTGTAGGAACAACAATTCTACCCTGATGTGCAGAACCCACTAATTTTCATCTCTGTTTCCTTCATATAGGATTGAAAATACTGTATCTGCTTCCATTCTATCCCCTGGGTAATACATGATAGAGATAATTGCCAGTGATTATGTCCACTGACTACACTTGAAGAAATCAGAGGGTGAACATGTGAAAAGAATTTTTCATAAGCAATAGGCCTTTGAAAAGAACATGTTCAAGAGGTACAGAATTTTATCATTTACCCAGGAAAATGACCTTTTTTTCAATTTCTTGGGGTGCTATTTCTAGGCAACATCACATCTATTTATGTATATAACACTGTTTAGTTTTTAATTTTGTGGTGACATATTAACCTCGCTGACAAACTTTCAGGGGGTAAGGGAGTGGGCATATATATCTATGTTATGTGCCTACCTCACAGTAAACATTTTGTTACAGATAACATAGATAGCTCTGCATTCTTCACATTTGAGATTTGAATACATTTACTGATACCTTTCTTTTCATTTAAAATAAAAAGCAGCCTACATTATTTACTGGCTTAGAGTTGATCTTCAATTAATATTGGGTATTTTCTCTGAAACTGTGGTTTTATCTGAGAAGCTTTCATTTCATGGCTCATATCCGGAGCAGTTTAACAGTGCTGTGAAGATGAGAAAGTCATTGTAAATACATTGAGAGGAGGTACTTCAGTAGGATGTACTAAGAGGATGTATTTCAATAGCATACTGTATGAGCATACTAATATTTATACATACATTATGACAGATGTTACCAAAAGGCACCATTGCATATAGTCTTCCAAGTTTTTCTTCATGCGAAAGCAAGCTTTGTTTAGGGTGGACATGTTGTGCAATAATTTTTGGGATATGAAAGTTGTGGGAGAGAGGGAACTTGGTGAGCAGCCTGTGAGTTGGTTTTCTGCCTTGATTTTATTAAAATAAATTCTTGAAACAGAATTGCTCTGTAGGAACTGGGCATTAGTGTTGCGCTGAGATTCTTGCAAAGAGGGGTTGACTGAATTTGGTATGACAGTCTCATTTCAGGACCTGTATATTTGTAAATAAAGCAAGCTATGGTTACGGTATACCTAGATACTGCACCACTGATTTCTCCCCCTTTGGGAACCTAACCTGCAAAGTCATGGCTTTTTGTTAGTCATGGCTTTGGTGGCAGGATGACATGGATGTCTGAACACAGTACTGGTGTCAGAAAGAGGCAAGAATATTCTAAACTGGTATGGTGGTCCTAATTTTTTATATCTGTCATCAGGCCTGAGAATAGTTAAAAGCAATTTCAGAACAATAATTTTGTGATGTTTAACAGTTTTCTATATAATGAGAAGATTTTTTTTAGTAATTTAACACTCACCTTTGTGTCCAAACGAATCTATTTTAGATAGATAGATAGATAGATAGATAAAGAAAAAAATCTGAATATTAACAGTAAGATACTAATTGCATGGTGATCAGGAAAATTCCAATAAGAGCACCTATAGCAGCAATTTCTTAGTTACTATGAAGTTTTTGCTTGACAGAAGATACTATAGTTAAGTTTCAGTTATAAACCCCTCCCTCCATATGCTCATGACTTTCTGAAAATCCAATCATTTAAATGAAACTTAGTAGGTTTGGTCATGAATTCATGATTGAAGGTGTGAACAAAATCCTTTATTTCTAAGTTATATTAGAGTGGAAAGCACACTGGGTATTCATAACAAACAACAATCCTTTTTTCAGTCTAGACAGTGTCAAAATTGCCTGAACTTTAAAAGCTGGAATTGGATATAATGCTAGTTACCTATGCAGGTTGTGCCTTGGCTTCATGTGTGGAAAAGAGATGAGTTAAGAGAACTATGCCTCTCATTAAATTATGTATTACACATAGACAGGGCAAAGTTTTAAGCTCTCAGGTGTTCATTTCAGAAGTGATGTGTTGTGCTTGGGTTAATACCACAGGAAGCATAAATTTTTACATAAAACACTCTGAGGCTGATTGCTATTTTTCAACCCAGACGTCACCAGTTCTCTAGCTGCCTTATTTTCGCCTGCAACAGTAATGTATACTCATTAAAACACAAAATGAATTCAGACTTCCTCAGGGAGAGTGTAGCACCTGGAATGTACTGGGAGTGCCACAGCCATGAACACTTGAAATAAATAACAGAGAAATCAATGATCCTTTCCTTTCTGATGCCATTACAGGTTGTGACTACATTTCCAGAACCCTTGTCCTAGTGTGAAGTAGTCCTCTGGCCTTTCCTCTCTATTCCGGGGTAAATTTTTTGGACTGATTATTTTTTGCCAAAAAAAAAAATCCCATTTTAGTTGACCTGAAACCATCTGTGAATTTATTCATGAGGTGGTAGTAATGCTTGTGGTGCAACATAACTGTGCAACATAACTGACTTAATACTGCTGAAGAAATTTTAATGTCAGCATTTCCTGACATTTTTACTTTTAATTGTGAAATGTTAGCATTTTCAGTGATGTAGTTTTTTGTATTTATTTACAGGACTAATGCTAGAGGGCAATATAGTGAAGGTTACATAATGGCTTCCACTCTAATCCTAGGTCTAGTCACTCATATCTTGTTGAAACGTCCTTATTTTAGGCCATATTTTCCAGGCTTATCTTCTTGAGAATAAAACTCTTGATATAAATTTGAACAAGAATGAGATACTTTTTGCGAAGGAGGAAAGTTGAAAGATGATTGAACAGGAACTTTCTCTATTATTAAAAAAATGTTTTCTCCCTATGCCATTTCAACTGTTAACACAATTACAGCATTGAAAGAAACTACTTTGTGAAGTGCTTTTAAAATATTTCCAGCAGGTTTTAATTTTGATCCTTGGAAAATGGCATTTCAAGCACTCTCAATATATTTCTTATGTCTTTCAACCGGCCCCCACATCTGAAAAAGTCCAGCTCCAGAAAAATTTGGCAAGAGTGCACAGTGTGTGTGACAGGATTTACCCAGTAATCTAACCTCACTGACCATGCATTTGAAGATGACTGAGCTGCTAAGGACAATAATAGCTACTAACTTGTTAAAAGCAAAAATGTTTTGTAATCATATTCCATTGTAGATATCTAACAGCCAGAACTGAGATATTAGAGAAGAGGGAATTTTGTCCTTTTTGAGTTCCTATGTTGTAGACTGGAAAGATAAGCCCTTTGCCAAGTTACCTGACTAATAGCAGAAAATCTTTCTGATGCAGATCCTAGAGTCATGATGGCCATTGTCAGGAAACATGTTTTAGATGAAATAATGTCATCTTACAGAGAGGTTGTGGGGAGATTAATTTGGTCATAGACTAACACTGTCTACTGAACAGAAAAAATATCTAACAGGCACATAGAGCTTGGAACAGGAGAGTAAATTTTAGTCAGCTCTTTTCCTGAAGCCATGAAAGCAGAAATAGATCTTTTCTTAAGATCTATTTTTTAAAGTGCTATCAATCCAAAACCTTTAACACATTGCCAGGAGATCAACATCAGATGATAAGGTAGACTTAATGCTGCAATGTTGCCAATTCTCACCATTTTATCATAAGTCTCACAATATTTGTTGTTCTTCTTAAAGTCTCAACTCCTCGAGGCATGTGTTATACATATATGAAAGTCTCCCATATGAACACCTGTATGCATTACAACTGGGTTGTTGCTCCTCATCTTCCAAGCACCGAGACTTTCTGTTTTCAAAATCAAAACTACACACAACCACCTCTCTAGTTCCACAATGGATTGCTGATCCGGTGAAGCTGATCAGAGAACTGATGCCTCTCTAGCTAACTCCCCCATGTCTGAACATCTCCTTGAAGAATCAGGAGGTTCTTCTCTCTCTCTCTCTCTCACCTTAATCATGCAGGACCTTTCCCTATTATATGTTCTTAATTTTATCCGTCAGTTTCCCACTCAGTAGGAAGAGAAATTTTGAAGGAGTCTTCAAGAAACTGTTACCTGAGGAGAAAACATGACAGTGTAGCTTACAGGCCCAGTTAGGATCAAAAGGGTGTTCATAGCCCACCATTTGCATGCTGGGCTATGAGCTCATAGCTCTGTATTTGCATGCTGCCTCCCCTACTCTACAGCAATGTTGCAGACATGCTTTAAGTTGCTTGGGGTGGAAATTCAGCAACTGAACCCGGCATTTTAGAAGCAACGAGTCAGATCCTGGGCTGTTTTTTTCTATTGTGAAATAGTTACTAGAGCAGGGACTTGAATTTGGGTTTCCTACATCCCAGGCTACAGAGCCATTCTAATGCACTCTCAGACCCAATGACTATTAAATTCTTTCATACAAATGATTCAATAGGATAAATTGAGAGAGACCTACCTCATAACAGCCTGGTGGTTAGGTACTAATGTGAGAGAGGGAAGACCTGGGTTTAAAAATGTCCAGAAGCAAAACATTTAGATGACCACAGAATTATTAAATATTATATATATATTTTTTTACTTTTCAAAGCTGCCAGCAAACCAAAATATAAATTATTAGCCAAGTTCTAGTACTGGCTGTGGTCAGTATCTTGAATCCCTGCTTCCTCAATTGTTCTGTCAGCCTTACACCCACAGACTTCTATAGACACTGAAACTAAAGCCAGTTTTCAAAACCAAAACCAACCACCCATATCCATCCTTTCCTCCTCCCCAGCCACTTCAGTGGCTCAGGTTCCTCATATTTATTGAAATGGATCATTATCTGAGGCTAGTCTAAGCATTCTGTCCACTGATCCTGTTCTCCTATCAACTCCCTCAGATGTGTAGGTGTGTTGCATGCCCTAATCTGCCATGTTTCCTCTCTCTTCCCCATGCCTTCCCCTAGCTTTTCCTTAGTATTTCTGAGGCCCAAGCTGCCTGAAATAATTACTCCTTTTCCTGAGAATTTTGGGGTGTTAATTCAAAACTATTTCTAGTAGAAAAAAGGACAGACAGATGTTGCCCAATACTGGTTCTGTCCAAGGGGCCCGCCCGCTGTCCAGATTGACTGACAACGGGTGGGTCCATTGCTATATTGAGTCAAGAACAATCCAATACAGATTTTTCCTCAGGTTTTTCATTGTCCTATAGGAAAGTTTGTTTACATGTATCAATTTGCCTGTGCCACCAATACTGGCTGTGCTTTGTGGACCAATTCCAGGCAATGTATTTTGACCTGTTTCATGTTCCTTGTTTGTTCACCAGTCTGGCATTCAGAGCTACCACTAATCTATGAGTGGAAGATCACAGATGATTGTTGGTAACCCATCTATACAAGATAGAATCTGTACATATTAACCAGATCTTTCATCTGTTTGAATTCCTTGGTGGTTTCATGTATTTCCAGTAGCTCCTTGGTTCCCTTTCAGAAGCTGGTCCATCTCTATCAGACTTTAGCTGCTTCTAGTACAGCTGTTTAAGGAAAGATTTCACAAGTTGTATTTCTTCTAGGAACTTCTCAATTCTTTCCAATATAGGGACTCACTTACTTTTGTGTAGCAGTGATCAGATGCGGAAATTATTCTATGGTAGTGGTATGCCTCTCTACCCTACAAACTATCTTGTTTATCAGGGGGATTTTCAGAATAAAAAAACAGATTAACTTCTGCATCACTGAAGGAAGTTATATAGGCCCCATTCAATTCAAGGCAAATGATTGTCTCAAGAAGTTCATCTGAACAATTTACTAGATTTACAAGCAGTTAAGAAGGTGGTTGTCTGTACTTGTATAGACAATTTTTATAAGTGCTTATAAACAAATGATAGAAATATAAATACTAAGATGAGTGAATTTGAGTGTCTGGTATTAAATGAGGATATTGATATACTAGGCATCACAGAAGCTTGGTGGAATGATGACTATCAATGAGACATGCTAATACCATGGAACAAAATATATAGGGATGATAAAGTAGGTTCCATTGGTGGGGGAGCAGCACTATATGTGAAAGAAAGCACAGAGTCAAATATATTAAAAATCTTAAATGAATCAAACTATGTCCCATAGAATCTCTATGGATAGAAATTCCATGCTTGAATAACAAGTATAGCAGGAGGAATATAATACTGACAACATGACCAGAATGGTGATTGTGAAATGCTCTTGGAGATTAGAGAGGTTACAAAAACAGAAAATGCAACAGTAATGGGGGATTTTAACTATCCCTATATTGACTGGGTACATGTCACCTCAGGACAGGATACTGAGATAAAATTTCTAGACATCATTAAACTGCTTTTTGGAGCAGCTAGTTATGGAACCTAAGGGGAAAGGCAATTTTTGATTTAGTCCTAAGTGGAGCACAGAATATGGTCCAAGTGGTGAATGTAACTGAATTGCTTGGTAATAAGGACCATGATGTTATTAAATTTTAACATCCCTATAAGGGGGAAAATACCAAAGAAACCCACCACAGTAGCATTGAACCTCAAAAAAAAGGGTAGTTTACAAAAATGCTAAAGCTAGTTAAATGGAAATTAAAAGGAAGAGTCACAAGAATGAAATGCTTGCAAACTGCATGGAAACTAACATGGCTAACTAGTCTTAAACCTGTTTCTGTTCAGTGATTTCTAGAGGTGCAGAGAAAGACAAGAGAGGCAGTAGCATGGAGTTCCCCACTTACCACTGAAATCGATAAGAGCTGGGCTAAGTGGGGGAACTCAGAAAGTGGCATTGCAGAAATAGCAGTGATAAACAGAAGCAGGGATGAGTGGTTGAGAAGGCTGCAGGTGGTTAACAGCAGCAAAGGTGGCATTGAGTGGCCAGCAGGAGCAGAGATAGCAGCAGTGAGCCAGTTGCAGAGGTGGCGGTAGCAGCAGAGACATTGCACGCCTGCCCCCACCACCTTTCAGAGGTCAGAGGTGGACCCATGTAAATGTACCTCTAAACTCTGGATCTTTGCTGACTAGCGACAATCCCACTGTGGGGGGAGCGCAGCAGAGAGAAAAGGTAGTGGCATGTTAAAGGACACTTGTTTGTTGGAGTCTCATACCACAAGGTGGGAAACTGAGGCAAAGGATATTGCCCAGTGTACTGTGGGATGGGTGTTTTGCTTACGGATACTTGCTTCCAACAGTGGTTGTGGTGTTTCCTCAAATTAATACTGGGTTCCCTTCAGTTTTCTTTTGTTATACATAGACTCAGTGCCTGCGAGCGGGGAATTAGTGCCTCTTAGAGGTGATGGTTAGTTTTCCCAGATTACTGAGTGGGGACTTGAGCTGATTCTGGTTTATATTGTTAAGAGGAACCCCTAGATATTGAACCCAACCCTTGTTGCTGCCATCTCCATCTGGAAGAAGGATTACATGAGAATTGGAAAAGATACACAGAAGGGCAACAAACATGATTAGGGGTATGGAACAGATTCCAGATGAGGGGAGATTAAAAAGACTGGAACCTGTCAATTTAGAAAATATGACTGAGGGAATGGGGATATAATAGAGATCCATAAAATCATCAGTGATGTGCAGAAAGTGAACAAGGAAATGCTCTTTACCCCTTCACTTAATACAAGAAACGGGGGACTGAATGAGAAGGGATCCATCGCTTGATAATTGGTCTATTTTGTTCATTCCCTCTGAAGCATCTGGCATCAGCCACTGTCAGTCAACAGGATACTTGGCTAAGTGGATCTCATTGGTCTGACCCCCTATGGTCATTCTTATGTTCTCTCTGGATTTGTTGCTATTCATGTGAAAAGTAACACTAGAATATCGATTGTCTACTGGCACTTGCAGGCTAGAATAATGCAGTGCAAGTTAAAAATCCTGAATGAAGCAAGTAATTCTCTTACTCCTGGAGCAGGAAGCTGGGATGATAACTGGTGCTTTGTGAAGAGCCCTTCCCTCACCACAAATTTTGCATAAAATTCCACAGGAAGAGAAATGTCTGAATCCTTCCTCTTTTTCCCTCATACAGAGAGATGGAGAAACCTTGGTATTCCCTCATATTTGGAACTTGTATTTGCTGAAAGTCTTCATTTCCATTTCTGGGTTTTAAACATGGATATCAAGTATCATGCCTAGGGATGGTTTGTCTTATTTAGGGTTAATAAGCCAGAATTTATTTGCCTCCTCACAGCCAACTGCCCAAGCTGAGAAGACAATCAATTTTCAAACAGCTCCATCTGTTGGCAGTATATTGTGAAGCTAAAGCAGTGTGTTTTTTGTTTGTTTTCTGAAGAGCTTCTGTGCTTCGAAGATGAGGAGGAATTATAGGGTGACCAGATCTCCCTATTTTATAAGGACAGTCCCGATATTTTGGCCTTTTTCTTCTATAGGTGCCTATTACCTCCCACCCACATCCCGATTTTTCACACTTGCTGTTTGGTCCCCCTAGAGGAATATCCCAGGTGTAATGGATCATGGTACTCCAGGTGCCTACTTTCCTTCAGAGAAGGAAAAATTACAGGTAAGTAAGTACTTATCTTTGATTTCATTTATAGTTACAGAGAATAGCTAGAAAATATGACCTAAACGTATCCTAAATAGACCTTTAAGGCAGGGGCATAGCTATGGGTGGGCTGAGGACCACCCACTTAGCAACCAGGCCCATCCCTGGCTCTGCTCTGGCCACAGCACTAGTCCTGCCCAGACCTTGAGGATGCTGCACGCACTCCCAGCCCAACGGGACGGGGAGGGAAAGCAGTAGAGAGAATGATGAGCACACACACACGCACTCCGCAGCAGGAGGAGGGCTGCAGCAATCATCACAAAACATAGGCCTGCCACCTTGGGGAGCCAGGCCCGGCATGGGGCAGTGTGATAGGGATGCATTCCATGAGCTGTGCGTCTTGGAGTGCAGCGTCTTGTCTAGAGCTGGCTGCACACACAGGACCCCAGACTATTCATCATCCCCCGCAAGGCCTGCTGGAGGGCGAGGGTGGAGACTGGACCCCTGACTCCTCCTGCCCACTCTGTCCTTGCTCACCCTGAAGTCAGGGCCCACTCAAATGTTCCATGCTAGCTATGCCACTGCTTTAAGGTAAATAAAAAGTACCCAAACTTGATTACCTTTTAGAGTCTCAAGATTTGTAAGCCAAACTCTCTTGAGGGCCTAACTCCTATGACTGTTGAAGGCTCATTAAATGTCAGTAGCACTTAAGCTTCTATTTGTCTAAGTCGCTTTTTGAAAATGGAATTTAGGCTCCCGAGTCACTTAAAAGCTTTGAAAATCTTAATCTGAGATACAGTATGTTGTTGTTGTGGCAGAGCAGTTTTCAGCTATGTTAATATTTTTTCAACGTCTAATTCCAGAGTTGCTCTTTGCCCCATGGTTTTTAGGACAATTTTATTCTCCTTCATTAAAGATTGTTCATGAAGTAAGTAGGGGCATTAGAGTTGAGATATGATAAATCGGAGTTTAAACAAGAGCTGTTTGAAAAAGAAATTTTTTTATAGTACTTGTATGTTATAGTAAGTTAAAATTTCAGCAGAGAATCTCATGAGAGGGTATTCATGCCAGCTTTCACTGAAAAATTACTTTCCTTTAACAAAGAAAGATGTCATTAAGGAGGAATCTGCATCAGAGGCAGACAGAGTGGATGGTCTTTCAGGAAATGTTGTGCCTTGAAGGCACTAAATTTAGATCTTCTCTTCACTACAGACAAGCAAAAAGGTGTGTTCTTGAGAGAGTTAACCTGAGTTAACTAACACAAGCTAAAACGCTCATGAAGACAAGGCAGTTCATAGTTTCCATGAGTTAGCTGGTTGAGAGAAACTCTAGGTCCCCCCCAGAGGCTTTTACTGGATATGCTAATTCATGTAAAAATTACAACTGCCTTGTCTTCACTACCTCTATTTAGTTCACTTGAATTAATTAGGTCATTTTAAAAACATACCTTTTTCTCATTAGAAACAAGGCCTTCGCATATAAGGTTAGAGGCTAGCGCTTAAATTAGTCATGAGACTACAGCTGTAAGAAAATGTTAAAGGTGGTGGTGAGAATGTTGGCAGCAGTGATCAGCAGAGAAACTTGTATTCTGAAATCAAGAGATGGTGGTGAGAAAGGAGAGCAGGTAAATTTTAACATTTTACATTCAAGTGACTGGTTGTAGAAAAGGACCCAGGGTAGCCCCCAGGTATAGTCAGAAAACAAAACTGGATGTGCCATAACTTTATTTTAGTGGAGTGACTGTGATGAGGCTTCAGTTTCATGGCTGGTATCAAGGTTTTCTCACTGTACCAGTTGTCATACTGTTTTCCATTGATCCTGGGACAGGTATGGACAACTTATCTCATTTTGACTGTACCTGGTTCTAAGAAAACATCGAGAACAAGACTGGCTTCCTCCTGAGGCAGGTCTTTGTCCCAGTGTCAGTAAGCTGTTGTATGATGGATGTTTAATTATTTTCTTTCTTCTTTAGAAGTGTCCTTGCTTGAAGCACTGTGGGCACAGAAGAACTAGTCTGTGATGGACATCCAATATTATGTCTTTATCCGTGGGAATGTGCTTGTCCTATACTCAACTAGGAAAAGTGACCTTGTCTGTGATGGACATTTCTCTAAGCTTCATCCTGAGTTCTCAAAATTTGTTAAGAGCATATGAGACAATATTTAGGTATTTAACTCTCTGATGAGGAATGGGATGGGAGTGATGAGTGCTGACTTTCAAAAACAAACGTTGATCTCAGACAAACTACTTCCTGTGTGTCAAGACTTGCTAAAATATGTGTACAGGAGTCTGGTAGAAGGCAAATATACTGGCCACTAGATAAAGAGTTTTCTGTTCCCTGAGTGGCCAGAGTAGGGACTGAACTAGAGCAATCAGGAACCTGTTAGAACCAATTAAGACAAGCAAGCTAATTAAGACACCTGGAGCCAATTAAGAACATATTAGAATCAATTATAGCAGACAGACTGATCAGGACACCTGGTTTTAAAAGGACTTCCCATCAGTTAGTGGGGGCATGCAAGGAGCAGGGAGTGAGAGGACATGCTGCTGGAGGACTGAGGAGTACAAGCGTGATCAGGCTTGAGGAGGAAGCTGTTGTGGTGAGGATAAAGAGGTGCTGGGGGAAGGCCATGGGGAAGTAGCCCAGGGAGTTGTAGCTATCATGCAGCTGATACAGAAGACATTGTAGACAGCTGCTATCTACTGGGACCTGGGCTGGAACCCGGTGTAGAGGGTGGGCCCAGGTTCTACCCATCCCCGCAACTCCTCATCAGACACAGGAAGAGTTGACCTGGTCTGTGAGCAACACCAGAAGGAAAGGTCTAATTTGGAAAGAGATCTGGCCTGTCCCCAACCTAGTAGGCGGGACAACAGAGACTGCGGAGATTGTTTTCCATTTTCTCCCATGCTGGCCAGTGATGAAGTTAGCTGAGTGAATGACAGGTCAAAGCCTCTAGCAGAAGCGGCCAAACTGAGGGCTGCCCATGAACCTCTGAGGTGAGCAAATCAGCCAAAAAGTGCACGACCCACCAAGGCAGAGGAGGAACTTTGTCACAAATAGCAAAATGAAAAGACTGTAACTGTATCATCTGTAGTAATGAACAGTTTAATTAGTGGTGTAAACATAGAAAAATACATCTCCACAGGAAAGCTCTGCAGCTGAGAATATATCTATACCAAGATTAGGACTAAATGCTAATTGAAAAAATGTCAAATCCAAGGATTTGTCATAATGCTAGAATAGCATAATCAATCTTGATAGAAGAGTTTCCCCAGAAATGGAAGACTAATAGAAGACACTGGAGAAACTGTCAATATCCAGTAAAGGGCTTCTTTAACGTAAAATAAATGATTTTTCATTTGAAGTATGTTGGATATAAACCTCAAAGAAACAGTAATATTCCTCACCAGGAATGGACCCAAAGTTTTTCTCATGAGAAATACAATCAAAATAAATTTAAAAAATATGGACCATCTGTTGAAATGCTATCTTTATTACCGAGAAGTGTGAGAAACAGTAGTTAAGAGAATTTGCTTTGGACTAGCTTACTCCCTCTTCATTACTAAATTTATACTGAATATGTACTGAAATGATGAGAGGAAATATGAGTTGAGAAGCATTTGATGGAGCTGGGAAATGGGCAAGAGATTAGCAAATGTGAGGTCTTTTAATCAAATGTGCCTCATAACACAATAATCAGGAGTAAATTGATGTGTGACAATCACTTTGCAACAGATATGGCAATTTCCTGAAATATCTTTGGGAGATCTGATTGAATTAAGTTTAAATAGTTTTGGAGCCCTTCTGTATTATAAATGCAAAGTTCATGTATTATTGGGAGACTGTGTATGACTTCTTGAGGGAGTGGGGAGTGGCCAGGTGAATAGATGGCTAATGTAAACCTTGGGAAGCTTTCTGAGCATCAAAGACTATTTTAGGGTCTGGCTACTCTTGCAGATGTAGAGCGCTTTGACTTCAACCAGCCTTTGGAGAACGCAATAGGGAAAGCACTGCAGTCTGTTCACACTGACAGCTGCAAGCCGCACTGGTGTGGCCATATTTGTGGCACTTGCAGCGGCATTGGGAGCAGTGCATTATGGGCAGCTATCCCAGCATTCAAGTGGCTGGAACGTGCTTTTCAAATGAGGAGGGGTAGGGTGGAGTGTGACAGGGAATGTGTTGTGTGTATGTGTGTGTGGGGGAGAGAGTGGGGTTTTAGAGCGCTGAGAGTGTGTCAGCATGCTGTCTTTAAGTTCAGACTCCTCCTCACCCCCAGCTCACCTCTCCCTCTCACTCACTGAAAGCAAGTAGCATTCCTCAGTAATGGTTACTTTGCCCCGGAGCAGATAAGCATGTCGGCTGTCAGAAACAGAGCTTTGAAAGGACATATCCGCATTATTACAGCTGATTCCAAAACAATGAGAAGAGAGTCCAATTGACTTAGGGGGAGTATGGGACGTTTCCAGAGGACAGTCAGCGTGTGGTAATGCAACACCTCTTTCACACTGACACTGAGGTGTTTCAGACGAGATGCAACAAGCATTATGCTTCTCATGGAGGTGGATTACGAGGAGCACTCCAGCTGCAGAGTCCAGGAGCTCTAAGTGCCTTGCCAGTGTGGATGGGTCATGAGTTAGAGTGCACAGGGCTGCTTTAATGCACTCTAAGTGTAGCCAGGCCCTCAAACAATGTGCCAGACAAAAACATATTCTTAGGCCAGACCAAGTTAAGTGAGTTTCCTCAGAAATGCCTAGGGGAAGGTGAATGCGAATTCCCACCTCTGAACCCAACCTTTTGAAGCAATGCCCTGAGGAGAGAATCATTGTCTGACTGATTAAATATTCACGATCACTACAAAAACTAATTTTCCCCTGCTGATACTCACACCTTCTTGTCAACTGTTTGAAATGGCCACCATGTTTACATTAGCCTCATTAGGACTACAAAAGTGGTTTTCACGCCTTCTTGTCAACTGTTGAGAATAACCTATTTCCACCTTAATTGAATTGGCTTGTTAGTACTGACCCCTGCCCCCCCGCCCCCGGATCCCCTCACACACACTTAGTAACGCAACTCCCGTTTTTTCATATGCTACATAAAAGCCCCTTAGTTGGGTTTAAAGAACTGATCACCAACCAGAGTCTTTGTTATAGCTGGGCTGATATCTAAGCTCATTGTCCTAGGTGTAGGCCTTATTATGTTTTCTCTGACATGTTTTCATGTTAAGAGTAAGCATGTGGTAACATAACTTTGACAATTACAGTGTTCATAGCTTCTGAAGAAAACCAAAGCACAGATGCAGGCCTGTTTAAGCAGTCTGCCTTGCTGTGGAATTGTGTAGGCAGGGAAGTGGGCAGCCTGAAAAAACTCCATTCCTGAGGGAGAGGCATGAGTCTCCACCCAAAAGTAGTGACATCTGAGGAGCTGGGCACCTAGAGTGAGTGCCCTTGCTGGACCACAAGGTGAGATACAGATGCATTTGTCCTAAATTGTGACACCCTTCATTGACCTCTTGGGAATAATAAAGGCCTATAAATAAGTTACTAAAAATGTAAAGCACGGTTAGATAGGCATGATTCGAAATAATGAACAACACTAAAAATAGAGTGAACAAAGGATGAGAGTAGTACTGAGGAAAAAGCAAAATACACTAATGCAGTGATGGCGCTTGAGAAGTGCACTCTCAGAAAGATAACCCACTAAAAAGACAACTTGATTTACAAAACCACAATTTCCTCTGTAGTTCTCATCTACAAGTCTAATGACTTTGATATTCTACCGCAGGGATCCATGTTGCTTCCAGAGAGCTTTTAAAATACTAGTTATCAGACTCCACTAAATCCAGTGGTGTTGCATATCAAAGGGATGACCTTTTATGGCAGTGTTCTCAGATCTAGGCTGGTGTCTAATTCTCAGTTCTTTGGTCCTTTGGGAAAGGATGAAGAGCTCTTGCAAGGAATAAGATAATGTTTGCATAGTGTTTGTCTCGACAGTGTAGTCAAAACAACTTGAGAGGGATTGATGGAATGGTCAAAAACAGTCTACTTCAGCCACTCTGAAACATATACTTGGCCACATTGTTTTTCCTGCCGTAAGCTGTTTTCATTCCAAACTGACCACTGTATATAACTTTTTTTTTATAAAGATTCTGTGCATTGGAAATACAGTATTTACTCTGGTTTGATACCTGCAGAAAAACCCAGGAGGAATAGGTCTAAGCCAAATAATATTGATAAAGTTTCTCTTGTACTGAGCTCATCTGACCGGTATTAAAGGTTTGTATGCAGTATGCACACTTGCAGTTGGTTATCCAGCCACTAGATGTGTCTCTGTGCTAAACAGAATTCCACACAAAATTTGATCCCTGGTGAATAAGGTAGACTTTTCAGTTCAATAGCTGGGATTGAAGCTATAGAGAAGCCAGTTAGGATCTGTAATTGTAGTTTTCTTACTGAATACATTTTGCTGCTTAAGGACCATGAGTCCACGTATCACAGTTCACCATTCATCAAATATTTTAATCCATATTTTCTCTTTAGAACACAAGCAGACAAGAACATCTAGAAGTTAACTCCTAGCAAACACTTTCTGGAACTAGTTGGTGACAGCAGTCTTTCTTGAGATAAAGTTATGAGTCATATAACATCAATAAGGTGGCCTTTCATTGGGCTTGAAAGTCATTCAGTGCTGTTGCAAATAACATTGACAAACACAGTTGTTCTTTTCAACAATAGAAAAAACACTGTCTGCACTTTTAAAGAAACCAAGTAATTACTTCAATAATTGCCTTTTAAAATGTCAGCCGTCAGGAAGTGACCTTAGGTTTACTTACAGGAACCCATTAAGACATAATACCAACACTTGAGCACTCTTGGATGTTGTCATTACAATTGTGCTTAGAGTTCTTTTGGAATCGCCTTGAAATACAGGATTCAGCGCTAGTTGGTTGCTGTGATCTAGAGCTAAGTGAATGCTACACAAAAGAATTTGTGAAGTTCACAGATTCACTTCAATTATATTTGCAACTCAGCAGATGTGTTTTTCTTGTCAAGTGTATCATATGAAGAACAGGTATGTAATGAATATTCATGCAATCACATAAGCATCAAGATTCAAACAAGAAGACTCTGCCTGGCCATTTTGGAAATACTGAGAGGATCAGAAACAGTATTGTGTAACCTCAGCCACCATTACCACAATGCAAAAAGTGAGTACCGTAACGACAGAACTATTTGTGGCATTCATTCTGAGTTGTAATCCTTAAGCAAAAGAAAGCTTTAACCTGCTGTTTCTCCTCTGTATTAACAGCTTATTTTTTGCTTATATGGTAGATGACTAATCCGTGACAATGATATCTAAAAAATGGGTTTTGGTAGCTTATTTGCTTTCCACACAATCTTACAAGAAAGTTAGTTTTCTTTTGTTACGATTATGCCTAGGAAGGTAAGTGGAGTTGAACTAAATGAGCAGTGACTACAGTGGTTCCACTTTCTTGGCTTCAGAGTTTTAGATTTCTAGTTTTGTGCCTATTTGCAGATCAAGGCATCATCTATAAACTTTGCAAGTAAATTATAAATTTCAGTGCAAGTGTTAAGTATCAAATACATATAGCCTAACTTATCAGTTTCTGCAACAGCTACTGCAATTGACAAACTGTGGGTGTTCAGCTTTTTAGAAATTTACTTTCCTTTCTAGCTTGAGGCACCCGAGTCTGAAAATATAGATCTTATTGTTTTTATTTGACTACGTATGCACATATCACTCAAGAACAGATTAACAATAGCAGAGCTGTAATTTTGATTTGAGTAGCTGTTAGGGAAGTGGAAAATCTACCAGTGGTCCATCAAACTGATTGTAAGATACAGGGTTAGTCTGCTACGGTGGCACACTAACTGGCCCACTCAGAGACCTTGCTGGTGTGTATTTTATGTTCCCTCGAATTAATATAGTCCCATTCCAAATAGTACTGCATTAAAGCACACTAGGAAGCTTTTAGTGTGTGCCAGCAGCGTCCACATAGGCCAGTTAGCATATGACACAATAGCATGCACTAGAATAGTCTGCTGAGGCAGACTATTACACAGAGTACACAAGCCCACAATATTTGATTTAGTTTTGAGACTTTCCTCATTAGCAATGCTGCTGCAAGTGCAAAGATATGAACACATAGCTTATAAAATAATCTTGCTGGTTACATTAAGCAGTCTTTGTGGTTACAGCAAAAAGTTACTTTATTAAGACGGCAAGTTAAATAAATAGGAGCTTTACATAGTAGTCTACATATGGCAGTGACTTAGAATCAACAGCCTCTAACTCTTACGCTTGGTGTACACAAGTGGGGGTGGGGGGTTGACCTAAGATACGCAACTTCAGTTACATGAGTAACATAGCTGAAGTTGGCTCATCTCAGGTTGACTTACCTGGTGTCCTCACGGCGGCAGCAGGCACCCCGGTCGACTCTGCTTGCGCTTCTTGGTGAGCTGAAGTACCGGAGTTGACGGGGAGCGCCTTTAGGGATCCATTTATCGTGTCTAAATGAGATGTGATAAATCCATCCCCAATAGATCGATCGCTACCCACTGATCCAGTGGGTAGTGAAGACATACCCTTAGTCAGTGAGGACTGAGGATGCTTTGCCTCTTGAAGACCATCATCTGCTTGTAGGATTGAATGCTATCGTCAGCTTAGCAGCACCTAGAGTTTTGTGTAAAGGTGGTCTTGGTTTTAACCTGGCTAAGGAATTTTTCTCTGATAGCCCTACATTTTCCAGTCTCTCTTGAGTATGATATCTGTTACTGAGAAATTAGTGAAACCTTTTTCTGCAAAAATATATTTGAATTGCAAATTTGGATTTTGCCACATTTGTAACCCTATTGTTGAAGAGTCAATGCATGGGCATTTTTCTAACACTCAAACTTATGAAATGTGAACTTTAAGTTGGAATATTTGTCAACTGGGAAATAGTCCCTGATACATAGTGCTTAGTCAAGGCCTATGCATTATTTGATACTTTGAGAATTTAAGGAGTATATAGACCTTTGTGTGGTTTCATCACACAAGTGAATTTAGCATAGAGTATTTCTTAGAAATTTGTATTTACACTGTGATAGTTAAAGAAGACTCCGTATCAGGGAACAGAAACAATTTCATGTGACTGATGTGAATTGCAAATATTCATAATGAACCATTTGCCCAGTATCTGCAGACTAAAAATTTTTTACTAAAGAAACCTGGGAATTATTTATAGTGGCATGATGATGAAACAATATTGGGCTATTGCTCACAGTTATATAGAGAAACTTGGTTTATTTGTTGCTAGTTATTTGCTATCTCTATTACTAATCTTTTTTTAAGTTGTTATTTTTATTAACCATACATGTTCTCCTGACTACAAATCTCAGTAAATCAATCCCTGTTTTTGTTTAACTTCTGGAATATCTTTCTACCGACTATGAATTTATATTAAGAAGGGACAATTTTCTCATTTATTTGTAGACTTAAATATCTGAAAATTGTAGATGAAACTTTTCTCAATTTTGTTAAAGCTCTGTGACACGACTGTGTTATTTAATCCTCTTCATTCATGCTCTTTGTTTTCCTTTCTTACTTATTTTTATCTTGTAGGTTAATTTAGGTTAAACCTAAATTAAGTTTAACAATTAAAATAGGGATATAGTTTTGTCTGACACAGCTGCTTAATCATGGTTGCCAGCTTTCTTTGTTTTCACTCTTCTCTTTGTGTTTTTAAAATTTCCAGTTCCTGCTGTAACCACCTGTAGACTCTGTCTGCTTTGTAATTTCCAGACTCCCACTGAAATTCCTTGTCATGTTTCCATTTTGTATAATATAACTGCTTTAGTTACTTTCATTTATTCAGTATGACAAATGGGTAGTGTCTTCAGTACAGCATGAAAATGGGTAAAACTTTCTGTTGCTGAAAGCCCTTCATTGTCAATGATGTACTGTTTTGCTAATCCTGAAGAAGAGAAATTGCAGTTTAGCTTTAATCACTGGTCACACGCTGTTGAGATCTTATTTTTATATTCAGTGTTGTACAAATCAGGTGTCCTCAAATTTCAATATTTTTCTATGAGAATCTGCACTTCAAGCTTCTGTTTCTTGCTCACTGGCTTGCTGTTCCACTTTGGGGGTGGCAGTCTTCTATTTATTTTTAAATACTGGCACTGATTTTGGGTGGTTTTCCTTTTGGTTGACAAACCTGAGCCTGATTTATAACAGTGATGAGCACCTGGAACTAGTTTATATAGGAGCTGTAAGAAGAAAACAGTTTCAAAAACTAAGATTCTGGTGCTTCTAATTGTGCACCCAAAATTGTTAGCCACTCTTTGAAATGACTTTAACCTCTCTTCCTGTGGACCTGTTTGTATAAAGGGGATAACTACTACACTGATTTTATAAATCTAATAGATGAATTGCCATAAAGCTTTTTGAGTTCCTCTGTATAAAAGGTTTTAGGTAATTGCAAAGCTCTTTTTCTTCTTTCTTTCTTCCTTAAATAATGGAAACACATAGGATCTCTTGAATTCCTGACTACTTCTTGCTCTTGCTTCTGGGTGGTAATTGCAAGAATATTTGTTGCTATACTGACAAAGGCTTCTAGTATTAGGAAATTTGTATTTTAATATGGTCTCCCATCTCCTTTATTCCCACTTTTCATAATGACACACGGTACAACAAATGGAATATGTTTTTATTCTGCATACAATAGCTATAAACAGGAAGATACTCTGTAAGAAAATATGAATTTCATAAGATTTCAAAGGATTACTGCCAAGTGTAAGAACAGATCTTTTCTTTTTAATTGAGCTTTCATTTTTGTTCTTATTCCCTGCTGTTGACAATAGAAGCTTAGAAATATGGATTTCCCCTATCAGTTCTTTTATTAATTTGCCAGACATGGCTTAGACAAATATTGCCAAGGTTTTCTGTATGTTGTATATAAAAATATAATAGTGGTGTTGATTATAGCTTCACAGTTCTGATTGCTTTGGGACTCGGGAGTTCCATTTTTAGGGAATACTTTGACCTATCCCCAAGCTTTTCATAATAAAGAAGTATTCCTCTGAATATTTCTGTGATTGTCTAAGGCAGATAAACCATTTAGACACTTTTATTCTAACAGAAAAATGGTAAAGTAGCAAATGCTGAGGAGTGATACTATTTTTTACTTGTTTAAAATTGCTGTCGCAATTATTTGGCCACCCATATTTCAGAAATGCAGCAAAGAATAACTCACCATTCATGACACACATACCTACTGATTTATGCATAGTATATTGTTTGGCTAAAATTTGGAAAGGATGGCTTTTACAACAAATAGTGTGGATTTGAATGATACATGAAATGAGTGATATTTTGGGGATTTTTATTGATTGTGCTAACAGGGGAAATATATGGGAGAAATCTTAACCATAAAATGACATTATGTATTGGAATATGTATGAAGTGTAATGTGTATGTATAAAATATGTAACTTAGCTCTTTGTAATGAGGAAAACTTTTGATTAGGGTCCTACAACTTTAGGAAGTTAACAGCAAGTCAAATTTTAAGACAAAACAAGTTGATATTGGCCCTTTAATCTTCCTTTATCACAACAGTTAAGATTGAAAATGTCATCTGGTTTCTAGACCACATAAAGGAAACAAGAGACAGATTTAGCAGCTCATTTGATGAGAGGCTGCAGAATGACAGCAGATAAGATCTGCATATGGGTCTGTTTTTCAGTCCAGCAGCTAAGTAGAAACAGAACTGGGAGATGACTTCTGAATAGCTATTCCAGCCTCTTAAACTTTTCACCTTTTGTGAATATTTGCATGAAAAAATTTAGATTATCATAATGATACTAATATCTACTTCTTAAATTGCTCTTCATACATTCATCTTGGTGCTTTGCAAAGAAAGTATTATTATTCTCATTTTGCTGATGGGATGCCTGAAACACAGCATGAAGTTACTTGCACAAGGTCACCAAGCATGCCCATGGAGCTCTTTGGGAGCAAATTTATATAATTTTCGTTAATCTACATACCTTTTCCTCAGGCAAATGTTGAAATACTTCTATTTGAAAAGCTAAATTTTCCCTGGGAAAGAAAAAGTAGTCAAAATAGCCCTTCCAAACACAATCATTTTGTCTGCTAAATTGAATATCATCTCCACAGAACCAAGTGGGAAATTCAGGCCATAGTTTATATCTTGTATGATCCTAAAGAATTTTTTCTATGGCTTGATATTCACACTCTTCAAATTTATCTAAGTTAACCCTCTAGTCTCATTGGTTACTCAAGCCGTATTCTAAAATTATTTGATTCTACTGTTCCTTAGCATAGTCCTTGGGTAATTTTAGCGTTCCTTCATTGAATTAGTCTAGCTTATTTTTCTGGTATTGAGGTGCTCAGAATGGACACTAGACTACATGGAGTCTCACCAGAGATGTCTAGAGAAAAACAATCTTTGGACTACTATCTGCATATGCAACCCAAAGGTCCCAATGGCTTTTTTTTCCCATTGGGTGTCATTGAAATCCTTTATCCTGTTTCCTTTCCAATGCCAGCCATAGGTGAATAAAGCAAAGTAAAACTTTAAACCAAGTTTTTACATGCTTTCTGCTGAATTTCAAGCCCTCAAAAAAAACCAAAAACCAACAACGCCCACACTGATATCTTTCCAGATCACAGAATGTACATTATATAAAGTGGATAAGGGACATTAAACAAAGAGATACACAGAACAAATAACAGAGATACACAGAACAAATAGTAATCTTGAGCTGCGTATCACAAAGTTATTAAGATGCAAATTTGTATTTGTCTGTTTTCTGTTGTATATCTTATTTGTAATTTGATTTTTTTAGCCGTTTGACTTTGCTTAACAGAGAAAGATAACTCCTAATATGTAAAAGAAAATCTGATAGTGATCCATAATCTTTGTCCTAGTATCAGATTTTGTGAACAGTATTATGATTATGTTTGATAATTATTAAGGCAACTTACAGGAGACTTGTACAAAATGAATCAAAAATATAACATGATGATCCTATTTAGATGTGAGCAGAAGGGGTCTTGGCCTGTTCATTGTTTCTGTGTGGGTTTCAATGAGGTTCAGCCAACACTACCTTTTCCCCCTCATTTGTACATTTAAGAAGTCTTAAATCTCTAACCACTGTATGCAGTACAACTTTGTTTTGTATTATAACTCTGTTTTAAAGGAATTTGTTTGCTTTCTGTGTTTGGTGTCTTCCATTCCCCAGTAACATGTGTCTTGTTACAATAGGTCACAGCAGTCCATCTTTTGGCTATCTGGGTTCTGGAGGTGCTAGCAATGGCATTGTAAGGTAGGTAATGCTACTTATCTACTCTCCAGCTCCAGTTTCCTTCATACGTGCTTCATTTCTCTCCTCTGTTGATGCTAGGCTGGATCACTGTGAGGGAGATGTCTCTTTTGATCTGGAAGATGGAAGCACTGTTTAGTTACATCAAACAGCTGTGATTTATGGGGCATGCAACTGGGAAGAAGGAAAATATTTTTTACTCAAATATAACTGCGTCTTGAGTGGGAAAGTGCTCCAATGGCATCAGCAAAATACGTAATAAAAATAAATCCGCAAGGAGATGGTAGAGTGTTGAAATCTCGTATAAAACCTTGAGCCATTTTACATGAGTGGTTTTTCTATGAAGAGGACTGGAAACTAAGTTCCCAGTCAGTTTCCAGTGGATGATTCCATTTACTCTGTTAACATGAACCTAAACCATGAATCCCTGGCAGTGCTTTGGCGCAGAGCCCAGAGCTGGAGCATGGAGCAGTGGAGCTGCAGGTTTTTGCCTGGAGCTGGAGCACCACTCCAAAGGGCTAATCCCCGGGCAGAGAGGAACAGAGTCATAGGGAATAGCTGTGCCATGTGTTCCATCCCTACCTGCAAAGGGAGGCTTGGGATGGACTGGAACATGCCTTACTACCATTCTCTGCTCTCCCCATGTACAGAAGGGTTT
The DNA here is from genome assembly GCA_007922305.1 of Dermatemys mawii. Classification (NCBI taxonomy): domain Eukaryota; kingdom Metazoa; phylum Chordata; order Testudines; family Dermatemydidae; genus Dermatemys; species Dermatemys mawii. The sequence continues at coordinate 19,847,556 of ML677351.1, forward strand.
TTGGAGGGGTTTTGTCCTTTATTTAAAAAAGAAAATCTCTTTTGTCTGTACCTTCTCATGTAACTCACCCTATGTGCTAACCTTAATTTTATTATTTACTTTTACAAAGCATTTGGGGTAGAAAGCTTCTTCCATACAATATATCTAACATAGTTGGATTTTTGCTGCCTATCGTAGCTGGCACCAGTCTAGATGTTAGAAGTAGTAACTGAGTTAGTGGCTCACTGCTGTTTTCACTTCCCTCCTTCCACCCAAATCCATCCGTCTCAGATATTTCTTGAATTCTGTATTGCTTCTTTGTCAGGGTCTGTCAGAAACCTTATCTGCATGTCCACTCTCAGGAGTGAGAAGGAATGAGCCCCAGAACAGGGCCTGCAGGACAATTATACAAATGAGCCTTCCGCCAGATAATGACTCTGGTGCAGATCACCTAAATGAAACTGCAACAGTAAAATAACACTAAAATTAATTCAGAAAATGAGTTCCAAACCAGAAACAGAGTGGAGAGGAGCTGAACAGCCCAGGACAGAAACAGAAAGTGGCATCCATGAACCTCTTAACAGGCTAGAATATATATAAGGGTGTGCACTACTATCCTGCAATAAACAACCCAGTCATTTGCTTCGTTTGTTGTGGGCAACAGTTGAATTGCAGACAACAGCTAGGTTATTCTTTGATATATATATGCTGGGAGACAAAATATGGTTCATAAATGAATCTGTGGAGACACTGCAGGAGTGCTTTGATAAATATTTTATATTTATTGAGATGATTGGTTTTAAAAATGCTTTTGAAGACAACTAATTTGATTGATAGACAACTATTGGTTGGCTATATTTGTGAAGAGAATTTACCTTGTTCGGTTCCCGGTAGTAACTTTTTCCACAGTTTTATATTGTGGTAAACCCCGAGCAGGCAGCTACCAGTGGGGGTGGTGGTAAGGAAGGTAACCACAGGTCAGTTGGGCTCAGCTGGGTGGAGGCTGCCAGAGACTCAGGCAAGATCAGCTGATACCAATTAAGCCCTGACAGAGACCTTTTTAAACCCTCCTCCACAGCTAGGAAGGGGAGGAGAGAGATAGAGGGAGTGAGGCTGCCAGCAGGTTGGAGGCAGCAGGTCTGGGAGCCTCTCAGAAGGGAGGCAACTTTTGTCCCGGACATAGGGGAAATGCCCAGCCAGAATGGAGCGATAAGGGGAAGGGAAAGCCTGCCCTTGGGCTTTCTAGGCAGCTTGCCTAGATAGCCCTTGGCTCACCAGAGCAGAAAAGACTTGAGCCGGTGAGCCAGAGAAGGCACTTTGCCACAATATATTTGTGTGTGTGTGTGTGTGTGTGTGTGTAATAAAATATACAGTGAGAGAGATTGAGAGAGAGACCTATAAGCAGATTGGGAAGAGCTAGAAGTTAAAAACAAAAAAACACCAAAAAAAACCCTCCAACCAAATAGTTTTTACAGTGGGTTGGTGAATACATATATATTCTGATGCACTGTAAATTGCATGAATAGATATTAATGACAAATGAATTCACATGTGAAGTTAAAGGAGCATGTACTTAATGCTTTTTAATTTTTATATTATTGTTTGTGCCTAGAGGCACAACACAAATTGACAGTCACAGTCCCCAAAAGCTTACAATCCAAAAGTTTACCTTGTTTTATAAGCTTAGTTTATACACATCCCTTTCTCTCAAAACTGAAAGTTAAATCCATTTTGGCTACAAGATCATGCCCACAATAAAACAAGGTTTTCAGTTTTCATGTTCTATATTCTTTACTCTCTTCAAAAGCTCTCCTATTTTGTTGCTAAGAGAAAAAATACTGTTGCCAAGTAACAAGAAACAGTGACCAGCACTACTAATGTGTCCTCTATCACATATCAAAAGCAACCTCCCTAGCTGTTCTCAAGGACACCAAGAGCGTGAGTTCTCACATACAGGAGGGAGGAAGAAGAGAGTTGGCGTATCTGAGTTAGTAATTCTCAGCAGCATCCCTAAGTACCTTAGCACCCACTTAGTAATAATGATTCCAGTCCTATTGTGCATGGCTAGTTTTGCTGCTTAATGGCCACTCAGGATAAAATGTAACATAATAAGCAAATAATCTCTTTACCTGCTAGTATGGAGTTAAGTATTGTATGTACTTTTCCCTTATGCATAAGACATGCCAAGAGAAACTTCAAAATGAGACAAATCTAGCACCAGTCCAGTGGCTCAGCCGAAGGCAGCTGTGTTTTGCTTCTCAGAGAACTGTTGTCTAGGGTTTGTAAAGAGTCCCACTCCAAAGAGCTACAGTAATATCCATGACATGGGCATGGTAAATTCAGCCACTGGATGGAGGGTTTCACCATGTATCTAGGTCTGCTTTATCCATGTTCCTGTTGCTCATCCATAAACAAGGGAATACCACTTGCTGTCTTGTCTAAAATTGTAAGCTCTTTGGGGCAGGGATTCTCTCTTACTGTGCATGATGCTTAGCATAATGGGAATCTTGGCTGGGCTCTCTAGGTGCTACTCCATTACAAATGGTAACACATCACCCTCTGTTGGCAAACAACTACTGACATGTAGAAATAAAAACGCCAGACTGTAATGTCATTCACTTTTATTCTATACCTTCCTGTCATATGTATTGACCTACCAAAGGGCAGAATCCTTAGACTTTACACTATTGTGTGTGTAGTGGTGTTTGCAGTGATGATTAAGAAATGGCTTACCAATCATGCCAGTTATCAACCTGATGAGACATCTGGGTAGGTCCTGAAAGGGAAAGATTTTCCATAGCTGAAAACAGCTTCGTTTAGAGACAGCTTAGCTGTTTAAAGTAAATAGGGGAAATGTAGTTCAATAAACTCTTGAGCAAAACTTCATCGCAAATTGAAAGAGAAATAGATAGCAGATACAATAGCATGGTTATTTTGGTACTTTGGTACTTGCAAATTTCTAATTTCTTCCTTGGTGTAACTTGGTAAGATACCAGTGTATTCTAAATCACACCAAAGATGAAATTAGCCTTAACTGAATATAAAGTAGAAACAGAAAATAGAATTTTAATATTCCTGAAGTAGAGCTGTATGTTACTGTTCACATTTGGAAATTACGCTTTATTAGAAACTGTACACAAAGGGTTGTTACTTCAATACAGCTTAGGGTTGGAGGAGTTTGGTTTTTTTTCTGTGTGGGGAGGAGGGATGTGTGAGGGAGGTAAGTGAATTAATCTCTGCTCATTGCAGGATCAAGTCCTCTCTTCATCCACCAAATATAAAACAAGTTTTTCCACACTAGTTTCACCAGTGTGCCTTAGCTACAAACCTAGTGGTTGTCAAAAATGGAAGAATGATTGTGAGACTTTGATGTTTCCATTTGCTAAGTTGGAAATACTAGTTTTTTACTTTCTCTTTGTATTTTTTCAAAACTTTTAAAAACATATTTTTTTCATTTTTCCCCCTCTTAACCCCTTTTCCCTCCCTTTTCTGATATAATAAAATGAATGTTATGTTGGATTTTTCAGGGTTTTTTTCTCTTTTGCTTCTCCAATGCATCACAACTTCAAATTGGGAAATGTTAGTGGCAACATGAAGCTAACTCTTCACATACATCTTTTCATATCAAGCCTCTTTTAACATTGAATGTTATGTCCTGGGTTTTCTGAGTCTTCAAAATTAATTACAAAAACCACTATCTTACTTTTAAGTCTCACGGTTTTGATCTATGCTAGTCTCAGTAGAAGGATAAAGATCTCACTATTAGTCCAGTCAACCATATACATAGCTGCCTTCCATTTCAGTATATAATAGAGCTGAGTAATTTATTTTTATCTAGTCCCTCTTGATAACAAAATATACATAAGCAACTTGTATTTTGATCAGCTTTTGGAATTTATTGGACAAATATTGAATAATGAACTTCATGGATCAATTATTAATCTGAATTTAAACTGGTCTTGTGGCAGGTTAGAAGTTGTCTTGTTTCTGCTCCCCGAATAAATAAGTCTTGCACCATGAAAACCTATGTATTGCTTTCAAAATATGGTTTTCATATGTTCTTGCACACATGACTCAGATATGTTTCTGTTAATCATCGTTCTAGGAAGACTTAATCACTTGAAAGTTTGGTTTATGCAAACAGAAATAATATGGATGTGGCTGAAATGGATTCTTTTAAATTTCTGAATGAATATTTATGCATAACTATTTGCATTATTTGTCCATCTCTAGTATTTAACACATGTAACTTTTCATGTTTGGGAATTAATTTCTTTGGTGAATAGGAAAATTGTTCAGCCCTCCCAGCTCACATTCACTTGTTTGCTTAACAGACCTCCTATTATGCCTATATACATTTGTCAATTGTCCCTGTATTGGGTTGGTAGAAATTACAGGTGTTAAATTTGAAAATTCCAGCATTCAAACCTTATTTAGCCTGCATTATTTTTTAAAAAATACCTTAGGTTTGCTCTCCATATTAATATGCAAAATTTCTCTTGTACACACTTATCTACTTTCCTCACAGTGTCTGGAATTAGTAATAGCAAAGAGGGTAAGCAACACTAGACATAGACTCTGTCTCCTCCTGTGGTACAGCCCACATTCCTGGGCTGGCTTAGGCCTAGAGCTTCCCCCTGGTGGGGTATTTCAAACAAAAATAAAGGAGATTAACCAAATCCAGAGTTTGTATGATGGAGAGGGCATGGAATGTTTCCCTCTAAGACTGTCTCTGCAGCAAGGTCTTCCCTTCCCTAGGGTTTTCACAAGTACTTGCACACATGACTCATATGTTTCTGTTTAATCACAAACAGGTGACTGAGTAACAAAATGGCAGATGAAATTCAGTGTTGATAAGTGAACAGTAATTCACACTGGATAAAATAATCTCAACTTTACATACACAATGATGGGTTCTAAATTAGCTGTTACCACTCAAGAAAGACATGTTGGTGTTATTGTGGATAATTCTTTGAAAACGTTCAAAATATGCAACAGATGTAAAAAACTAACAGAATACAATGAACCATTAGGAAGAGGTGTGCAACAAAAATTATTAGGAGTAAGGAACAGATTCCATATATGGAGAGATTAAAAAGACTCAGACTGTTCAGTTTAGAAAAGAGATAAGTAAGGGTGGATATGATAGAAGTCCATAAAATCATGAATGATGTGGAGAAAGTGAATAATGAAGTGTTATTTACTCCTCAACATAACACAAGAACCAGGGGGTCAAAATTAATAGGCAGCACGTTTAAAACGAACAGAAGGAAGTACTACTTCATCCAACTCACAGTCAACCTGCTGAACTCATTACCGGGAAATATTGTAAAGGCCAAAAGTATATCTGGGTTCAGAAAAGAACGTGATCATTTCATGGAGGATAGGTCCATCAGTGGCTACTAGCCAAGATGGTCAGGGATGCAATACCATGCTTTGGGTATCTCTAAACCTCTGACTATCAGAAGATGGGGATTGATGAAACTCAAAATTGCCATGTTCTGTTAATTCCCTATGAAGCATCTGTCATTGTATACTGCCAGATACTGGGCTAGATCGACCATTTGTCAGACTCAGTATGGCCATTCTTATGTTCTTATTTACTCAGGTATCCAGGACAACTTTGTGAATTCTAAATTAGCTTTCCCTAATGCTCAATATTTTTCAATTCTAAAATTCACTAATCTGTAGCCCTATAGCAGATAGTTTGATGTTTACGGGCTGCTAATAAGTTCCCAGATGGAAATTAAGGTATTGAGTTTTTACTTTTTAAAAAATGTTGGGACCTGGTTACATGGTGCCTTTTTCTTCTCTGTAAGGCCAAGTCTACACTGCCTGCTGGATTGGCGGGTAATGATCGATCTATTGGGGATCTATTTATCGTGTCACCGCTAGACACGATAAATCAATCCCTGAGCACTCTCTGTCGACTCCGGAACTCCACCGCCATGAGAGGCAGAACCGGAGTTGATGGGAGAGTGGCAGCGGTCGACTCGCCACTGTGAGGATATTGAGGTAAGTCAACCTAAGATACATTGACTTCAGCTATGCTATTCACGTAGTTGAAGTGGCGTATTTTAGGTCAACCCCTTCCCTCATCCCCACCAGTGTAGACCTGGCCTAAGAATCTTGTAGTTGTAGTTAATAGAGGCAGCGAAGCTAAAGCCACCATTGCTGAAAGATGATGGGATGTTTTCTTAGGGGAATCCTCTGCTTAGAAACTCACAATTTAAGTGCATATTGCAAAGGCCACTTTGGTTTGTGTATGTTTTTGGGTGGTTTGGGAAAGTGGCAGGTTATTTAATGGGGGTGTGATGGATTTTTTATAAGATAGTTGTAGCTGACAGTTGTAATTGGGGAAAACAATTTTATTACTGATTGAATGGGTAGATCATAACATGACAGGCTTTCAAATTTCAAATGAAAAAATGTTTTTAATTAATATGAAATGCTTAGAGCTTGAAATGGGTACCAAAAAAATAATAATTGAAATTTGAACCAGTGTTATTTAATAAAGGGTGCTATTCCCCAAACTCCCAGTAATATCAATGAATTTATTTAGACATACAACAGCTGATATTAAACATGTGCATAATTAGCCTTTGGTTACTACACATGTGAAATATCCCGTAGTGTCAGTAACTGTTACCCAAAATGGTTATTTTACTGTGAATAGGTCTCTAATAATGTATCTTGCTGAAGGGCAGGTCATTGATGTAACTAATAGTTAGATGTAGGCACCATCTTGCAAGATGCTGAGTGTATTTCAGAGGGGCTTATGTGCTTAAATGTAAACACTTAAGCAAATACTTTATCAGTGCTCGCATTATACAGCATTGTGCTTTATATGCACAATACATAGTTGATAAAGTAGTTTATAAAGGGGTTAGGTAGATATCTTCCCACTGATGGACTGGGTGGTTATTTCATATGTCAAGTTAGCATGATATTCGTACAATGTTGTCTGTGGCTCTGTACTCCCAAGAGACTACTAGGCATTATTACATATGTAAACACTTTCGCCTGTGCTAGCGCACTCCTTTCCTGATCTAAGCTACTGTTAGTCCAACCTCAGGAACTCAGGATGCTGCTGGGGCAAAGTGGCTTTGTATTGTACTTGTAATCTTGCCTTTAGTCAATCCAGAGTTATCTATGGATGCAGTTATTTTTATGACAGCCCTTTAACATGGAATTATGTTGTAATTCAAGAGTTTGCTCCTTCTGATGAGCTTTACTTCAGCTTACCTATTATTACACTTTACCATCAGCTACCAACAGAAGTTTATCTATTAATGCACCAAGTTCAACAGCATCTCAGCTCTTTAATACTTCAAATTTCAGATTTAACTCCAAGTTTTTCCCGATTCTGCTCATTAATTACTCTCTCCATCCTGAGAACATATTATCCAATCTTGTGCTGCATGGAACAGACCCTCTATCAATTGCAGATTCAAATGATAGCGGATGCCGTTTCAGATTATTATTAGCAACAAGATTAGATGACTGCTGTCCAATGAATTTTCACTTTGGTTAAATCACTGCCACATGTGACATTAATAAAGCTGCAGGGAAGCCCGTGCCTTTCCTGAGTGGTTACCATGTTAGTCTAGTTTCTAAGATGCCACAAGTACTCCTCATTCTTCTTCCTGCCTTTTCTGTAATCCATGTCATAAATTGCTCAGTAAGCCCCAGCTGAAGTCTAACCAAACAATTTTAGGGCCAAATTTGGCTCGACTGCTGTTGGATTGGATGGGCCTAAATTCAGGTAGAACTTTGCCCCCTAAAATAAAGCAATACTAGGAGGAGAAGGTGAGAATAAGGATAATTGAACCTACAGTGACAGAGATTGAATTCCTTTTTGAAGATTCTAGCTGCTGTCTTATAAAGCCTTGTTTTCTTTATTTTACCTGTTCCTTTCTCTGACTATTATCATCAACGTTCACTTAAAGCCATGTCTAGAATATCAACTCCAGAACAAATGAAAATTATTTTAAATATTAGCTTCTGACCCTTGCTCTGCATTAAGATCTTTCCTTTAAATGTAGGTTAATTTTCTGAATGAACAATAACAGAATGATCCAAATTCAACCAGAGACTCTAGTTATATGAAGACTTTAAATATTTTAAAAGTTCCATTTAATCTGACATTCTGGTGGCTGTTTCAAAAGCTTAATCTAGAGAGGAGCAAGACAGCTGTCTTTCTTGCTAAGGTGTGTGTTTGTGGGTAGGGAGAATGAAGGAGAAGATGGAGTAATAACGACAGGATATGTAGAGAGATGCACCTTTCTCTAGCCCATGTAGCATGGTTCCAGAAGGCTTTGTGTGTTCGAAAATACATACATGGCCACCTCTGTGCATAACTATTTTCAGAGGTTCCAGGGACTGTGTACGGAGAGAGAGAGATTGCAGCTGTGAAAACTACATATCCTAATTCAAAATAAAGTGAATTTGCGAATTCAAACACTTTTCACACCTAACCAAAACCATCTGCCATCAACACAGTGAGTTTTTTTTGTATGGGTGGCTCCACTGCAGCGGTCTTGTTTTCTATGCTTTGCTGATGCTGTAGCTGTAAAATTAAAGACTGTAAAGGCATGCAGAGTAGGGGTGTAATTGTGATGATAAGGATGACAGTGAAGAACTCCACCACTGGAATTCTAGACAGAATGAATTGGCAAGGAAGGTACAGTAATTTCAATATGTTTCTTGGTACCTGGAAACACCAGGTGAAACATGTCTTTCCTGTTGTCAAGTGTAAAAACTACCCATGCCCCAGCCATCTAATCATTACTTAGAATGGCTCCAGCCATAGCGTATCCACTGTGTTCTTATGCAGTGTAAGCTGAATTCTCACTCTGTCTCCCACAGATGGTTTGTTGAACCATACTTATGGTGTTGCAAATTTTACTTAAAACGCTAAAAGGTGTTGCTTTTCTCTGCCACATCTGTCTTCTGTTAGTTGCTGAAAAGTGTCTGCCAACAAGTAACACAGAATATTTATCCCACCATATTCTTGTGAATTGAGAGAAACCCACAGTGATATGCTTTGCTTGGCGATACATAAAATAGGTTCACTGAAATGAGTAATTCTCTTTCAACCTTTAGGCTCTTGATTTAGGGTATGCTACACATCAGCTGGGGCGAGTGGCTGCCAGCTTGCGTATGCGTAAATGCATGAGCCCTAGTCACCACCTTTGCCATCATGGCCACTCTGCTTTCTTTAGCACATTAATTCAAGCAGAGCTAACGTATGTCTGTCTACTCCCGTTGGGAATTGCACCTCCCAGCTGTCACATGTTTAGTTTGGATCTGAAATTAGACCCCAAAATATGGAAGTCTTTAGATCCAGGGTCTGGGTTCCAGGCAGTCTGATTTTTGTTGTCATTCAGTATTTATTCTATGAACTTCAGCCCTATGGATGATAGAAATTCAAAGTTCATGACAAGTGAAGATTAAGATCATAAAATGGAAAAAAAAATTAAAACCAAACCTGAAAAATTAGATGCTTAAAAATCAGGTAGCCTAAAATAGAAAGAGTGAGCAAACAGAAGAAAAGGAGGTTTGATGGCTTCCTCTCAGCAGGAACATCTGAACGTACATATATCTTGGAGAAGATATTCAGGGGCTTGAGTGTAATACCATCTCTCTGTTGAGAATTCCTCATGTGCTTAGGAAATTGAAGTGGTCAAAACATGAATTAAGAAGTACATGGCAATTTCACCTATTTCCTTGTTCGACCAATTCATTAAACAGCTCTGAGAGCTTGCGAGGGAAGAATGGGATGTGGATTGGTAGAGACATGGATTTTAAGCAGCATTAAGAGGCAACGGTGGATTTTTTTTATTTGAAGCATCATCTAGTTTCTAATTCATTTCAGTACTGCTCAAATCAAAGTGTTTGTTAAGTCATGATGTGATTGCCATTGCATAAGACAATCAAACTATCCACCCAGAGGGAATTTAATTTCTATTGAACTCACTCAGAGTAAGACTAAAACAACTCCTCATCTTCATTACCCAGAAAGTAACCATTTGGCAGGTAAGACAGGAATTGTCAGGACACAGTTTCTTTTAAATTTTTTCTAAGAACTATCCACAGTCTTGTATTTTTCTTGCAGGATCTACTACAATATAACTTCCTTTGCAGTTAATAAATACTTCCCTCCTTTTAATGGCCAACTCAGTTTCTCCACATTCTTAGAAATGAAAGTAATCAGGCAAATCTTCACTGTACCAGCCAGAAGTCAATCAAAAAAATCCTTATAAATATTGTAATTCAATTACTTATGCATTTACTGAAAAGGGAGACAAATAGCCAGTTTACGGGATAGTCATAGCAATGAACTGGGAAATTCCCATGGACCCTTCAAGAAGGACAGAGAAGATAGACGGACTTTTACAAGTGAGCAACCTGCCTTCAGCCAGTGCAGTATATTTACAGTATATGCATGATACACTCCTCTAAGCCAGTAAGATATGGTCAGACAGTATCGGATGAAAACAACCAATAAAGGTCAGAGAGAAAATGAAGGTAGAAGAAAAACTGGAGACATCTCAAATTGTTCAGTGTCTTAGCTGTAAAAACAGAAATTGAGGTAGGCTACAAGGAGTCATCAAAGCTGTAAGTGACAAAATTCTAAAAAGTGTTGCACAGGGTCAGTGGAAGCAGAAAGTGCCTCCTTGCTGCCATCTGACAACAAATATGCAGAAATAGAACTTTGTAGAACCCCTTATTAACCTTGCCTGAAATTCCTTAAGATTTTATAAATTAAATGTAAAAGTTTAGTGTGTCAGTGTTTCAAATACGTTCTAAGATTCTGATAAACAATGTACTAGTAAATACCCAAACAAGACTGAGGATTTGCAAAACCAAAGCTACTCCTTGTTGTTAATAGCAGAGAAGCATTTGATAAGCTAGAAGTAACTGACATATATAGTCAACTGTTTGAAATGGGCCACCTTGTTTACATTGGCCTCATTAACACTACAAAAGTGATTTCCACCCCTTCTTGTCAACTGTTGAGAATAGCCTACTTCTAACTTACATTGAATTGGCTCGTTAGCACTGACCCCCCACTGGGTAAGGCAACTCCTATCTTTTTATATGCTGTGTATTTATACCTCCCTACTTTATGTTCCACTCCAGGCATCTGATGAAGTGGGTTTTAGCCCATGAAAACTTATGCCCAAATAAATTTCTTAGTCTCTAAGGTGCCACAGTGACTCCTCATTATATATATATACACACACACACACACACACACACACACACACACGCTTGCTTGGGTCTTGTCCTCCAGTGATTATCCTGAGTCCTCTCCACTTGAGGGTTGTTGCCACAATGTAGTTTCTAGTATACCATAGAAGGGAAAATTGGATTCTTAAAAATGAGGATGTGTTGATGTATACGAAGACTAAAAAAGAAAAAGAAAAAAAAATTTAGGCACTAGCACCATACAATATGGCACCAGCACCATACAATATCTTGGAATGCCTTTATGCAGAAATGAATTATCCTTAAACATACTTTTGATTAAGTGGATAAAAGTCTCTATGCTCCTTTTTTCTCTATGAACACTTTCATGTCCCATCTTGGTGCAAAAGCTTGATGTCTTAGTCCATGCTTTGCCCCCACTCTCTGAAAAAAATAGCAGTGAAATGATGGGCTTAGAGTGAAAATCCTGTTTGGAATGAAATAAAGTTGCAGAGAACTACTTTTTCAGCTACTGTGCTGGCTCTTGTGCTTGAAATTTGGGGATGAATCCTGGTCACATGCTGTATGAGGCATGCTGCACATAGGTTAAGAAGAATACTAGTTCTTAATGGGTGTTCAAATCTGTGATGCCAGAGAGAGCATTAGTGACACGCTAGGAACCCAGTGGCAACACAAAAAGTCAGAAACTCATCATTCAAAACTATTAAGAAATGGAAAACTTCCATAACTGGGGCTCTGGCTTATGAAAGCTGGAAATGGACTGAAGAGGTTAGGCTTGGACTGATGTGTGGGTTGTTCCCAATTAGTGAAAAGCTTGGGATAAGATGATCTCAAAGGATTTCTTACATCTGGGATTACCTTAAGAATGGTGACAGGTTTCAGAGTGGTAGCTATGTTAATCTGTATCAGAAATGAGAATGAAGAGTACTTGTGGCATCTTAGAAACTAACACATTTATTTGGGCATAAGCTCACAAAAACTTATGCCCAAACAAATTTGTTAGCCTCTAAGGCGCCACAAGTACTCCTCATTCTTTTTTCTTAAACACAGCTATTCTCACAATACTTTTGCTACATCTAAACCAAAATCAGAAAACAGGCCCCTTCTGATTTTGGATCAAACCTAGAAGCAAAGTATTACGGGTGGGTACAAAACTGGTAAGTCAAGCTCCACAAGAGTCGGAAGAGGTTAAGAAACAAGTATCTACCTTCTGCTATTTTTTCTTTAGATTCAGTAATAATCTATGAACTTTCTTTTTGTATCTGAGATGAAACAATGGGAAGCAGGCTATCAGTTGCATTTTGTGATGGTGCTGTATTAATCATTCATACCACATTAGTGCTTTGTTAAACGTAGAAAGTTATTACTGGTATTGCTGTGTATTGATAGAAGCAAGTTTTATTGTCTTGACAGTGTTGCCTGTTCAAGAAATTGATACTAATGTTATTGTAGATTTGTAAATCTTAACTCCTTTCTAACAGGTTGCAGGAGCTTCTGTGTGATGTCTGATTAAAAACAACAACAAAAAAAGTGCAATTGACAGTTCCCTGAAAGTACACCTCATAAGTAGGAACGCTGAGCTGAGCAGAGGAACTGAACTCATCAGGCAAAATTGCAGTTGGTTCACAAGTTTTTGGGGCTGGTTTTTTACCTGCAGCTCCATCTTTATTAGGATCTATGAAATTCATGGTGTCTGATTTAAAACAGAAACAAAGCAGAACTGAAATGTCGAATGTAACCAAGAGAAGTATATAAAATGGGTTGTTCCTATTTTTACAGTCTATTCTCTTGCCTTCTTGAAAACAGAAGAAGCGGGTCTGATCACTATTCCATGGTTATGGCACCATCTGCGCCGAGTAATGTTTGGAGCCCTATTTTCGATATTCAGTGCCTGAACTGGGGTTCCAATGTTAACTTTGTGAATCATCAGATATCATACTCACTTTCAGCTGCAGCAGTGTAAGTCAACTGAGTTACCCCAGTGCAAACCTTGTGTGAAATGAGAATCAGGTGCTTTGAGTTAATTCATGCTGTCAGATATTGATTTTATTTATTTTGTTTTCCTCTACACATTTTTACTATCTACTATTTCTTCTTCTTAGCATATGTGGAATGTGACCAGGATTCATCACTCAATTGGGTTCTCTGGTTGGATCATTAGATTCCCGAGCTCGGGCAGGGCACTGACAGAGAGTGTGACATGAACTCCAATCCCATGCCCCCCACTATCTACTTTGAGTGCTCAGCTAAAGCTCTGGGCATCCTTGCTTTTAAAAATTAACAGACCTGTCAGTTAATCAAAAAAAAAAAATCAAATAACCCAGTGAGAATGTAAATAATGTGTATTGCAGTAGGACCTGGATGTACAATGCACCATACAAACATAACAAAAAGACCTTCCATTCCCTGAAAAGCTTACAATATCAATATAATATGAATATAATAAATTAACTGTCCTCCCTACACAGTACTCACCAGAATTTCACACAAGCAATACTCAGCGCTACCCATGACTCAGGATCTGAAATTCTGAGGTCAGTGCACATGATCAGAAATGAGCAACTTATGTTAGGCACCCAAAATAGAGAATTTGCAATGACATGATTGTGCATCTGTTTATTTTCAAGTGTTAGGTTTATATTTCCCTCCATATGTAACTGTATACATAGAATTCCAATATGAAAAAGTGTCTCTAATATGGATGGTATCTGTTGGGTTAGTCCATCACTGCTGCTAAAACCTGCTTTTTGTCTTCAAACCCTACTAGTAAACAGCATGTAACGTGTTTAAAATTCACTATGACTCGTTTACCTTAGCTACTCTCCACCACTGACCTGCTTATACGCGGTAGTGGCTTTTTGCAAACATGAATGGTGTTTTATTGAAAATACTTGAAGGGCTATTGCAAGAAAATAAAAGCAATTTCATGTACAGTTTACATAAGGAAAAACTTATTTCTCCAACTGCTGTTCACAACATTCTCATCATGGTAGAGTCCAAATAACTGTATAGAAGCACTGAATCTTGTTTAGACAGCTGACTGCTGCTGAATAGTGCAGTCTCACGGGCTGTGGCACTCAATGTAGCAAATATTTGATAAGTCAACAAAATGTTAATTGGTGATAGGAGAATAGCAGCTGTGGTGAAGGACTGGGGTTAATTTAAATGCGACCTTTAGGTCATGACCTAAGTCATGCTTGGTCTTTCAGAAGCATTTTTTTTTTTTTTTTTTGCAGTAACCAAATAGCCAAATCCAGAGAAGCATAGCACACCCACATCTTGCAAGGCAGTGGAACATAGCATGTAAACATACCAATTACAACAAGTAAGGGTTTTAGATAGAGGCTCTTAATTTAATTGGGATGTAACTGTGGGATGCTTAATATTATTGCGACACTTCTTAGCAGTAGGGTATGCTTCTTAAGATATGGATCAGGTTGGACGGCATGAACAGCTTATATTGTCAACTTTGGGGAAAATGTTGTGTAAACAGCTTTGATAAAGCTTTGAATACTACGTGTTGTTAACAGCCATTTTCATGGCAGTCTAGGCACTTTTGCTTCTAGTCCAGGGGTAGGCAACCTATGGCATGTGTGCCAAAGGCAGCACACAAGCTGATTTTCAGTGGTACTCACACTGCCTGGGGCCTGAATCTGTTCAGGGGTTCTGCATTTGAATTTAATTTTAAATGAAGCTTCTTAAAAACATTCTAAAAATCTTATTTACTTTACATACAACAATCGTTTTTAGTTATATATTACAGACTTATAGAAAGAGACCGTCTAAAAATGTTAAAATGTATTACTGGGCAAGTGAAACCTTAAATTAAAATGATGAAATGAAGACTCAGCACACCACTTCTGAAAGGTTGCCGACCCCCTAGTCCGAGACAAAATGCAGGCACTCACAGCCCTTATTTATAAGTAGGTAAAATAAGGGGAGAAAAAAGTCAACCAATCATGTTCAAGTCTCAAAGTTCTATTTGGGTTCAAATTTTGGGGATATATATTTTGTGTAATGTTCTTTGTCCACATCTATAGTTTAATCCCTGATCCCTGTTAAGGCTCTCTTTGTATGCATTTCCTTTCTTTTATCTCTTGCTGCTGTTGCATCACACTGCTTTTCTCCTCAGCATGCCCAAGAAGTGTCAATAACACTGATAGGACAACAATTCAACCTCATGAATCTTTGTCTTAGAATAAGATTTTAAACAGGATAAAATATATTTTCATCTATGTCTGGAGCTAGCATCTGATTTTCACTTTCACTCAGTGTCTTAGCTGTTGTCAGCCAATAATGCATTCATGCCAAGCTTTCTGTGATGTGCACTGGCATATTCCCTTGTGCAATTATTTAATTAAGGCATAATTATAGGACACCAACATAGTAAAACACTCAGATGAAGGAGCAATTCACTTTAAAGAGGTAAAGTTTATGGATTGAACTATGCAAAAGAAACCAGTCTTTGTCAATGAAAACACCATAGGCTTTTGGGAGTGATGCTTATCTCCATCAACAACAAACACATTTGACTTTGAAAACCCCTTTAAAGGTTTTCCTTTTTCTTTATCTGGCAGGACTGTAGATCTTCAGAAGTCCTATTCTACGGATATTCTTCTGGTGGTATTACCAAAGAATACTTTTAGGTACTATGCTGGTGCACTAGTTATAGGTAATCTTAATCCACAAGATTAAAATACAGCTCCAAAGAAATTTGGATATGTTTGGAT
Source organism: Dermatemys mawii (assembly GCA_007922305.1). Taxonomy (NCBI): domain Eukaryota; kingdom Metazoa; phylum Chordata; order Testudines; family Dermatemydidae; genus Dermatemys; species Dermatemys mawii. The sequence continues at coordinate 19,863,479 of ML677351.1, forward strand.
TCAGAATTTTTAGTTCTGTTCAATGTTAAATTTAAGTGGACAAGTGTAGGTTCTATAGTATTCATAGTTTTGTCTTTGTGTGTCTTTGTGTCAGTGCATGTGGCTGAACAAAAATGCAAATGGAACTAAGCATCCAAATAAGAATATAAGAAAGGCCATACTGGGTCAGACCAAAGGTCCATCTAGCCCAGTATCCTGTCTACCGACCGTGGCCGATGCCAGGTGCCCCGGAGTGAGTGGACTTAACAGGTAAAGATCAAGTGATCTCTCTCCTGCCATCCATCACCGCCTTCTGTCAAACAGAGGCTAGGGACACCATTCCTTACCCAGCCTGGCTAATAGCCATTAATGGACTTAACCTCCATGAATTTATCCAGTTCTCTTTTAAACCCTGTTATAGTCGTAGCTTTCACAGCCTCTTCAGGCAAGGAGTTCCACAGGTTGACTGTGCGCTGTGTGAAGAAGAACTTCCTTTTATTTATTTTAAACCTGCTGCCCACTAATTTCAATGGGTGGCCCCTAGTTCTGCTATTATGGGAACAAGTAAATAACTTTTCCTTATTCACTTTCTTCACGCCACTCATAATTTTATATACCTCTATCATATCCCCCCTTAGTCTCTTCTTTTCCAAGATAAAAAGTCCTAGCCTATTTAATCTCTCCTCATATGGGACCCGTTCCAATCCCCTAATCATTTTAATTGCCTTTCTCTGAACCTTTTCTAATGCCAGTATATCCTTTTTGAAATGAGGAGACCACATTTGTACACAGTATTCAAGATGTGGGCGCACCATGGATTTGTATAAGGGCAATAAGATATTCTCCGTCTTATTCTCGATCCCTTTTTTAATGATTCCTAACATCCTGTTTGCTTTTTTGACTGCCGCTGCACACTGCATGGACATCTTCAGAGAACTATCCATGATGACTCCAAGATCTTTTTCCTGATTAGTTGTAGCTAAATTAGCCCCCATCATATTGTACGTATAGTTGGGGTTATTTTTTCCAAAGTGCATTACTTTACGTTTATCCACATTAAATTTCATTTGCCATTTTGTTGCCCAATCATTTAGTTTCATGAGATCTTTTTGAAGTTCTTCACAGTCTGCTTGGGTCTTGACTATTTTGAGCAGTTTAGTATCATCTGCAAACTTTGCCACCTCACTGTTTACCCCTTCCTCCAAATCATTGATGAATAAGTTGAATAGGATTGGTCCTAGGACTGACCCTTGGGGAACACCACTAGTTACCCCTCTCCATTCTGAAAAATTTCCATTTATTCCTACTCTTTGTTCCCTGTCTTTTAACCAGTTCTGAATCCATGAAAGGATCTTCCCTCTTATCCCATAGCAACTTAATTTACGTAAGAGTCTTTGGTAAGGGATCTTGTCAAAGGCTTTCTGGAAATCTAAGTACACTACGTCCACTGGATCCCCCTTGTCCACGTGTTTGTTGACCCCTTCAAAGAACTCTAATAGATTAGTAAGACATGATTTCCCTTTACAGAAACCATGCGGACTTTTGCCCAACAATTTATGTTCTTCTATGTGCCTGACAATTTTATTCTTTACTATTGTACGGTACGGACGTTATATTTACTGGTCTATAATTGCCGGGATCATCTCTAGAGACTTTTTTAAATATTGGCGTTACATTAGCTATCTTCCAGCCATTGGGTACAGAAGCCGATTTAAAGGACAGGTTACAAATGCAGGAACAAAGTTAAATAACATACAGCAGCGTGTGATGACTCTGTAGACAGTGATTAAACTCAGTCTATTTAATTGGGACAAGAGTTTTTTGGAAAAAAATAATAATTTTAATATTTACCACAGGGGCATGCTGTTGCTTACATGGTTGAGTTGAGAAAGTTTGGTGAATCAAAGCTGAAAGAAATGTGAGTAAAAATGATACTGAAAAGAATGGACACAGTAAAGATCTCAAAGTAAAATTACACAGAAAAAATTAAGTGAGAATTTATGAGTGGACATTAAATTAAATTTGAATAATTTAATAAATTTCTAGCCTGAAGAAGCGACCTAACGATTCAGTTCTGCAGCCTTTATTCACATGAGTAATCCTTACTCATGCATGTAGTCTTATTGACTCTGCTAATAACTGATGTGATTTCAGTGGGACTACCACACAAATAGGGGTTGCTAGCTTGTCACTAAGGGCTGTAAGATTGGGACTGAAAAGGATTCTTTGAGATAAAACCACAGAAGCCAAGTGTTAAAAGACTGTATGAGTCCTCAGTATACTCCTAAAATAGTGCTGAAGAAGAAAGAAAGATCAAATTCACATGTGCCTAGACTATTTAAATTTGACAACAGAAATGTTACCACTAAAAACTGGTACTGACACAAGTAGTTCAGAAAATAAAAAATGTATAGGAAAATGAGACTGTAGCATGTGATGTAAAGTCACCCTGCCAATGGATTAAAATGAGCTGTGGATGAGCTATAAAGCTGAATAAGGATTTTTGTGGGCAGGCCTTCAGAGCAGTCCTTTAAACACTGTTATGTTTTCCCCACGAACACACCCAGCAAAGCATGCATTTTTTAGTTTGGGTGACTTTGCTTTCAATTCGGTAAAGCATTTAGGTGTTTAAGTCCCTTTGAAATCGATGGGATTCAAGCATGTGCTCAATTGCCTTATATTTGTTAGCCTTTATATTAGCGAAGGCCCTGCCAGTTCAGCAGTGTCTCCAAGAGTGAGAGGGAGCACCCGGGACTCACTCTGTGTAACATTCCACATCTGAATTGAGACACATCAGCAGCTGCTTCACAGCAACCCCTTCTGCAGCTAGGAAAACACATTGACATTGACGTCCAATGATATAAGAGCCCTGTGGCCTAGGGGAGACGGCAGCTCAGTATTGTTATCTCTTGGTGAAATGGGAGAGGAGCAGCTCACAGCTGCTTAAGAACGGCAGATGGGCAGGGACTCTCCTGGCAAGGGAGCTCTCTGCTGGCATCTGTTCAAGAACAAAGGTAATTGACTGAATGGGTCAGGCCTTATTTGCATTTCAGTTTTATTTGATAGCTTGGAGTGTTTTCAGTTTCAGGGCAGTAAAAGGCAGTGGACCCTCTTGAGAGAGAAAGTGGCAAGGGATCTGCACCGATATGTCTGTGGTCACCCTGAGCAAGACCGCAGTCAGGAATGTTTGGGTAAGAGAACCTGGACAGGTGCGGTTTCTAGCTTCTGCCTCAAAGGCCACTCGGCTGGTGATGACTCCAGATGTTCTAGAAACTACAGATTCCTGTTAGCTGAGCTGAGACAGCTACAGAACAGTGGACAGTGCTGAGCAGTGGCAGCTTTGAGGTGATGGGGAGTAGTGCAGAATAGCAGTATCTTTGAGACAATGGATGAGGCAAAGCAGCTGCAAGATGATGGATGGTGCAGAGCAGTGGCTGCACTGCTGGGGTAATCGATGTCGCATGGTGGTGGTGGCAGGTGCAGAGGTAGGCTGCAGCTACAGAGAAAGCAGCAACCTACCTAAAGGAGGCTGTTGCTGGCTTCCCTATACAACAGTTGAAGCTGATCACTTCTGCTGGTCAGGTATCGGAGCCCGCAGGGCAGCAGAGGCAGCACTGATCTGCTGACATGCTTGGACTTCTCCAACCCAGGACAGTTAATGTGAGAAGGGGAACTGGGAAGTGGCTAGAACACAGCGACACTCAACTGCCAAAGGAGGTCTGAGTCTGGGATTATGGCGAAGACACCACGGAGGTGGAAGAGGGAAACCTTATCTCACAGAATTCAAAGTATTAATTGCTGCCTTTCCCAAGCTCATTCTGTTGTCTCTCCTTACCTTCTTCCACAATAAAATTATTTGTTTTAACCCCTGGACTCTGTGCTTTTGAGTGGTGAAGTATTGCCCATCAAGGGTGGTATAGTTCCCAGCTTTCTGGTTGTGAGTTCCAGCTGGTGTTAGTTACATTTTTAGAAAGAACTCTCAGAAAACTGAACTCTGCCCTTCTTGCTGTTAACAACACGGGGCTTACAATTATACACTATATAAACTGCTCATCCAGTAGGATTGTAAAGCATGTGGTTTCTGTATCTGATTTTCTGATATTTTGTGGCTATCCAACAAAACTTATTTGCTATCATGTTTATAGCAGTTGTATTCTGATGTCTCCTTTACAAGATGTACTGATAATACACCAAGACACGCGCGTAAAACTGACTGAAGGGCAGAGGAGATCTGATACTTCTGAAATTTGAAAGAAGATGGAAATTTAATCTGCAAAAGGGTTGAACTATTTCACTTTCCATGTAAGAACACAGGTAGTTTGGTTTTCTGTATTGACATGTAAAGCTGCCAGGCTCCTGTGTTGTACATTTGTAAGCAGTGATATTGTTGTTACTCATTGTCCAGTATAGATTCTCTAACAAGAGTGCATAATCCTTTTAGAATAAAAAGCAAACTGCTGACATGATCAATACATTGGTCATACAATATTTTGACATTTGAGTTTTTAGGATGACAATTTAAAACAAAAAGACAAGGCATTAGAAAGAATGCACATGAAAATAGTTCAGATCCATTTAACACACAAAAAAAGCATGCTTCTGAACATGCCAATAACACAAATGAAAAATTACAAGCCTCATCCCCAGGCACTACAATGGATGACTTACGTGTATAATAATAAAGCAATGAATACTCTTTTATAATAATAACAGCTGTTTATATGGTAAGTATTGTTGGAAAAAAGTAAACCAAAACATTGTTATCCTGACTGGAAATCTGATCCAAGATCAGAACAAGATCTCTTCATGGATTCTGTAGAGAACTGTATTCAAAATAAAGCTGTACATAAACTAATATAACTGTAGTTATAAGTCAAATTACACCAAGAAAGCTGTTGCCATAATTGATTCCACCATTAATCTGTCATATACAATAATCTTTCATTATCATCGGGTAATAGCTTATTACTGAGAGAAAGCTGCCAAAAACTCCAAACCATCTGGCTAATTGTGGATCTTTAAAAAATTTAGTTTTGCTAAATATTTAAACAATTATTTAAATAAAATTGAATAAACCAGCATTTGTAACAAAACTGAAGGTCGTGCTATACAAAATCTGCTGTCTTGTCCTGTTTCTTGAACTACCAGAGAACCAGTGTTCAAGAGCAAGCAACAACCCCAGACTTTCCATCCTGTCAACGCCATCTGGAACTCAAACTTCTAAAATTTTAAAGAACGAATTATAGGAGTTGTAATTCAATTGTCCATCATTAGTCCCATTTATAGAAGGGGAGACAGAAGCATGTATTGGACATAGAGTAAAGGTAAATAAGTAGCAGTACTGCAGTATAAATGTTGGGAAATAAAATTGGATTAAATGTTAGTTTAGTTCAAAGGGGTTTATGAAGATACATTTTTTTGTGCTTGAAGCACTTTGGAGATAAAGCTTAATGCCTGACCCACTGAAGTGAGTAGAACTACACAGGGAACTACATTTTGGTATTACAAAAAATTCACGTTTTCAGGAATATTATTTTGTCCCCAAGGGGAATGATAAACCAAAAAACACAGAAATGTCCATGGAACTAAAATCCTACACTATTTTGTTTCTGAAACACTGAAAATGCCTCAGGATCCCTAGCTGCCCACCACCTGGATTGCAGTGGAGGCAAAGAGCTTGGAAGTCCTGGGTTCTCAGTAGCCTATCTGGCCAGTCGAAGACAAATCGTAGAGCCAGTTCCCTAGCACCAAGCCTCGTGGCTCAGTGCTCGTGGCGAAGGTGCCAGGTAAGCAAAGTGGCAGGAAAGCAGGCAGATTTTTGATGGAAGTTAATTGAAAACAGTTTCTGTGAAGTACAGTATTTCACTACCTCTTTGACAAATGCTTCTTAGGAAATTTTCTGACCAGCTCTAGAAGTGAGTGGTAAAACTCCCTTAGATTTGAATGGCAGTAAGTTCAAACACATCTAAATTGTATGTATTATATACATCCTAACTGAGCTCTTTCATTAATAATAGGTTTTGTTCTTTGCAGTCCCCTTTAATAGCAGGGCTAATAGCATGGCTCTTCACAAAGTACCAGGTCTCTACTTTGGTGATCCCTGGCATAGTTCCAATATTTGATGAAAGTCTAAACACAGCAATGTGCGTAGTGTATGAAGACATAAAAGTAACTTTAAAAGGGGCTTGTTATCAGGTGACAGTGGTGGATAAAAAGTGTCTGGTATGTGTGACAATACTGCTGTTAAAGGGTAAGAACTTCTATACAACTGAATTATTAAGTTAAGTGATTTTCAACCTATGGTCTGTAAAATCCTATGTGTCCTCAGACTATATCTTAAGATTTCCAAAGGAGTCCACACCTTCATTCAAAATTCAGGGGCCCGCAAATGAAAAAAGGTTAAAACCCACTGATTTAGTTTATTTATAATAAGGAGAACATTTTAATTCACTGATTCCTGACAATAACAACTCTACCCTATTTGAATATTGATGATCAGAGCAAATAAAGTGATGTAACTACTTCTTGGAATCATCTTCTGAGGCAGTTCATTCTGCAACAGTTTAAGCAGAAGCTGAAATGCTTTTCCTAACGTGTCAACTAAAGATATTGAGGGTGGAAAAATAGAACCATTACCAATCCTCCAGAAAATAAACTTGAGAGGGATATTAAATTATTGACTGTTGTGGGAAACTTTCCTCCCTAAAGAACAATGTAATGCAATGTTGTTTCATATAGCATCTTTTGTTTAGGCTGTCCCAAAATGTTGTGAAGAGTTGATACACTTAGTCACTTCATAAATAGTAGAAAGAGAGAAACTGAGTTAGGAGAAAAAGGAGCAAAGATGAGATGAGGAATTGACTTAGGCAGAAAGTTTTTGGATGGCAGGAGGTATACAGGAGAAGGTGCTCCCACCATAACTGATGGGATGTTATGTGCTGACCAAGAGGAAGGCAGTGCTGGAAGAATAGAGTGATACTGGGAATAATAAGAGACTACCTCAATCAAATGGGGTGATCAAGTTAATGGGTGATGAAAAAGGAGGAACGCATAGGCACAAAACCAAAACTTTGTCTCCTTGGTGCTAGCTGCCTCCATCTTCCTCTGACTCAGCTGTTTTTCTAACTATTTTATATCTGTTAATATAGAAAATGTGAAGAATCTATTCTGGCACAAATTTTGCTGCTTAGCTGTCAGAATCCAAGCACAGCAGAAAAAATAAAGTAGAACAGAAATGATGAAATGGGCACTGCAGTTACTGTGCAGTACAATAAACACAGCTGAGGCTTTAGAGTCCTGCTCTGACTATCTGTGATGGAGACGTCTTCCATACTGAACGGTGGGAGCCAGTCTGCATGGTAAGTCCAGAACACTGCTATCCACAAATGTATGTGCCTTGTGGCAATGAAGCTTTTCTAGGAAACTATAAAAGGGGAGAATTTTTGCTGTTTTAAAGAGCATAGCAGTGGTACTGTCGGATGAGATTCCTTTTGTTATTCCAGAGGCCTTGTGTGTCGTCCAGTTTCCTAGTGTTAGCTCTTTGGCAGATAGTTCACCAACAGCTATACAGAGTTCAGGCTTTTTGCCAGAAGTACATTTTTCAGAGATGCATCAGTTAGCCCACCAGGATCGCGGAAGCTATACTGTCATGCTTTTGAATTAGTGTGGTAGCAGGACAGAAGCCAAAGCTAGAGGTATCTTGGCAGCTTTCACAGATTGTACAAAGTGATATATGATAAACAAAAATTAATGGCACTAACATACAAGCTGGTATACAAATAAATGACCACTAACATTTATATGAATTCTGGTTTTAAGTCATTGAAATTATGGACGGGTTAGAGAAATGTGACAACCTGACCAGCTGCAGTTTTAGACTGAGTGCTTGATATTGTGAAATTTTGCAGATTGGTTTCATCCTGTGATTTTACTGCTCATAATCATGCCCTTTGTAAAATACTCTCCTGGTGGACAATCCTAACGTTTTTCAGAGGTCATTAATGACTCATTGTCTGTTACATTTGTGGGTTTTAAGTTTGATCCCTGGGTATGATGATTTCATGGAATCTGTAGTTAAATTCCTGGAACCAAATTTATCCCTGGCGTATCTCCACTGAAACAAATTGAGAATTGATTTGGGGCCAGTTATTCATGTAATCCTTAACCTGAACTTCTTCATTACTGTCTTTAAGTATATTTGGGCCCAAACCAAAGTGCTGGGTCTGAATACACTTAAAATCTGGAGAGTCAGAAATCCAGAACTATATTTTTTCTGACTTGTACCCATTCCCAGTATGTGCAAAAGGTAACTGAGTAGCAATGAAATACTATAGCGCAAGTTATAGATGCACTAGCATGTTATAGCAAATTACAATATTGGACAGAGAGATGTCTAAAAAGGGACCATTTTGATACTATTATAGCAGGCAAGGGCCCCACCAGGGTCACAAAATTGTATGGCGGGCTTCAAAGGGAAGGCTATTGCCTCCCCAACAGCCTGGCTCTGCCCCCTATCTGACCCCCACCCACTACCTGCCCCCATCTGCCTCCCTCAGAACTCCCAACCCATCAACACCTCCACTCCTTGTCCCCTGACCACCCACTCCCGAGGCCCCCCTGACCCTAGCTGCCTCTCCCCAGGATTCCCCTGCTTCCTGTCCCCTGACTGCCCCACCCTTATCTGCTCCCTACCGCCTGGCAGATACCTGGGACTCCCACACCCTATCCAACCCTCCTCCCAATTCCCTGTTCCCTGACCGCCCCCTCCCCCCAGAACCTCCACCCCATCCAACCGCTCCCTGTCCAGTGACTGCCCCAGGACTCCCTGCTCCTTTTCCAAAACCCCAGCCACCGGCCTGGCACCCTTACCATGAGCAGTGTATCTGGAGACCATGCAGCCTGCTGGAGCTCGCAGCCCCACCCCCTTGCCACGCCACTCAAAGCGGCAGGAGCTTAGGCCCTGCTGGAGCCAGTCATGCTGCTGCAGTGCTGCCGGCGTGGCACGCTGAGCCTCCGGGGGAGGGGAGAAGACGGGGAGCCTCCCCGGCTGGGAGCTCAGGTGCCAGGCAGGAATGTCAGCACAGAAGACCTTGACCTTGACATTTACACACATGTACAGAGATCTGAAAACTGGAGTTGTTATCTTCTTTGTAGATCCAAATAGAATTATTTCTCTAAATCTTGACACAGAAAATACATGTGTTAGGAGTTATGTAGTATGGATTCCATAGTTAAGATTGAGTTTTAAAAAGAGGCATAAATTCCCGTGTGAAGAGGCTTCTTTACAGGTAGGTGGCCTATCAGTGTGACTTTTCTCACAAGATTTGTTTTCATACACTTTGAATTTTCTGTAGTTTGTCTGGTGTTCAATCATTAGAGTTTTAACAGGAAATTTCTAGACTGAAGCTTTTTCTGAAATGTTCCCTTGTCTGACATACGTCTCCTTGTTGACTGTTGACTGGTCCTCAAAAAGCAAACAAAAACATCAGCATAGAGATGGTAGCCGAGTAAATGAGGTGCAGTGGGAAAAGGTTTTAGTGTTGGATTTAAGGTAAATTTGTAGCTATTCTGTTCCTAATCAATGAAAGTTCATGCACTATACACACAACCCTGTTGGACTAGTGCTGATGGGTTGATGGAGGGTGGATGTTCCCAAGCACCAGACTGATTGAAAGGGAGAGGGGGATGAGTGCATGGAAGCCTCTTCTTCCCTCTATCCTCTTCCCAACAATTAAACAATGAAGAAAAAAAGGTAGCCAGTACCCAGAAAACTTTGTGAAGCAGTTAAGATTGCTACGCACACATGCTTGACATTTTCCACAAAAGGAAGCAAACTAAAAGAAAAGAAATGAAAAGTGAAGCCACCTATCAATACATATCCACTACAAACTTACCCCTGAACACATACCTGACCGTTAACACAACTAACTCCCACCCTAGACCATGCACAGCCTTGTCTTTGCCCCCTAAGAATGCCAGCCTTCCATCCTCCCCTTTAAATACCCTTCTGCACACAAGCCTTTATCATACTATCAACACAACTGATGCACTAAACAGCCACCAGTTGAGGGAAAAGAATCTGGGGAAGCCATGCATGCAGCACAGTAAAAGTGGAGCAAAGTCAAGGTTGTGTTATATGGCTTGTAGTTTCTGATAGTTGTGGTAATAATAAATACAGTGAACCAAATATAACACAATGAAGTTAAAATATGCTGAGTGCAATAATCTTGCTAACAAAGAAGCACACTGCCAGAAAAATCAATTAAAATGCCAATATGTAGTCACTCACTGGGAAATTAATATGGCTTTCCCTTTAATTCAGCACATCTTAAAACTTTGGGGGTATTAGTGGAGTAGATTATGGTCTCCTTAACAGAGGTGGAGAACTGAGATGCTTATTTTCCTACTGGTATCAGCACTGCCAAGAGCCTTTAAAATTGTTCTTCACTTTATAATAAAAGCTACCAGAAGGACAATCAGAATTCAGAAGTTGACTGGGCAATCACACAGATTTTAGATCTGCTGTGACACCTCACCTCACCTTTGGTCTCTGATCTCATCCTGACCCTGAGCTCCTGATTCCAGTCTGACACTACCTCTGGTCCCTGACCCCAGGCTGACTCTGATCTTGATTCTTGCTTACTGAACAATTTGTCTGACTCCTGATCATCTGACATATGGATCCCTGCAATGACTGCTAGGGAAGACTACCTATATCCCAGTCCCTCATGCATCCTTTCTTTAATTTATACCTTTTGTGCCAGAATACCACCACTGGCACGCAAGAAAGAGAAGTTGAACCTCTCTGCTTCCATTTGGTCAGAAGCAAGTCCCTTTAAGGAATAGTTGCTCCCTCTGCACTGTTTACCTTTCAGAAATTGCCTTTGGGCATTTCTCATTTTTCTGCTAGATAAAAGAAGATCCAGACCTTCCTTTTTTGCTCATTGTTCCTACTAATGAGTACATCTCCAGTACATTCTGCTTTCTCCACTCTCCACTGCCTACCATGCTGACTGTGTTCTCCTTGTGCATGTCTGTTGCTGCTACTTTCTTGTCAGTGGCATGTGGAAATTTATCTAATATACAGCTTCACATTCACTGCCATAAAATTGATGGAAAGCGGACATAATGTATATTAGTTCTACCAGAAAGATTTACTCTCATGCAGTTCAGTATTGCCCGTGCCGTGCTTGTAAGTGAAACTGTGTTCTTGCACACTGCAAAGTCATTAATCTGAGTCTTTGGAGAATGTGGACCATTAAAAAGGATGTAGACTTTGCAACTTTGAACTCAAATGACTGCATTTTAAAACACTGTGGGACTGCCACACACCTCTGTGACATTGCCTGTCTTCAGAAACTGAAATGTTCCTGATCTGTCAAGTTTTACTTAGGGTATAACCAAGGCTCCATTAGGCCATCTATTTTGGGCTGCTCTTTGCATGTTGTACATGTCATTAATTTTTCCCTTTCAAAGTGTTCTTTGATGGAGGCATTCTTTTGGTCAGCCTTTTAAATGTTCTTCCAACTGCCCAATGTCATTCTTCCCATTTTATATTGGCTTATGTTTTGCCTTCTATTGCACTGTAAAACACTTGGTTCCAGATTCTTGTCAAATTTCCTAATGTGGTATGATGATTGAGGACCCAGTCCTGCTAGCTGTTCAGCTCCCTCAACTCTGACTGAAGCTAATAAGAATGGAGGGCCTGCTGCACCTCACATGTTAGCATGTTTCAGGATCAACCGCTTGGTGCTGAAGATAACAAGTTGTTCAGGGCAAACCTTAATATAGATTTCAAAAGAAGGTGGGAAGGATGAGGTGGGAAGCAAAAAAATAAAGGTGGCAAAAAAGAAAATGAAATATTAGATGAAACTTTAACAACAGGGCCATCTCTTGATGGGCAGAAGGGGCGCTTTCTTCAAATATGCAAGCTCAACTATGTTAACTATGTATGATCAGATTTGAAAAGCCTTTATAATTCTCATTATGCCAACACCCTTGGAAATTGTGTTTGCTGCTGGTGTATCCCAGGTATTACCTTACATGAAAAGTTAAGTTGTATTAGGCCAGCTCCTTTGTGCTTACATGGTTGAAGAAAGTTCCTTTTTTCCCGTTAAGACAGGGCCCATTAAGGAAGAGCCTTGCTGTACCAGTTTAAAGGTGTAATTTTAAATGTTTGCTTGAACCAGTGTGACTTAGTGCATGGGAACATAAGAGCATCTTTGATCAGTTGGGGTTAAGTCAGTCTGTAGTAAACTTAAGGTAAACTGATTTAAGAGACTCTGAAATTAATTAAAGTGCCCTATGTTAACTGTCTGTTTCTAACCTAACTTAATTTAACCAGTGCAAAAACAAGGCAACGTGCTTTGAGTTCCTTCAGTCATTTTGTTAAGTGGCTAGTGCTAGATGAGAGCTGCTAGTGGACACTTTGAAAGATCATTGTGCAATGCTTGAAAAAAAATCACATTTTTAAACTGCATTACTGTCCCAAAAATCAGATGTAGATGTCAGCTTAATTATATTGTTTGCCCATTTGTGTTGTCTTCTCATCTTATTTACAACAGATATTATTGCCAATGAAGGTCCTATAGGGTGTCATGGAGTCTCAAGTTTTTCTTTTTTGCTACAGCGAGGGAACACTAGGGACAGTAGTAGTATGTGTTTCCTTCATGCTAGCTCACAATGTATCCCCAGTAAGGAAGGAACATCTCTGAGGTTGAAGAAATTATTCTGGGTCCACACCCATATCAGAATTGCCAAAGAGTTGTGCCACGGATAGCAGGCTTTGGTGGATACTAGCCTACTAGGAACCTGACCAAGACTACCACTTCACTTAATGTAGGCCACTGGAAAGCTGTAATTGGTTACAACTTCTGGTTACTGATTGCCTGAATGGGATTAAACTAGTGACTTAAATCTGGAAGGTACCCTGTTACCAGTGCCTTTCACCTCGCAAGTTCATGACTGATGTTAGCAGGATCTGTAATGGATCATCACAACAGCCACTAAAAGGAATTGTAGTTTAAATGAAAGTTATTGCATATAGCTACATGAGTGAGTCATACAAAAAAGGCCTTACCCTTTTCTGGTGTTTCACCTTGTTTGTTTGTGAATTGTCAAACATATTGTCATTTTGTTTTGTTTTTCATTATTCACCTGATAGTTGCCGCAAATACTGTATCTCTGGATTGTAGTTTATTCAGGATCAGTTCACTGCAAATGTTTGACATTTAAAACTCAAATCACATTCAACATTGATGGGACATGGTGTTCATGTAAACCACTAGTGTGGGTTACATGTCCTCTGTGACAAACCCTCAAAGGATCTGACTACATTATAGCCCTAGCTGAAGAGCCTTAGCTCTTTAGTTCAAGCTGCAGCAGCCCTTGCTTTTAGCTCTGGAGGTGCAGGTTGTCAACCAATCTACTTTCATTCTGTTTTAATCTATTGTTTGTTCACATATCATAAAGCAATAATCCTAGTATTTAAGATTACTAACATGAAAATAATTTTCTGCAACAGTGGCTCAAAACTTGCTGTTTTGGTGAATGTTTCTGCTTGTAAACGATTTGCTTGTGCATTTCTGGAAAACATGCAACAAAATCAGAGAAGTTGTCAGAGTAGATTACACCATTGGTCCATCTAACACAGTATGCTGTCTTTGAGCAATGATTATATAGATGGGAGGCTATTAAAAGCCAAGTCATCTCCTAAGAAATCTTTGCTACGTGACATTCGCACAACTACTTTTAGAATATTTTCATGGAATATAATGGAAGAGCTTAAATAGTAATCATAATGAGAGATGAGTCTTTCAACATGATAGGGGAGAATAAAATCATCCATTGTTAAAGATTCTGCGGAAGGTTACAAAACTGAGTATACTACAAGTCAGAAAATCTGTAAAGACACTTTCTGTTTTTATGCCATTGCTGAAGGTGTTCATGACTGTAGAGATCATAACATCTTAACATTTTACATGCAAATAATTAGGGCGATTGGCATCACAATATAGAATTTCAGTTTGATTTTTGGCATCTGATTGTTCATTCATCAGTGAAATCTTTAGGATGGGAAGAAATTTTAAGTAAACACTAAATGCGTTACCAAAATATCTGGCTTAATTTGAAATTCCTTTCCAAAGGAATGAGCATGTAAACTTTGGAGAAACAACAAGAATCCTTTAGAAAGGAGAAGAAAGAGATGTATATCTTAAAGAGATAATTGTTTAGATAAGGGAATGAAAGCTGTCTCTGAGGTTGGGGAGAATGATCGATTGTTTTTTAGAAAGAAACTAAACAAAATGTATTTATTATCAGTATTCAGTTATGTTCATATTTTAATACAGTAGTCATCATAGTATCAAGGTACCATACAAGATTACATATATCTGTTACTCTAGAAAACTGTCTTTTTTCCAACAGCTAATTTTATATTCAAATTCATTTATAGCTAATCCTATTTCAATAAATAATATAGCATTGGTTAGGCTTAAATAAAACTGACTAACTCAATGAGTCACTTTACTGTTGCCATGTATTTGCCTAAAATAAAATCCTACACTATCTAAAGAAATACTCTTTTGCATGGTTTGGTGGGTAAAAAACATACATTGGACTCGGTAAAATTTTATGTAGATCTTAATTGGCTCTGCCAGAAAAAGGGACTAACTTGTCAAAATCTTGTTATGCTTTTTCAATCACATAACTGTGTATTGTACTCCGGTGTTTATCTTTCTGCTTGTACTCTCACTCATTCTTTTGTCACGATGAATGTCTGGCATCCTAGAAGTATGACAGTTCCTACTGCCAATCAGTTGTCTCAAGAGGTGTGCCCTTGAGAAACTTTTGGGGGCTCACCCTGTTTTAGGATTAGCTTTTCTCTCTAGGACACAAGTTCAGGAAACCACTGAAGCATGTGCTTAACTTTAAAGCATGTTTCAAAGTAAAATGTCAATGATACTAAAGTAGATGCTTAAATTTAAGTATATGTATAAATGCTTTCCTGAATAGGGATGCTTTCCTGAACTGCGAGCAATTTTTTTTTTAACTCTGATTCTGTAGTATTCACCATTGAGGAAAGTAGCACATGTATTTTTTTTTCACTATTGGATGTAGCGGATCTGAATTTTTACCAAATAATAAGCTACGATAATTCAGTTGTAAACTACAAACTGAATTCAAACTTGGCAAAATCAAGTACAGCTCCATTGACTTCAATGAAAGTTGCAATCTCAATGTTGTCAAGAATCAGAGGGGTAGCTGTGTTAGTCTGGAATTGCAGAAGTACCAAAGAGTCCTGTGGCACCTTAAAGACTAACTAAAGTATTAGAGCATGAGCTTTTGTGGGCTAATACCCACTTCGTTGGATGCATGCAGTGGAAGTATCCAGGGGCAGGTATAAATAGGTAGGCAAGAACCAGGTGGGAGATAACAGGGTTAGTCCAGTGAGGCTGAACCTCTAATCAGGGAGGGTGAGGTATTCCTCTAGCAGCTAAACTGGAGGTGTGAACAGCAAGAGAAGAGAAACTGTTCTTGTAGTTAGCTAGCCATTCATAATCCCTATTCAGTTCTGAGTTGATTGTATCAAATTTGCAAATGATTTGCAGCTCTGCAATTTCTCTTTGCAGTCTGGTCTTAAAGTTTTTTTGCTGCAATACAGTGACTTTTAAATCTGTAATTGTGTGTGCAGGGAGATTGAAGTGTTCTCCTACAGGTTTTTGTATATTGCCATTCTTGATATCTGATTTGTGTCCATTTATCCTTTTTTGTAGGGACTGTCCAGTTTGGCCAATGTACATAGCAGAGGGACATTGCTAGCACATAATGGCATATATTATATTAGTAGATGTGCAGGTGAATGAACCCGTGATGGTGTGGCTGATCTGGTTAGGTCCTGTGATGGTGTTGCTGGTGTAGATGTGTGGGCAGAGTTGGCATTGAGGTTTGTTGCATGGATTGGTTCCTGAGTTAGAGTTATTATGGCGTGGTGTGCTGTTGCTGGTGAGAATATGCTTGAGGTTGGCGGGTTGTCTGTGGGCCAGGACTGGTCTGCCTCCCAGGACCTGTGAGAGTGAGGGATCGTTGTCCAGGATGGGTTGTAGATCACTGATGATGCGTTGGAGAGGCTTTAACTGAGGACTGTAGGTGATGGCCAGTGGTGTTCTGTTGTTTTCTTTCTTGGGCTTGTCTTGCAGGTTTCTGGGTACACATCTGGCTCTGTTGATCTGTGTCCTTATTTCCTTGTGCGGGTATTGTAGTTTTGAGAAATCTTGGTGAAGATCTTGTAGGTGTTGGTCTCTGTCTGAGGGGTTGGAGCAAATACGATTGTACCTGAGTGCTTGGCTGTAGACAATGGATTGTGGTATGTCTGGGATGGAAGCTGGTGGCATGAAAGTAGGCATAGCTGTCGGTAGGTTTTTGGTATATGGTGGTGTTGATATGGCCGTCATTAATTTGCACCGTGGTGTCCAGGAAGTGGACCTCCCGTGTCGACTGGTCCAGGCTAAGGCTGATGGTGGGGTGGAAGCTGTTGAAATCATGGTGGAATTCTTCCAGAGTTTCTTTCCCATGGGTCCAGATGATGAAGATGTCATCAATGTAGCATAGATAGAGAAGGGGCTTGAGTGAACAAGAGTTGAGGAAGCGTTGTTCCAGGTCAGCCATAAAGATGTTGGCATACTGTGGGGCCATGCGGGTGCCCATAGCGGTGCCACTGGTCTGGAGGTATATATTGTCACCAAATATGAAATAAGTGTGTGTGAGGATAAAGTCACAGAGCTCAGCAACCACTTGTGCTGTGGCATCATCGGGGATACTATTCTTGACAGTTTGTATTCCATCTCTGTGTGGGATGTTTGTGTAGAGAGCCTCTATATCCATGGTGGTTAGGATGGTGTTTTCTGGAAGGTCACCAATGCATTGTAGTTTTCTCAGGAAGTCGGTGGTGTCACGGAGATAGCTGGGAGTGCTGGTGGCGTAGGGTCTGAGTAGAGAGTCCACATATCCAGACAGTCCTTCAGTGAGAGTGCCAATGCCCGAGATGATGGGGCGTCCAGGATTTCCAGGTTTGTGGATCTTGGGTAATAGACAGAATAACCCCGGTTGGGGCTCTAAGGGTATGTTAATTTGTTCCTGTGTTAGTGTAGGGAGTGTCCTGAGTAGATGGTGCAGTTTCTTAGTATATTCCTCAGTGAGATCTGAGGGAAGTGGTCTGTAGAAATTGGTGTTGGAGAGTTTTCTGGTAGCCTCCTTTTGGTAGTCAGACCTGTCCATGATGACAACAGCACCTCCTTTATCAGTCTCTTTGATTATGATGTCAGGGTTGTTTCTGAGGCTGAAATGAAGTTTCTGGGTGATCTTATTTAATGAATTTCAGTCAGTAACTATTAGTTTGTTTTACTTTTTGAGTCCTTTTCAGTCCATGCAGTTGATTCCATCAAGTTACCCTAAGTATACTGGTGCATATGCTTGTCACACCACAAGTTATGCTTCGGTCCAGCCTCTCACAAATGTCTTTTTCTTTGTGTCAGGACATACACAATTGCTAGTGAAAGAAATATCTACAGTGATCATCAGTGTCCATCAATCAATGGATCTTATAATGCCAGGAATACTGAACTACTTCCTTGTCTCTCTGTGCTAATGTGCTATTACAGCATATCTATTTATTTATTCATTCATTTATATTCACTGCTTAGATCTTATGAAAAACCTATTAGACAGGGACTTTCACAAAAAAAAAACATTTATACAGAAAGCAATTCACTATATTTGTCCATTTATTTTCCCAATTTCTTTTATTTTCTTTCAGATCATCTCCACAGAACAGTTTATTCTCTCACAGCCCAGTTATTTTCCTTCTACTTCAAAGCTCAGTGAAGTCACGATGCTGTGTTTGTGACCTCATGATATGTTGCCATAGGAATTGAACTCTGCATTTCAGCTTCACTGTAAAAACAAAATAAGAAGGAAAGCGGGGCCAAGATGGAACAAATCCCTTGGTTTTTAAACTCTAATATCTTGGATAATGATTGGATGTGACATGAAAGAAATAGAACAGTGAGTAGAAATGTATTGATTCCTGTGCTGCCTGATGAAGCTGAAAAATTCCCATAGCACTTAACTCCCATTTGGAAACCGATTTAAACAAAACAAACAACTCTTAGCCCATGCATAGAAACAACCCTTCCATTTATCACGTGCGTGGTACATTTATACATGACCAATTTTGGCACCTCACATAATTGCCATGTAAACGAAGCTCTGTAATCCTCACTAAACAGAAAAGAAATAAAGCATCACAGTCATCATCATCCCCAATGTGTTTGATTATGGAAAAAGCACCTTTAAAAGTTACTGTAATAAGTGATATGGCGGCTTTTTATCTCTAAGCTATCAGTTCACATTCTCTGTAAGTAGTGACCAAAAGTCTGATTCCTGCAGGAAAGATTGAAAGCACGTTCACAGGATGGTGAAGGGAAGCTTAAATTGTTGGTGCACCTGATCTGTGCATAAATAGATGCCTAGATGTAAAATGAAGGCAAATGTGGTGAACACAGCACTCAAGAGTTTAATTCCTGGTGCCCTGTGCATGAGCAGCTTTTTCTGACTCCTTGCTACTGCTTAATGGAACATCACATGATCCTCTGACAGATACAGTGTCGAAGGGCATACACAGGGCATACACCTGGCTGTGTAGCTTAAGCTCAGCTAAGGTCTTGCTCTCCTCAGGCTGCTCCACCAGAATAATTCCAGTGGAATATCAAGTTTAGCAAATGTGATGCTGGGGATGAATGCAGTTTAGAAAGGGTGTTGCCATACTAATTTTTATAAACAGAAAATTACAATGTACTATAAAAGGAAAGAACTAAACACACTGTGCCAAATATGGATAAATTAGTCCAAAAAGGATCTATGAGTCCCTGTCTACCTGTGTCAGAGCCCTATTCAGTATTCCTTATGTCATAAGTGTGAAGTAGCCTAGAATTAGTGTTTACCTGTAAGGGGTTAAGCTAAAGGTAACCTGAGGGGTGGACAACTGACCAATGAGAAATTCCTCAGGAGACAAAGGATTTTAAGTTTCAGTTTCTCTCTGGGTCTCTCTCTGTTCACCTCGGCTATGGGATGAACACAGCTATATCTTTTACTGTAACTATAAGATTCTATCAAGTACTGTAGTCAGTAAGTTTACCTTCTTTTTATCACTTGGAGAGTTCTCAGTGGTGAGTGTTGGCTGGGTGCTTCTTGATATTGTAAGCTTCAGCAGAGATATCAACAGTGGGAGAAAATTGCCTCGGGGGAGAGGTTTGGTTTCTGAATCCTTTTGTTGATTATGGTAGATGCTGTTCTATTGATGGTTATAAGGGATTTATTCCTTTCTTTTTTTCCTTTTATTAAAATCTTTCTTTTAAGAAGCTGACTGCTTGTTTTCCATTGTGCAAGATCCTGGTTTTGGATCGGACACGTCTCGCAGGAGCAGGCGAGGTTTGTTTTTTTTTCTCTCAAGCTTCCCAGGGAAGGAAGAAGTTTGGGGGGTTAGTGGAAAAGGAAAGAAGGGTCCCAAACTACCCTAGACCTAGTTTGGTGGTGGCAGTGTACCAGGTCCAGATACAGAAGAAGTTGTGTTCTGGGGAAAAACATTTTAACCCAAGCTGGTAAAATAAGCTTGGGGGGGTTATTTCTTTTTTCATGCGGGTCCCCACATCTGTACCCTAGAGTTCAGAGTAGGGAGGCAATCCTGACACCTTACAAACATAGGTGAGGAAGAATGAGCTGCCTGATGAGGACCTGGGCGATCTGCATTCAGTTTCTTGTCCCAACACGGACATCCATAGAACTCTTGGGCAAGTTACTTTAGCCTCTCTGTGTGCTAAATTTCTCCTTGTGTAAGCTGGGGCATTAGTAGTTCCGTACTTCACAGGTGTGTTGAGGATAAATGCATGAAAGCTTGTGAGGTGCTTAGATACTATGATGATGGTGATTCGAATAGGTGCCATGGATGGATGGGTGAATGGACAGATCAACAAGTCTGTGGATTTCAACAAGCCATGCTTAAATAGGGCTATTGCTAATAAATGGGGTAAAATGATGTGAGAAGATTGCCCTCAGGGAAATGATTAGTACCTTCAGGGTCACCAAAGTCAAGGCTGTTACCTGCTTGATCTGTTATTAGGTGCAGTAGACGAACTTCTCTAAGAGAGGGGGATCAGATTCCTTGTTTGAGAATTAGGTGGTGGTGGCCCCTGCATAGGTGCACAGGAATGGGGAGGGTACGAGGAACCTCTTCAATCACTTTCTTATTATCAGCCACAGCTTCATTTCACTGGAACACTCAGAGTCATTCGGTTTGGATTTCAGGTATTTTCCTGTTTCTTATCAAGACACTAATGTTGATGCCTCTTTGATAGGACGAGAACTCTGTCAAACTCACATATGTATTATTCAGTGAATATGTTCTCCATGCCTCTTACAGGCCAGCAACCATACAAAGTGCTTTTCAGTCATCATAAATGCTTGTCAAGATGGGTCAGGCTACAGTCCTATCCCGTGACATCTGAGAAATCCTTGATCTATGGATGTCTGAGTTTTTCCTTCAGCTTTGTAGCTTACTCACGTTGGATACCACATAGCCCATGTGCAAGCCTTGCATTACTGACTGCATCAACCCAAAAAGCCATTGTTAGATCACTCCATACAGGGAATTAAGGAGACTCATAAGGGGCCCAATTATCCTTATAGGTCACACCTGGTATGGGGAAAGTCAGGCTTGATTGATAAACCTTAATTGCAGATGACGTCCAGTTGGGGAGAAGCTGGTAAAGGATTATAAAAAGAGGAAGTTGGTAAGAGAAGGGGGCTATAAGGAGAGAATCTGCAGTTGCTCTCTGTTTATAGAAAGGTATGCGGGAAGAATCCTAGAGGGAGGCAAAAGCCCTCGTATGCTGTCCCTAATGGAAGGGGTTTACCCAGAAGACTTGCAGGGAAGAAAGCCCATGGAAGCAGACTAGGAAGAGAAGCCCAGGAAAAGCACAATGAGGGCTCGGACTGTATAGACTTTGACTGCTGAAGATAAGGTCCATGGCCTGGATCCTGGAGTAGTGGGTGGGGCCTGGCCACTGGGCCTTCCCTGCCTCCAGTCCATGTGGGACCAGCCCAAAGCCCTCTGCCACCCACGCCAGCCCTGACTTGAGCTCCTCCTCTGCCCCGCATGGAGGACCAGCCTGAATTCTCCCTGCCTTCTGCCCATGCAGGGCTGGCCGAAGCCTGCAGGACAGACCTGAGACCCCCCACCATCCGCCCATCCACATAGGGCTGGCCTGAGGCCCCCCTCTACGTGCGGGGCTGGCCCAAAGCCCCCTGCCACCCACCTATGTAAGACTGACCTCACCCAAGATGCTCTATCAGGCCCTCCCTCCCACATAGGGCTGGTGTTGCCACTTGTTCCCCATCCCTGCACATCCATCTCCGTCCTGCTTGGGCCACACCACACTTCTTTGGCAAAACTGTGCATTTGTCCAGTGGCATATTGTCCATAGAATCATAGAATATCAGGGTTGGAAGGGACCTTAGGAGGTCATCTAATCCAACCCCCTGCTCAGAGCAGTACCAACACCAACTAAATCATCCCAGCCAGGGCTTTGTGAAGCCAGGCCTTAAAAACTTCTAAGGAAGGAGATTCCACCACCTCCCTAGGTAACCCATTCCAGTGCTTCACCACCCTCCGCTAGTTTTTCCTAATATCCAACCTCAACTTCCCGCACTGCAACTTGAGACCGTTACTCCTTGTTCTGTCTTCTGGTACCACTGAGAGCAGTCTAGATCCATCCTCTTTGGAAGCCCATTTCAGGTAGCTGAAAGCCGCTATCAAATCCCCCCTGATTCTTCTCTTCTGTAGACTAAACAATCCCAGTTCCCTCAGCCTCTCCTCATAAGTCATGTGCTACAGGCCCTAATAATTTTTGTTGCCCTCCTTTGGACTTTTTCTAATTTTTCCACATCTTTCTTGTAGTGTGGGCCCCAAAACTGGACACAGTACTCCAGATGAGGCCTTGCCAATGTCAGATAGAGGGGAACTATCATGTCCCTCGATCTGCTGGCAATACCCCTACTTATACAGCCCAAAATACCGTTAGCATTCTTGGCAACGAGGGCACACTGTTGACTCATGTCCAGATTCTTGTCCACTGTAACCCCTAGGTCCTTTTCTGCAGAACTGCTGCCTAGGCATTCAGTCCCTAGTCTGTAGCAGTGCATGGGATTCTTCCTTCCTAAGTGCAGGACTCTGCACTTGTTCTTGTTGAACCTTATCAGATTTCTTTTGGCCCAATCCTCTAATTTGTCTAGGTCCCTCTGTATCATATCCCTACCCTCCAGCATATCTACCACTCCTCCCAGTTTAGTGTCATCTGCAAACGTGCTGAGGGTGCAGTCCATGCCATTCTCAAGATCATTGATAAAGATATTGAATAAATCCGTCCCGAGGACCGACCCTTGGGGAACTCCGCTTGATACTGACTGCCAAGTAGACATGGAGCCATTGATCGCTACCCGCTGAGCCTGACGATCCAGCCAGCTTTCTATCCACCTTATTGTCTATTCATCCAACCCATACTTCTGTAACTTGCTGGCAAGAATACCATTGACTGTCCCAACCCAAATGGAACATATGATCAGCCTGTGAAAACACTAATTGCTGCCTTTGGATTAGAGAGAGTCTTAATCATCTAAAGTCAAATTTTGATTTCAACACTCCTTAAAACTGGGATTTTCAAAATCCTGGGGTTTTAATTAGGTCTCTCTGTGTTCAGAGTAGCTAATTGTAATGGGTCTCATCTCCCTTTCAAATAAGTAAGGAGCAGGTATGCTTGGAGAATGAAGTGCTCTTCTCTTACGCTGGAAATAGATAAAGCTACCTTTATTTAAACCCAACTCAATGTTCACGTTTAGGCACTTTGCATGTGAAAATGTCATTACATTGGCTATTGCCAAGGTCTTTATTCTAAGTAGGTGTCAGCAAAATGATCATGAAAAGTACTGGCATAGTACATTTCACATCTTGTTTCCTCATAGAAGTGATAACCCCTTAATTTATCAGTTCATTGTGAAGTTATAGAATGTGCAAGTTTACTTGGTGCTTATGAACGTGAAGACATAATAGCATTTGCTAAAGCCAAGCACAGTGCAGGCCGGCACAATGCAAGTTTCCTTTGACAGTTCCACCAAACAACCAGCGTCCCAACTTGCAAAACCTCCTGTTAAACCAATCTGTGCACTTTTGTGAGCAGATGCTGTTAATTATGAGGCATTGTTGTATTAAACCATTCACAATCTGTGTGTTGCTATGTAAACAGCTAAAAATAATCCTCTGTGCTAAGAAGCAGCATACTTCCAATTTAATCTGTAAAAAAAAATAAAGCGGGGGCAACTTCTGTTTTGTGTTGGGCATGATCTTGAAACACCAATAGGAGAGGTAGTATACATGCAGGTGATATCCACTTCAGTGGGAGGGGGTACTTGCTGGACTTGGGACCTTATATCAGTGTAGCTCTTTAGAAGTAATTTGGCTGTACTGATTTAATTGAAAACAATATCATGCCCTGTTTTTTGTTTAAGGAATGTAGTTTGTACATGGGAAATGGGTGGTTGTCATTGTAAGCTATTTTAATTTTAATCTATGTAGTCCCTCTAGACAGAGGTAACATTTTGTATTGTATTGTAGCATGTTTTGAATAGAAGTCATGCTGGAAAGTTCACAATAAAAATGTTTGAGTGAGTTCTGCAACAAGGCCATTAACGTGAAATAAAATATTGATTGTACAATGAGTTCAAGATTGGTGTGCTGGTAACTCTCGAATCCAAAGGCATAAAGAAACGATGAAAATACCTTTTGCCATGATCACTGCTGGCCATACTGGTAGAAATGAGACATTTAGCATTGGAATGAATATTGCAATAATGGACCTAAGATACAGTGCCACAGTAAATATTATGGTTGAGTGAGGAGTGAAATTAAAGCACTTTATGTATAATAGAAAAGCGATACTTCAAGGGCTGCCAGCCAGTTTTGCAAACACACTGAACAGCTGTGTGATACCTGGATTGAAGAACCAATACGCCTGGCTGTTCCCTGGCATTTGCAGTTTCCTTAGTGATGCAGTAGAACAATCTTCCAGCAGTGTAGTGCAGTCACATTACTGTAGCCATTAAAAAAAGTGATGTGTGTTACAGAGAAAGATCAGTCATGGAAAAAAGTCAACATGCTAAAGTATGATTTTTTGCATGGAGTAAAGTGAAGATGTATGGTTAGTCATTCAAGAGCCTGGGAATGTGTGTGAACTTCATGTGGTACAGTGGATAGGGCATTAGATTCTGAACTGGAAGAACCTGGGTCCTATTCCTGGCTGTGCTACAGATCTTCTATGTGACCTTGGGCACATCACTTCACCTTTCTGTGTCTCTTTCTCTGCCCAAAAGGGTTTACAATCTAAACAGACAAGACAAGACCCCAATGTTTTGGGGCAGAAAAATACACATGGGCCTTTATGTTCTACCAAGATATGAATAACTTGGTCCCTTCTATATTTAATTATCACTGTGTTCTCAAAATTAATGAATTTCTTTGCTTGGACTTGGTCCCTTCTATATTTAATTATCACTTGGTCCTTCTATATTTAGTTATCACTCTGTTCTCAAAATTAATGAATTTGTTTGCTTGGACTTAGGGTGGGGAAGCACCCTTCAAGCAGAAAGAAACCTTGGAATATTTAATCCCATCATTAAAGTTTTTCAGGAAATTGGAGATTAGAATGAAACGTGTAAGCAGCCATTACTTCTGCTCCACTTATAATATAGGGAGTATATAAATGAAGGAAATAAAACTGTAGCTGCTTATGGAAGAAAATGCCCGCTTTCCTTCTTTCTTCATTGGAATGTCTTCTTTGCCCCAGTGATAGCCGGCAATGGACGTTGGAGCGGGAGGAGTGGGGGAACAGGCCCAAGGAATTATTAAACTCAACTCAGCAGAGAGACTAAAATAGCTTTCTTTCTGCACTGAAAGTCAAATTTTCAATAATATGAGAAGAATCTACGGGAAACAGAAAGATTTGTCTATTCATTGTTTGAGGCAAAGTCAGTGCAGTAGGGGGAAGTTTATTCCTGACTGCCAGACTGCATTGGTAGGTATCATGGGAGGCAGGAGAAGGAATTCTTCCCCACTCTTGACTACAGATTTCTAGTGAGGCCATTCTGTGGCTTCTGTGAATTTGATCTGCAGGAGACTAGTAGTCCGTGCATATGTATAACAGCCAGTCCACTTCTCCATGTGACCCCATGCAACATACTGGTAAATGCCTCCAAGCAGCATTGCTTTGCTTCATAGACAGGTGACATATATCCCTGACCTGGGTGCTACTTGCCTATATTGTCTTAAAAAGAAAACCCTAGTGAGCGAGAGGCCAAGAATCGATACGACGCAGAATCTGAGAACATGAGTGAGGATGAGAAGTTGAAAAAGCAGCAGGTCTGGCTCAAATGTACATCGTTATTGAAGGGGATCTTCCTAGTACAGTCAGTGACACTGAATGCTTAGCAAACATGTCTGTGGCTGATCCTGTGAAAATCTGGCTCCTGGTATGCCAGCAAAACGCGAGCTGAAACACCAATGTGACATGCAAGAAAAGTTGCAAGTCAGCTGCTGCTAATTTTTAATTGCTCAACACATATGCATGGTAAATGCTTCAGTTAGGCTTGGTTGGAATGTGAACCTTGAATCTCTCAAAAAGGAAAAGGGTGGGGGTGAACACGATGAAGTAGTGAAGGATTTTTTCTAAAGCTCTACAAGTCATTCTTTTAGGGGGACTGCCATGTATTTCTGAAGCGGAGTGTGGAGGATTGGGTCATGCAACAGCTAACAAATAATAGAATGAGGAAATGCTAAAGAGTAGAATTGTAATTATTTGCAATGCAGCACTTTATGCATTAAATATCTGACAAACACTAAT
The DNA here is from genome assembly GCA_007922305.1 of Dermatemys mawii. Lineage (NCBI taxonomy): Eukaryota > Metazoa > Chordata > Testudines > Dermatemydidae > Dermatemys > Dermatemys mawii. The sequence goes on from ML677351.1 coordinate 19,889,458, forward strand.
CTTCACAACATCCTGGAAAGGTACATATTGTTCCCATGTAACAGATGGTGACACTGGGACAGAAATTAATGGCCTAGCCAAGCCCACAGAAAACATCCATTTCCATGTTCAGACCACACCAGATTGAGTAATGAATACCAGTATAATGTAAATGTAGCACTTGATACATTCTACATGATGTACAAATAGACCTCTGCCAGCTTCACAAAACCTCCAAGAATAGTACAGAGAAGGTCAGAAGTGAGCTGTGGTTTATCTTTGATCACCCACTTTCTTGTTTTATGAATGTAAATAAAATGAAATTAAATGCAAAAAGAAATTGTTTAACCAGGGCACGCTTTAGCTGTACACCTCACTGCTAGAGGATTTTAGTGAGGTACCAAGTTTGCTGTGATTAAATATGTATATTAGTTACATTGATTTAATTAATATATGTTTAAATATTGATATTAATACCCACAGCCAAAATTGCTTGGGTAGAATGTATGGCATATGAACACGCCTACTTCAGGCCATAAGTCGGCCACTAACTACAAGGGATTGAGAAGAAACTCCCCCTTAGGCAAGTCTTCCTAACTGTCCATTACAGTGGATTTTACACACATTTTGGGCCATATGGTTGGGCACTGAAACGCTGTACAGGTATGACATCACTTAAAGCCTTTGAGTCTCCCCTCCCACTCCTTAGACATTGGAGTACATTGCCCTGTGTGTAAATGTTCATAGTTTAAGATGCCCAAGAGACCAAATAATTCACAGTGTGTTAACGCTTGGTTTCCACTATTTTGAAAGATTCTGCCAGCTTGTCTGCCTATCCTTAAAGTGGGATATACTGCTGCTACTGGCCATGTCTCAGAACTGGGGGGAAAAGCTTAAGTGTGACTGTGGAACTATAATAAATAAATGTTAACAAAATAATAGACTTCCCACATTTAGGCCAAAAAAGTCAAACCCGATTTTTTGGTTTAAAATATTAGTTTTATTCACTGTGTTTGGGGGTTTTATGACAGTGGGTGGAACTGAAGGGAGAAGTGCTGTTAGACCACAAAACATGGCGCTCATGATTACTCCAGCACATTTTCCAACAATCAAACCCTGTTTGTAACCTTTAGAAGTTCCTCTATGATTAATTCTAAGGCAATCCAACTTTCTTGGTAATGCAACTAGTACAGGGATGTGTTATGTTTACCAACACAGAGCAACCATTTACTTTCAGTTACATGACCTCATTTTTAGATTAAAATAAAATCTACAAGAGCAAAGTCTACATAAGTGCACACATCTTTTGTAACAGTTGGCAACAATTTGGAGAACAAAATGCCTGCTGTCTTTGTACACAGGCATTCTTGTAAGTTATTTAGAGTTGTAGTACATGGAAAGTAGAATAGAGCTACATATACTACAGCAGGTCTTTGGAAAATAATGTTCTAGTCAGTGAGTGACAAAGAGTCCTGTGGCATCTTAAAGACTAACTAAAGTATTGAAGCATAAGCTTTCGTGGGCTAATACCCACTTCGTCGGATGCATGCAGTGGAAGTATCCAGGGGCAGGTAGTGTTTCAAGCTAATTGAGGAGAACTGTAAGTCTTGTAAAGTCACTGGATTGAGAGATGTATTGAACATCATTACATTTTAGATAGGAAACAGTATATCCTGGTTTAAAGACGCATCCCACAAGCGGCATGGCAGCATCAATGCCTTAGGTTTATATTGAAAACCAAGAGAGTTCAAAGAACTGAATATGCAAATCCAGATTTACCAAACTGCAATAGGTCCTTGTGATGTAGCCAAAAAGAATTCTGCATGTACTACTTCATGTATTTAATGGCACGTACACATGGGGACACTCAGGAGAGTTTGTCCAAATTGACTAAACGTGTGAATATCAAGTGGATTAGTTAAACTGTATTAAACTGCTGTGTTGACACTTTCATGCAGAATTAGAGTGGCCTTAATTTGATGTTACTTAATTCGCTTTGGAAATTGTGTCTCTGTGTAGACAAGCTCTAAGAATTTATTACAGCTGACCAAAAATTGGAACTTCTGTACTGTGGAAAATTTACACTATTTTTCAATTTCATTCTGAAATCAGAACGAAAAGTTGAAGTTGTGCTGTAGACTAAAATAATTGGAAAAAATTCAATTTGGCAGTGGTGAAACATTTCACTGAGTCAGTCCACATTAAATGTATTTTCTTAGTGATGCATTGTCTTATGGGAAGTTGTAAATTCAGTCTGATGTCCCCAGTCTTCTTTTTAGGCCATGTTCCCTGGTTGGACTAAGTCTCTTAAGATCCGTCCACAGCCATGTGAATCCCAACATGTACCATCTCAGTTGGGCAGCAGGTAGACTGCATTCCATCATGGGAGGTGGAGCCCAGCCCAGAGCAGAGATGGGGGCATCAGAAATCTTAACTACAATATTCAGAAGCAATGTGCCACAACATGAAAAGGCAGTTTAATGTTGACCTGACCCAAAACAAATCTGAGTCAATTCAACAAACTGAAATATTTTGATTTGGGTCAAACTGAACTTAACTATGCAGTTTTCACTTTTCCTGACAAAATGCATGTGTATTAAGTTTGAGAATAGCAGCCGTGTTAGTCTGTATCCGTAAAGAAAACAAGGAATACTTGTAGCACCTTAGAAACTAACCAGTTTATTTCAGCATAAGCTTTCGTGGGCTATAGCCCACTTCATCGGATGCTTGTGTGCTCAAGCCTGCCTTATTCTATAAGTGTAAAATAAGGGGTGGGAGGAAATGCCACAATTATTTTTGGTCTATAACAGCTGTAGCAAGCAGACATGTGGGTGACTTCTGCAATACTAAAAATGAGCAGCAGTCAACAATTTTTTTTTTTAGGTCTAGAAAACATGACTTATGAGGGAAGATTGAAAATATTGGGTTTGTTTAGTCTGAAGAAGAGAAGACTTAAAGTGGACATGATAACAGTTTTCAAGTACATAAAAGGTTGTTACAAGGAGGAGGGAGAAAAAATCTTCTCCTTTAACCTTTGAGGATAGAAACAATGGACTTAAATTGCAGCAAGGGAGGTTTAGGTTGGACATTAGGAAAAACTTCTGAACTGTCAGGATGGTTAAGCACTAGGGAGGTTGTGGAATCTCCATCACTGGAGATTTTTAAGAGCAGATTAAACAAACCACTGTCAGGGATGGTCTAGATAATACTTAGGAGACTGAAGTAGCTGACCTCTTGAAGTTCCTTCAAGCTCTATGATTCTGTGTGGTGAAGCAAGTGTTTTCTTAAGACAGTACAGTGTCTGCATCAATGGCCATCTCAACACATATAGCAATTTAAACCATAAATGAACAGGAGGAAAGACCCCACTTAGAACACTGACCTTCAAGTGATCTTAGCTGAAAAGAAAACAGGTAATGCTTTCCATTAATATGTGTTTTATCTTCAGTTAAACAGGATGTACGAACAAGATGTCTGACCTAGCAGCAGGAACTATAATAGAGCAAAGAATGAATAAAACCCAGGCCAATCTAAGGAGCTTTTTGCTAGACAATACTGAGGACAACAAAAAAATCCCTCCTGGACAAAATAGATCTTAAATTGTCACAGAAGATCGACTCTCAGATCCTTCTGATATCCCTACAACACAGACATGATTGACTTTTGGGCAAAGATAATTCAGATCATCCATAGATATCCAATGGGAAAACCCAGGCTAACTGACTAAATTCACAGTATCCCAGCTAAATAAAGGGATAAATGATACCAGGCAAAACTAGAGATATAAACTGAATGTATATAAATTAATTATGGATTAGGTTATGATTAAGGAACAATTGATATTACATTTCCAAAAATCAAGAAAATGTCTGTTGTTCCTTATTGTGAACAGAGGTGCCTAGAAAAGAATGGAATAAATGACCAAAAAAATCTGCTGGAGACCTAAAAGTAAATTTATTGACTGAGACAAATGTTCAGGTAATCCTAGCCCTGAAATGTTAGATGTTTTGGCATTGTTTTCCAATAACTTTATTAAATTAAGCTTTATCTTTAAAGGTACTACTAGTAGAGGTGTCTACAGTATTATTGTGCTTAAAAAACTGCAAGTGTGTATTCAAACACCAGTTCCTTACTAAAAATTTATATTGGAAAGTGTTTTTAGCTTGAGCAAGTCAGTCAGATTCTGTTGAAACAAAACCAAGTTGCCATGTCTGGATGCCCCAGTGGTCACTCAGTGGAAAGACAAAGGAGTTGGCAGAATCCTGAGATGCCCCATACAGACAGCATACAGTGTGGTGTTTGGGGTTTTTTTTTGTTTTGGAGGTTTTTTATTAGCACTATGATGTGAAAGCCAGCTTACTGGAGAATGTTTATTGCAGTGGTCTCAAGTCAGGAATGGAAAAGGAAGGATAAGAGAGCTCTTCTTCCTGCTAGTTTCCTGTGTGATGATCACAAAGTGTTGGTACCACAACTGCAGCTGCCAATTGTTTTAACTTTCTTGTCTGAGGTATTGCTGAGAAAACGCTTCAAGAAGGGAAGAGAATTGCCTCCTTTAAGCTTACCTGAATATATTCCAGGGTTGAGGAAGAAAACACAGTCACCCTCTGATGGGATTTATTGCCTTGTATTGACTGAGGGGAAGGTGAATTCTTACCTTGTGTTAGCTAATATGCAGTAACTGAACAAGAGATAAGAACACATCCAGCGTGTTCTGATAATTGACAACCTGTTAAGGAGGCAGATGTCTCTTCTTAATTGACTACCTCCAGATCCCACAAAAGAGGAATATTTAGCAACACTTGGACACTTCTCAGTACATTAGAATTGTCAAAAGAAGACCTCAGTATTTGCCAGAGTATTTGCTGCAACTGGTCTGAGGAGCTCAGAAATGTCCTCAAACACAGGGAGGCATGGAGGGCAAAACTTTCGGCACCCCTCAGTCTTACATGATATTTCTGATGCTGAAAACAGCAGTGAAAAAGTTGGACAGAAGTGATCATTATTAGCCTGCACATTTCCTTTATTAAAATAAGCAGTAGATGCTATAAACTCCTTCAGGGTCTAATTTTCTGTCATTAATCATGTGGGGAATTTTGAGTAAGAACTGCAGGATTTGACTTAGTATTAATTTACTGTTTTTGTGCATCTCAACAACATGAAATATCTTCCTCAAAGATCACTTTTCCAGTCAACTCTGTGTGTGTGGTGGGGTTTTTTAAGCAGCAGTAGATCTTAGAGTGGATAAAGCAAGTTCCATGGAAGGATCACCAGAATTAATCTATTTCTTATCTTAGCAAATAATGGTATGAATGTTAAAAAATAAACAAACAGTGGGAGCATAATCATACAATGAAATGCTGGGTAGGGATTTTAAAAAATGGTACTTGAGGCCGCCCCAAATCCAGTATTAATGTTTTAATCTCCTAATATGGAGACCATACATAGTCTATTGGCAATGCAGATATGTCCCATCATAAAAAGAATTGTGGAATTTCCAACAAGTTCTTGGAATTTACTGGGGTCACCTTTTTGTTTCAGAATGTGGAGGTTGTAACCAGGGGACAACCATTTTAGACTTGAGTCTCACCAATAGGCAGGACATTGATTATGAATCCGAAAGTGGAAGGCAATTTGGGTGAACATGATAAAAAATGCTGATTGAAAGGAAATAGTGAGAGCAGCAGAGTAAGTTCAATTGACTTTAAAAGAGTAGAGTTTAACAAACTCAGATAACTGGAAGAAAAGGTTCCATGGGAAGCAAACCTCTGGGGAATAGGCGTTCAGGAGAGCTAGCAGTTTCTCAGGAAGACAGTATTAAATGAACAACTGCAAACTATCTTCATGCAAAGGAAAGATAGGAGGAATAGAAACAGGCCAATATGACTCCAGCAGGAAGCTCTTTAATGACTGAAAATCAAAAAGGAATCTATAAAAAGTGGAAACAGACAAATGGGTAAGAAGAAGCACAAAACGTGTAGTAGATAAAAAACAGACTATGGCACAACATCAGTTACACCTAGCAAGGAACCTAAAAGACAATGAGAGGTTCTTTAAATACATTAGAGTCAAGAGAAAGACTAAGGAAAAATGTAGGTTCTCCACTTAGTGTGGAAGGAGAGCTAATAAGTGATGACCTCAAGAAGGCAGCAGTATTTAATGCATATCGTGTTTCAGCCTTCTCTAAGAAGGTAAACAGTGACCAGATATTGAAACATTAATAATTAAACATTAAAACTAGGGAGAAGGAATGCCAGCCAAAAGAGGGAAATGGGTTAAAAGATATTTCGTTAGGCCCTTCCGACATTAATACATCTAATTTATCTCAGGCTATGTAAGGAACTAGCTGAAGTAATCTTGGAACAATTAACAATTTTCTTAGAACTCATGGATGGTGGGTTTGGTCCCAGAGAGCTGAAGGGGGGCAAACACAGAACCTGTCTTTAAAAGGGGGAACACAGAGGACCCAGGGAATTATAGACCAGCCAGACTAACTTCCACACCAGGAAAGATATTGGAACCAATTATTTTTTAAAAAATCTATGTATAAGCAACCAATAGGGTTCTAAGGAATAGCCAGCATGGATTTGTCAAGAACCAACCTACAAACCAACCTAATTTCTGTCTTTGACAGGACTGTGACCTCTTAGTGGGGCAACAATAGCCATGATATCTTGATTTTCAATAAAGCTTTTGTGAAATCTCCTGTGATCTCAACAGGTATATAGAATATTTGGCACTTATTTGAGTCTCACTTTGCTTCAGGGACAGGTTTGTAACAGCTTTTGGAAGTACTAAGTAGAGTTAGTTGAAACTTGATTTATGCTTGGCCTTAAAATGTCTCTCAAAACTTGATCTATACTACCAGGTGGACATTTTGCTGATGAAGGAAGTTTGGTGTTTCATGGTTGTACACGTGAAGATCAAAAGAAACAACTGATCATTTTTTTTCCTTATTAGCAAATTCTTAGCTGTTTCCATAAAGCTTTCAAGCATTCCAGACCTTAGGTGACTTAGGTATATTGTATACCAGTGACTTAGGTATATTTTAAAATGGAGTGGGTGATGGGGGGAGGGGAAAATGCTGAATGAGCCCCATACAAACATTCAGATCCCTTAAGCAGAAGTGCAGTTAGATGGCATGAACTTTACATACACATCAGTGGAAGACTCGCCATGAACTGTCTCTGGTATTACCCGACTGTTCATGCAAGTTTTTATCTTGGGAACGGCCTCACTGCATGATGGCTTGATGTTGTTTTGAGGTGCCACTTGGGACAAAATTGTGTACTGATGAATGGCGGGAATATCAATAATCCTTGTTTATTCTGCATTATTAGCACCATTAACAATTCTGGTGTTACTTGATCTCCACAGAAATACTGTAGTACTTGACCTTTCCATAAATGAAGTAAATGGTTACGCACTCAGAAAAGTACAAGGGACTTGTATAGTTTTCACAATACTACAAAGACTGAAAATTTTTCAATGGATGCTATTTTGCTAGAATATGCACTTCCAGCTATGAATGACATAAACAGTGAAGAGTGCTTAATTCACATATCTTCCTGTAACCCCTCATTTGTTAGGTATTATAGAATCCTGGCTATAGGGAAGAATCTCTGTAAATACTAACAATTTTTCAAATCAGACCCGCTTAATCTTTGATATTTCTACTTCTGAGCTTAAAGTTTCCAGTTATTTCATGTAAAGACACTGCTTGGCTGAATGTCAGAAAGGCAGCAGTAAACACTGAAAATATGGACTCATTTCTTTCTGGCTTTATATTTACAAGATTACTTTTGTGTGTTTCTAGCTTGGAGCACATACACTCAGTGTGTACATCAGGTAACATTTCCAAAGGTCTATATTTTTAACACTTAAGCTTGAATCTTGACAAACCAATTCATATACATTTTCATTAGTTTTGGGCAGCTGTGTACAGGCAATTTTGAATGAGAAGTCACTGACAAACTCTCAAACCTACTGGCCAGGTTATATTCCCAAGGTTATCTGTATAGCAGGGGAGAGGACTGAGATTAGCCTTGATATCTTCCAAATATAATGGGAATGCATTTTACCACAATGTTGTTGACAATTAGCAAACACTTGCTATAATAGCTACTCTTTCTATAGAAAGAATCCAAAACAGAAAATACATTTTCTTATTCATCTGTTCCTTACTTGAGTAATAAAAGATAAAATCCTAAAGGCTCATCACATTCTACACACTATTCAAACTAATCCTCCCTGCAACACTTAGAACAAATCCACCTGAAGAAAATGATGGAATATGTTTTTTCTTAATCTATTTCATTTTCACTCATCAAAGTAAAAGTCTAGACATATGTGGTCAGACTAATAGCTTGCTAAAACAGTTGGTGTCCTGGCCAGGAATACTTGCCTTTTTGTAATGGACAATAACCTGCATTATTGGCAAATGTTAATATGTTCGTTAATATTTTGGTCTAGTATTCAGATACATTGTACCTGACCTTTTAAGTTAGAATAGTAAAAACCAAATTTCATGCTATTTTCCAGATTGCTCAACCTGAATTAATGCATGACCGCTCTAATTAATAGTGTTCAGTAATGTTTGGCACTAAAGGTTAATATCCTGAGAATTTAGTAAGTTTTGTCCAGAGTAGTTATGTGATCCTTGGATAACGTACCATACTTTTATTCTGTTATTTAATATATAGACATAAAGCTGAGCAAATCTGCTTCTGTCAATGCAGTATTTATAAGAAGTTTAGTATGACAAATTATTTCACATTTTGTTTCTGATGATGAAAATGATAAGGTTTTCTTTTCTCTTCATGTGTGAATGTTAGTGAGTTGAAAAGATGACTGTCACAAAAGAGACAATGAAAGATAGGAAGTTCACATTTTCCCTTGGGCTGTACATACTGACTGAAATGAACTATGCATTCTGCCAGATAAAAATAAGCATCTCTGTTTCTAATAAAGATTTGTGAACTTATTGTTTTAATAATAAAATCACAATAACTGCCTTGTGAGCCAAAACCCCTGTTTCCTTAAATACTTGCATAAAGCAATTGTAAATTTGATTTCTTTTTGGGCCCATTTTTCCTTTATGTTAATGCAACATTAACATAATTCACTAGGCACTCAGGCTCAGATATGAGGATGCCATACTCCGCCACCTTCCACCTATATTATCTATTATGGCAAAGACTAGCAAATACAATTATATGTTTAGCACAGGGGTTCTCAAACTTTTTTTGCTGGGCCCCCCTTTGAAAATACTTCATGCTGTGATGATCCCTCCCAAAAATATGATGAACCCTCTCCTGCAGACCATGCCACCCTTAATTTCTGTGCTTTTCCTGGCAGTGGGACTCCCAAGCCCTATCCAATGCCCCTGTCGCAGGACAGAGGTTTTAAAAACCTCTGCTGCCTGCTAAAAACCCTGCTTCCCTGCAGTGTGGCTGGGTTAAAGGGCTAAAACCCTGAGCAGGGAGCCCAGCTGAAGGCGTTAATTAGGGCAGGCTCAGTGCAACCTACTGAGCCAGGTGGAACCACTGGGGCTGATGACTGGGGAAGAGTACAAACCCAGGGAAGAGCTCAGGGAAAGAGGTTAGTCAGGCAGGAGGACAGGGGGCACCTAGCTCTGTCTCTGCCAGTTGAGACAAGTCTCAAGGGGCTAGAGGACCTAGTGAGGGGTCTGTGAGGGGCCTGGTTCTGGGGCAGTTGGGACTATGTCAGCACTGTAAATAAAAGAGCACGGGTGAAGCACCAGAGTGGAGTGTTGGAGACCTTTTCTTTCACCAGCCTAAGCACGGGGCACAGGGACCAGGGGAAGGAACCCTGTGCTGCCCTGTGACAGCCCTCAATACCCGTCCTCTGACTGACTGCTGAAACCCTCTGTCCCTAATCCGCCCCCAGTCCTCTTACTACACTACCACTCAGAAGAGCATGTCTGGCCCAGAGCCAGACATGCTGCCATGCAGCCCCACCCCCCCAGAGAAGCCTCCCCAGCCAGAGCCCCGGGGGTGGTTAGGAAGAGGCCGCAGGATGTAGTTTGCCCACCCCTGTTCTAGTGGCTAAGACTTAACTCAACAAGCTACAGCTTTAGTTGAAGGTAGATTTCTCATCAGTCTTCCTTCCAGCCATAGCTCATTTTTCTTCAGTCAGGTCCTTCCTTGTAAGTATAAGGTGCTGGTTTCCCTCTTCTTCTTAGGTGAAAGAACTCCACCTAAGCAGGTTTCTCGCCCATATTCAGTTCCCTGACACTTCAGCTCCCTTAGCTGAAGGACACATCTTCCTCAGCGTGCAGGAATTCTGGCTTCTTGTCCGTGTCCAGTGATAGATGCCAAGATGGCTTTTTTCTCTCTCCCTAGCTTCCAAACTCACTGTTTTGTCCCCCAGACTCAGGATGGTACTCTCTGCTTCCTGTGGACTTCCCATCCTTCTGCTGATTTGTATGTAAATGGGGTTCCCATTGGTTTTGGTCACACTTTGCTTAATTTCACTGGAAACAGGTAGAGACAAGGCTGGCTCCAGGCACCAGTGCTCCAAGCGCGTGCCTGGGGCTGCAAGCTGCAGGGGGTGGCCCAACGTTCCTTGCCAGGGCAGCAGTCAAGCTGTTGGTGGCGGCATGCCTGAGGGAGATCCACGGATTCAGTGGCATTTTGGCGGTGGGGACGATAAGACTCTGGAACCCATGGACCTCCCACAGAAACACCGCCGAATCCGCGGTACATTGGACCACCTGCAGGTGTGCCATGGAACTTCCGTGCTTGAGGTGGCAAAAACCTTAGAGCCGCCCCTGGGCTTCTTTCCCTCCTCTCTGGAAGAGAACTTGTTTCTTGCTCTGTTTGGTCCCAGATTTTAAAGTATCGTATCATTAAGTATCCCTGTTCTTTAGTGTTAATACATACATTTCACAATGACATCAATCACCAGCGTGGCATTAGCTTTGAGAAGAGACCTTTCTTGATGCTCTTCTAATACACCAATAATGTATAAGATCAAGCAATTCAATGACAGCTTCTTATTCGGGCCTGAACCTCAAATGATACCTTCCCCCACCCTCTAGGTTGACAGTTTTACCTTTTATATAAATGTTCTTTCATTGTCTGCCTGATGACATATACACATTCCTTTGTACATACCCTGTACATATATCATACAAGAATATTAATGATCAGTGGGTTATTAGTTTTCCAGTGATATGCTATATGCTATTTATAGCAGTGTGGTCACCCTGCTCCAGTGTGGAAGGGGTTAAAAACAGCCCTGGGAATGGGCTGTTCCAGGGAATTAGTCAGGAGTGGGCTTGAGGCAGCCAGTCAGGGCCAGGCTGGGAGTATAAGGTGGCCTAAGGAAGGCACTGGGTCAGTGTCTCTCTCTAGCTTTGGAGTGAGATGGACCTAGCTGCCTGAAGGAGCAAAGGGTACCTTCAACAGAGCAGTGCTGGGGAAGGGCAAGAGGAGCTGCGGAGCTCTATCCTGGCAACTCCTCAGGTTGGGGCGTTGATAAAGGCCTAAGGAAGTAGTGGGACTGGGAGGTGCAGCCTGGGAATAGGCAGAGGCAGCTGGTCTGACCCCCTTGCCAACAATGAGTGGCCATTATAGACCCGCAGTTTGCCCCAGTTAGAAGAGGTTAAGTGATGACTGACAGTAGCCACTGAGGCATGGTAGGTATAGAGGGCTGGGGGTTCCTCTAGGAGGGGAGACCCAGAGAGTGGAGATACTGAGGTAAAGGGGCACTAGGGTCTGGGAGGGACATGGAGGGCCTGAAGCAGGTGAGCCACTGCCCAGAGGGGGCGCTCTGAATGCTGGATGAGCTAACTCCTGAACGATCAGCAGGAGGTGCTGTGCCAGTGAGTCTTTGCTCTGCTACACTACCTTTTGGGTATCTGTCATAACAATCATGTGTTAGATGGGGTGAGTATGTCAGGCCTTAGAAGAGTTACTTACAGACTAGTGAACCACCAATGGACCGTTGTCACAACATTTCAATGAAATCTTTATAAAATAAAGATTTAAACCTCTTGTTAAATTGAAAATGACATAACTAAGGAGTTACAAATAGCAACTCCCTAACAATTCTTTGTACAACTTTAAATACACACACATCTTTATGACTGGTAAAAATACATATGAGAGTCTGAGAACAACTATCTAGTTATCAGATTTGAACAGTATGGGGACTGGAAAGATACTTCAGCCCCTTAAGAATAAAGGATTACACATTTGGCCAGGTACATTATGCTGACTCTTGATTTTTTTAGCAAACACTAGGTATTGATTAGTGCTATTGGCGGGCTACTAGACTAATGACCTGCTGAGATCAGACAGTCAAATGAATTGATGTTCACGGGACCCTCTAAGTTGAGCAGATATGTTTCCAACCTTACTAGAAGCTGCTCAATGACTAAACCAACATTTCTTTTAGCTATTGCTATCTAAACACAAGGAATGAGTTGTCGCATTTCAACAGAACTATTAAACATATACTTAAGTCTATATCTACATAGCAAAATATTTGATTTCACCAGGAGTTAGGTGCTTTAAAATCTGACCCTAAACACCTGGTTCTGAGCTTTGCTGAATCCTGGCCTTAACACACTGAAGTAAGTACTTGAGAACACTAAACAGATCTTAAGGAAGGATTCAAGAGAAGAATGTAAGAGAAAGGGTTAGAATGAGAAAAAAAGTTATAGCTGATTAGTTTCAATTTGAAAGTGGTTACAAAAATATACCTTTAACATATTCTCCTTTTACTTTTCTAGGTCTGTGAATTATGAACTTTATTTCATGCGTGGTCTAGGCAAAGAATGTCAGTAGCACTAAGTTTTGTTGATAGAATGCTATATTACTTGATGAGGAGGAAAATGCACAGCTATATTTATTCAGTTTTGATTGGCTTTGCAGAATTTTAAATATTTTTAATGATCAGGATGATGAAAATAAGTATTGAAAAATGACTTTGGAATACAAATCCTGTTCATGGTATATGCAGTATTTTGGTTAAAAACAGTATATTTTTTTCCTTTCCATCAGAGGAGTTCTTTGGTCCCAAAAGTACAGAGAAGCCCCTTCACTATGCAGTATCTTAGTCTTCCTCATTAAAAATTATTCCTTTACTATGTAGGAGACTTTCATTGCTCACCATAACTGTGGCATTCATTATATATGCAAAGGTTCCAGGAAAACTGAAATGCAAGGCAGTCCCTAAAGTCATAGTTGTTAATTATTTACAGAGCGGAGTGTTTTTAAATGGAATTGATGTACCATTGCTCCTGCCCATTTCCCCTGCTTTTAGCTGCTGCTTTCTTTCCAACCCCTACAAATAAGCAGGATCCCACTTTTCTACAGACCTCTTACATCTGCTACCAGCCCTAACTAGCTCTTGAACTCATTATCTCTAGTTGCTAGAAAGTGAGGAACAGTAATGGATATGCATTTTCTTTACATATTTAAACTTTCTGTCCTTTCTTGCAGGTTCATATGAAAAGAACAAACAACCATCTCCCTATCCTTGAGCTAAGTTGGCACTGCAAGACTAAGAGGAATACAAGCTAAATCTTACTTTGTTGCTTAAAGACGTAAGAACACAAGAAAGGCTATACTGAGTCAGACCAAAGGTCCATCTAGCCCAGTATCCTGTCTACTGACAGTGGCCAATGCCAAGTGCCCCGGAGTGAGTGAACGTAACAGATAATGATCAAGTGATCTCTCTCCTACCATCCATCACTCCCCTCTGACATACAGAGGCTAGGGACACCAATCCTTACCCATCCTGGCTAATAGCCATTAATGGACTTAACCTCCATGAATTTATCCAGTTCTCTTTTAAACCCTGTTATAGTTATAGCTTAAGCTACAATGCATAACTCAGTACACAGGAAGCACATCTGTAGAGTAAGAGGACACATTTTTACATTGCCCCTTGTGAAGTGTACAGTCACACTTCAAAGTGTCTCACTCACTTGATTTTGCAGAGGGCGCTGTGTTTTGCAGGGTTTATGTGCAAAAATGTGTGTGTAAAATATACCTAACTTTTTTGTAGCACTTATCAGTAGATCTCAAAGCACTTTACAATGATCAATATCATTACCCCCTGCTCCATAATTGGGTACTCACTGCTGGACAGCACCTCCTCCTGGCAGTTTTTGGGATTAGGTCTGGGAGGCAGATGCTCCTTCCTGCAGTTACGTTCCGTCACCCTGTGTCTGTCTCTCTTGCTATCTGCAGCCCCTCTCTTGCTTCAGGGGTGTCTGCTGCCTCTTTGTAACTTGGCCCTCAGGCCAGGTTACTATGTGTGTTTCCCCTTTCCAGGATATCAAACCTTTCCTAAATGGCAATCTCAGGTAGTCTTCCCCTGTGATGCCATTCCATCAGGGGAAACTTAGGTCCACTTTCTACTTCAGGTTCAAGCTCAGAGACCCTTTAATCAGCAGCCAAACTCTGATCATTCCTGGACTTTACTGATTTTCCCTGAGCCCCCTCTTCCCTTTCTTGCTCCCCCTGTTCTGGATTTGCTAGCCCAAAGTCCCTCCTCCCAAGGAGAAACTATAGGTTAGTTGCCTCTATAATCCCAACACATCTTCCAAGAAGTGACTGCAGACTATTTCTTTGCAGCCCCCTTTCTGAATGAATTCACCATGTTCTGTCTTAATGGATTGTATACTCTACCTTTACTGTGTTTCATGAAATACAACTTTATTCTTTCCAGGACTCAACATAGTAGTATATTGTGAAGGAGTTTATAACTTTTTTAAGGGAACTATCAAAGCAGGTCGAACCTATTTAACATTTATGTTTCAAGTGCAAAGAGTATCTAAAGCAGCTCTGAAAGGAAATCTGTTTCTATGAGACACATTATATAGATTTATAAGTGAAAGTGTATTACAGTTCAAGAACAAATGTGAGGAAATAACTGGGGAAGTTCCATTGTATGTATCCAGTGTAAGTCATGTATGATTTTTTGACCCTCAGAGGCTTGTTAAAATGTCTCTCCCCTCCTAAGCATGCTTCAGCCTCATGTACTCCCAAATATTTCAGCCAGTTCTTGTCCAAAGCAGGAAGGACGCACACCCTAAAACTGTAGTATATGAAACACAAAATTAATTCTTTATAAAAATGGATATAAAGGAATATTGTGAAAAAAATTTCTCCTTAGCCTCTGAAGCTAGGAGAAGGCAGTAATGGGCTTAAATTGCAATAAGGGAGGCTTATATCAGACATTAGGAAAAGCTTCCTAACAGTCACTATAGTTAAGCAGTGGAACAAATTGCTTAAGATGGTTGTGGAATGTCCACCTGTCACCATGCCTCAGTGGGTCACAGTTGAGAATGCCAGGTTCAGGACAAACTGCTGAGAAACAGGTTAGACTCATCCCAGACTGGTGATATTCGTCCATAAGATGTACCAAACCAGTAACAAAAGTAAACTTCTGTCTCAGCATCCTGATTAATAAAAAGTCAGAAATGCAGTTTCCTTGTTTCACCTTGACTTTATGATGAGTAGTTATTTAAAACCAATTTAATCAAACAAAGGGTTCTTTTAATCACAAGAAATCAGCCACATAGCCAGGTCAATATATAATTCATATTACCCAATCGTCAGGCTATTGCCAATCCTGTAGTATCTAATATCTAAAGATTCTTTTATAAGAGAAAAGAAAGAGGAGAAAGTTCTGTAATGGGCAAGGAAAACAAATACATACATTCATTGCCAAGATCTCGGGTCAGGTCTGTAGCTCTGATGGAATAAACTGCTGGCTTGTAAGGTCTTTGGTAACTTCCAGAAGATTGGAAGGTCCTCAGTCCATTGGTTAGAATGCTCCTTTTAGTGTAAGTCCAGAGTCCAGAGATCAGAACAGGAACGAAGTAAAATGGAGATGCTTCCAGGGTTTTTAAACCTTCTCCCACGTAGCGGGAATACTCTCAGTTTTAGTTTGTGGAAAATTACAACCAAAAGATGGAGTCTAGGGTCACATGAGCAAGTCACATGCCCTTGCATGCTTTGAGTCATTGGAGCAGTCATTACCCATATTCTGGCTAAAATGTCCCCAGGAAGCTGGGAAGGGATACACTTCTTCTGTGGCCCATTATGTTCATTAATGGCCCATCAACTTGAATGATCCATTCACAGTGTGCTGGGTAGGTAGGATGTAAACTACCTGATGGGTATTAGCCCAGGAGTAAACACATTTGAAATATGAGTACATGGTCAATATTCATAACTTCAGATACAAAATGATATATGCATACAAATAGGATGATCATATTCAACAAATCATAATTTTACATTGACACCTTTATATGACATACTTCATATAAGATTTGTTGCAAAGACATAACAGTGGTAGCAACAATGATATATGTGGTAGTCATATTTTAATCATACAACATCACACCATCACTGGAGGTTTTTAAGAGCAAGTTAGACAAACAACGGACAGGAATGGTCCAGTTATTACGTACTCCTGCCTTCAGTGCAGAGGCCTGGACTAGATGACCTACTGCAGTCCCTTCCTAAAGTGATTTCTCACACTTCCCAGCCTAATGGATCTTCTTAGGATTGTTTCCTTTTATGACATCCGTAAGGAGGGGCTGCGACTGAGGCAAACCTGGGGATAAACCTCTGGCAATATCCTGCCAGGCCAAGAAAATGCCTGTGATTTAGAACAAGGACGGGAGTTTCTATAAACAGGACCCAGAACATAGTTGTATCTTTCACCCCAAACTCATAGGCACGGGAAGTAGGGGTGCCAGTGGTGCTGCAGCACCCCAAGGTTTTATGAGGGGCTGCTGGCCCCCCAGCCACTGGGCCATGTCCAGGGCCCCGCTCCTGGACCTGCATCTGAGATTCTGCTTCTGGGCCCCGACTGCTGGCTCTGGGCTCTGCTTTTGGCCCTGTATGTGGGGACCCAGCTGCTGGCTCCTGCCCAGGGCTCTGCTCTTGACCCCCCCGCCCCGCCCAGCTGTGACCACAGTCTTGCGTGGCCCCCCCCACCACCACCGCCCAAGAGACACAACCCTGCTCCCAGTCTCAGCTCAGGAAGGGGAGGACAGCATGGACAAGGGTAAGGGGGCTGGTTTTCAGCACCCCCAATACTAAAAATGTTCCAGCGCCACTGCCCAAACAAAGGGGTTCAGGTAGAAGGCAAATGAGACACTTACAACGCTGGAGAAGCAGAATCATAAGGTGATTAATATCCTCTTTTCTAAAATACAATCTGGACAAGGCACTTGCTCCTTGAACAAACAGAACAGGGGCTTTGATTTTTCTCTCTGATCCAAAATGTGGAACCTCCAAGATCATAGCAACCCCTAGCACAGTGCTGGGGCATCTGTCAGATACAGACTTCCACAAAAAATGGATTTAGGCCTTGATACAGCTCAGCACAGTACTTCATCATGGGGCTAAGTCTACTCATATTCAGCAAGGCATGTGCTTAGATCTAAGCATATGCTTAAGTGTTTTCATTTAAAGGAATAGTCTTAAGCACATACTTAAAGCACGTGTGTATATTTAGGTGTTTTGCTAAACTGAGGTCCTACACCTGCAAAGAAAAAAAGTATAATTGAAATAAACAAGGATTTGGTTAAACTGAAGAGGTCATTGCAACATTGTAATTGTGGTGGGAAAACTTAATTAATTTTCACCCTGCCTGGACTTGCATCTATGCAAATTGCTGGGAGGGAGAAAACCCTTTCTCCACAGTGGTCTCATTAGGGCAAGATAGCTGTTGCTGGGAGAAATCAGAAGTCAGACTTGGCTATAGTCTTTAATGGAAATATAATCAGCAATACATCTTTATGAAATGTGCACTGCCATCACATAATACCCACTTAGAGGTGAGGCGAGGGCTAGAGGCAGTAGTCGGAAAGCATTAGCATCCCCAGGTGGATGTAATAGGATGATAAATGCTCACTAGGAAAGGATTCATTTCAGTTTTCAAATGGGTTGGAAAGTAAAACAGAAAGTTAGTCATTTTATATCAATTTAGACAGCTCAGTACTCTAATTCAGTAATGAAAGACTTCACTGCCATCCATCCCGACTGTGTTTGCAATGCGTTAGTTAGGCAGTGTTAAGATTTCCATTAACACAGTTCCATGACAGGGGAGAAAAGGAATCCTCCTGGAATAAAACTTGATTTACATGGTAACACCGAGGGGAAATTTCTTTGTATGATCTGATATCAATTGGTTGAGTTTCTTCACTGGAGCAGAATTAAAATGTCTGGTGATGAGTGAACATTTAAATGCTCATTCAGAGATCAGCAGAACTAATCCAGTTGTTAATTGGACTGAACAGGCTCCCTTGTGAGTTTTCTGACTTTTGCAGGGCTCTGGATCTGGAATACTAGAAACAGCCTTTTTCATGGTGTGTTGTGTTGCATTGGGGGGGGAATGGTTTGGCCGTTTGGTTTGTATTTTCATGAAGTTTCTGATCAATTTGTATTTTAACAAATAGCATGCTTCATTCCTAAACATCAGGTCTCTCTTTGCAGTAGTTCCTGATGCTTTTGTGCATACATGAGCTGCCTCCTAGCTACTCTTTCATCTTCGTAGGGTGCCAGTCACTGCAGTATGTGTGAACAAATAACTAGAGTTCAGTTACAATTGCACGTTCACAGCTCTCTACAGAATCAGGCTCCTGGAACAAAGAGAACTGATTTTGCCATTGGGAAAATGTCTTTGGTACTGGTGTTTGTTTTAAACACTCCTTGATATTTTTGAGAAGCATTGTGCCTATTTTAAAAAAGGATTTGGGATTCAAACTAAATCAGTAGCAGATAGTATGGTTCATTAGATAATGCTCAGATCGGCAGTTAAGAGACCGGGGTTCTGTTCCCAGCTCTACTACTAACTTAAAGCAAATTACTTAACTTTTCTGCCTTTGTTTCCCTATCTGTGAAATGGGCATAACAAAGCTTTGCCACCTTTAAAAAGTACCTTGAGTCCAAATGATAAAAATTCTGGGTATTATCTGATTGTTTCCCAAAAAAGGTACATTGGAAATCATTCCAGTCACTATGAGCTGGCTTGTTAAGAAACTGGCCTCTGCACCTAATATCACTGCAAGAGTTGATGCCTTCTGGTGGGATAATGTTTAATGAAAATATTTGTTTTAATGTATCCAAATGAACAGTGATAGCATAGCATCCCAATTGAACTATATATATACCACTTGGGGATTTTTAACTGAAAAGAACAAAGGTCTTGTATTCACAGCACTAGATTGGTACTCAATGTGGTTTCAGTGTCATGCTCTGTCACAGACTTCCTATATTACTTTGTGAAACTTATTTAATCACTTATCTAAATAATGACAATACTACTTCCTTTTTCCCCACCCTTCTTTGTTTTTGTCTATTTAGATTATAGGCTCTTCAGGAGAAGGACTTTCTTATTATGTATTTATACAGTGGCTGGCACAGTCATATTCTCATTTCAGTTGGGACCTCTAGTGTGCTACTCTAATAAAAATACTGATAATTAACTCATTCACATTTCTGCCATTGCTGTCAGTTAGCAAACAGAGGACCCATGTAAACTACAGTTACAAGGAGATAGCATTCACTCTGATCTCTTTGTAGCGTATCATTTCTGTACATCACATATTGCCTCCTTTGTGATTATCTTGCTTGAGAGTATTTTACCATGTCTATAGCAGGGGTCTCAAACATGTTGCCCGCGGCCGCATATGGCCCGCCACGCCTTCCCCCCATGCGCTCCGACTTGCCTGCCCTAGAGCAACTCCAGCCTGGCACCGGGGCAGGAGGCTCTAGGCAGCCGAAAACACGTGGCTGCAGCCCCTGGGGGAGGGAGAGAGGCACAGAGCTCTCTTCCAGGCACTGCCCCTCTCCGCTCCCATTGGCCGGGAACTGGGAATCGCAGCCAATGGGAGCTTTAGGGAGGTATCTGGAGATGCGGCCATGGCAACAAAGAGTCCCGCTTCCTCCCTTCCTTCTCCAGGTTCCAGGCATTTCTGGGGGCGCGGGGATGTGGGGGAAGGGAACAAAGCAGGCAGGCAAGTCGGGAGCCTGTTCTGCCCCCTCTCCACCCATCCTGCAGCTCAGCCCCCTGCCCTGAGCCCCATGCTGCATCCCTGCACCCTCACCCCTTGCCACACACTACACCCCTCCTGCAGCCCAGCTCCCTGTAACATTGTGCACATCAACTCCCTGCCCTGGACCCTTGCCACACCCCTCCTGCATCCCCTGGGAGTAGGAAGGGGGCAGAGTTGGGGTGGGGGTTTTGGGGAAGGGGTTGGAGTGGGGACAGGGAAGGGGTGGGCAGGGGCAGGACCTCATGGAAAGGGAGGAGGGGCAGGGTGTCCGTGATACGGCCCTCAGGCTAATATGCTAATCCTCATGGCCCTCATGGTCATTTGAGTTTGAGACCCCTGGTCTATAGGATATTTTAAAATAATGGAAGATTATGAGTGACACATTTTGGACATGGCTGTTTGTGCAAGCAGTGAATCCTGACTAAAATTCCTGCAAAGTGTCCCCAGCATTTTGCAAATACTTCAAGATTAGCAACTCTTTACACTGATTGCTTACAAAAGACTATGACTGAAGCACTAATGGAAAGCTTAAATGTTGGGGCAGAATAGTTGTCAGGTACTGCTTGTACAAAATGTGCATGCTTACAAGTATTTGATAGAAATGCAGAGAACGGCTTGAGAAGTTTCAAATAAGCAGTTGAGTTTGACTTTATGATATACCATAGTTAGGTATGGGAGTGGATTGCTCAGCCTTCATCCCTATAGCCGTGAAGTGTTCATGTAGCCAGATGTATTGGAGACAAACGTGATCAAGGAGGAAAGACTGGTTTCCAAAAGCTACCCCCGTTTTATCCCAAGCAGTGAGTATAGACCCAGGACCACACAGTTTTTGTTAATCCCTCTACACCTGCATTCTTTGTTCTCACTTGCACTAGTCTGCCTACCTCATAATACGCAAGAATACTGAGCTAATGACCCACTCACGTCCCTATATAGTTTCTGTCCATATTGTTGTAATGTATTTGTGTAAATAAATTGTAGTATTTCATTAGCTACATCTGCCCTATTGTACTTGCAGAGCACTACTTATACCTAATAGTTAGATATAGTGAGGTACTACTTATTCTTGTCTCTAAAACTCATTGGAACAGGATTAAAATTGTGCATAGTTAAATATAAACAGTATAATATACAAAAATATTAATAGAATATATAGCCAGGAGGGATGGAATTAAAAGCAAAATATTTGAAACTCAGGTTTTCCTTTGAGGGAGATGTTCAAAGGCCTAAAGAGGAGTTAGGTGCCACTAGCCCACATATCAGAGATACTTTCAGAAAATGAAAAAGCAGAAGTTTGAGATTAACCGCACTTCCCCTCCCATTTCATAAGCCCTTAATTATATAATCATCATCAAATAGCGAGCCACATTCTTCTCAAACCTCAAAATCGGAGATCAGGTTCTAATCCTCCAGTATTGCATACCTGTTGCCAGAAAGACAACTAAGCTAACTGTTCCTCAGTGGTACACAATAGCCAGCCACTTCTGAATTATCAAAGGTCTGAACTGGAGGATGTTCATTCTTTCTGCTCAACAGCATAGTGGTTCTATTACCCTTGCTGGAAATAGTATCAAGCCTGTGGAAGAAAAAGATTTAATTGGCTTAGGGTAACCCCCACTACTTAAATAGCTGCTAAAGGAATGGCACATTTCCTCAGACATTCCATATCTATATTTTGCTGCTTGGCTTATTTGTTCACAGATACTACAGTGAGGTTACACAAAATGGCTAGGCCTGTCCTGAGGAGGTAGGCTTTCTGAAACTATAGTGACTTCAGATACTTGCATTTGAGCACCCCCTAGTCCATCACCACCAGTGTTGCTTTGCTTCTTGAGAGATACATTTGAACTGCAAGTATTTTTGTGCTAAAGATGTTAGTAAAAAACCAAAACATTTCCTAAAAATCAGTTTAAGCCCAGTGGCTGGGCCGAGTGGTAATGAAATTGCAAAGAATATCTGAGCTGAATTCACAAGCTGCTTACATTTGACACTTAG
The DNA here is from genome assembly GCA_007922305.1 of Dermatemys mawii. Taxonomy (NCBI): domain Eukaryota; kingdom Metazoa; phylum Chordata; order Testudines; family Dermatemydidae; genus Dermatemys; species Dermatemys mawii. The sequence goes on from ML677351.1 coordinate 19,911,485, forward strand.
ATTGGAGAATGAATTCTTATATGCTGCCTAGGGATTCATGCACAGGGTGGTGTTTCATGTGCATTGAGCTGAGAATATACCCTAAAGTTCAGCATGATGAGTAATGGCTGATATTTGAAGCTTACAATCTCTTGACAACACTACCTTTCATTTTAAAGCAAATAGAAGAACTGCTTTTTTAGAAAAAAGCACAATGAAGGTCAAAAAGGTAATACTTAAAATATTTAAGTGTATATACTGAAAATAATAATTCAGATTTATTCATTAGAGGTTTTCACTACAAACTGTCTACACTTAAAGTTCACTTCTTCACATGGTGTATATTTTACCTTGGCGGCTTAATACTTCCGCTATGTTTGTTCAACATTTGACTAGTAACATTTATTATGCATAATTCTTTCAGTATGGTTTGGGCTCATTTTGGTGTGCTTCATAGAAATTCTTTCCCCTTCCTAAAAATGAAACCCTGGGTCAGAGGTTATGCCTAATCTGTACCATACCCTCATTATCAATGTGCTTCTGCTGAGACCTGACTTAGTTTCTACTTCATTCAGGGCCCCTTACATCCACACACTCCAGATATGAAACATTCCCCTTCTGGGGGTCCACTTTCTTAATACCTGCATAAACTCTTTCAGTATATAACTCAAACCTGTATGTCATCTCCATACTTTCAGTTAGCCCAGCCCCACCTCCCTAAGGGTCTGTCTTCCTGCTTCCCTATTACCTCTTGTATGAAGTTTGGCCTTCTCTAGACGACCTTTCTGGCCTGACTAAAGACTGTCCAGGAGCCTTTTTACTTCCTACAGCAACTGCAAGCATCAACCAAAGACCTGCCTGCAGCTGTCTCCTCCTTTATAAAACCCAGATGCCTTCCTTCAAGGCCTACCAGGCAGCACGTAATCAGTCCCAGGTACACTAGGCCTTGCTCCCTTTTTCTGAGGGGCTAGTTATTTGTCACATACTTCAAATGATAAGACTTTTATCCTTATAAGATGGGAAGTAAGAGAGAGCAAAAATAATACTCTCGCTGATTGGAAGAGAAAAAACAAATCCACAGTCATGCTGCATTGCTTAGCAAAACTGTGGGGAATAGGAAACAAAGCAAAAATGGAAGAGAGTTGCCAAACCTGTATGTTGTTAGCAGCTGCTCTCTGAAAATGAGAAGGCACACCAGAATAGAAACTCAAGAGAGAAGTGATGCACCTGCACAGTGCTGAGTGCCCTCTGCTCCCTTTAGTTGATTAGTGTTAAGGATATTTTGTAGCTGTCAGGATCAGACCATAAATCCTTCCATTACACTGGTAACTATGAACATTTCCTATCTAATAGCCTTTTGCTCCAAACTAACTAGTATTTAAAAGTGATAGGCCTCTTGGAAGGCTAAAATCCAAAGCCTTTCATAGCAGCCATACTTTCCATGACATCTCAGGCCATTGGTGAAACAAAAAGGAAGAAATCCTGACTAAATGGATTAATCTGATTGGTTTTTAAAAGGACAACCACTCTAAAATGTACTCCATCTCCCATTATGTAGGATAAGAGCTTCAACCCTTGTAATTGAAATATTATCTTAATTATACTAATTACAGAGCCAGAATGAGAGAGGACTCAGAGTGTTACTAATGTGAGCTGCTAATTACGGTCTACTGGAATACTGACAGTGTAATTGCTTACATTTGTGTGTACACATCAATTTAGGAATAAACTGTAACTCTATATAATATGTTATAGGATGGTAGAAGAGATCACATTGTTAAATACATTAAAGGTAATGGCTTTGTTTTATCCCCAAGTAGCAAATTAAACCAGCTGGTTCATTTTCTTTTATGTGTGGGTGGGAGGGGGTTGTTTGAATTGTTTTGTAACTAGTGTGCATTTTGACTTGTATCATGTAATACAATTGTTTGCTTAACTTTGCACAATGATTCTCTTCAGCTGCATGCAAGAACTAACGCTCAATATAAAATACATTTTCCTCTGTAATTACTTGTTTGTTATCCATATATCCCTTCCATATAAACCTTCTTTAAAGACAGACAATGACAAACTGTAATCACTAAAATACAGTAACTACTTGGCTTCTGAGGCAAAGCTTACACTATCCATAAAAGTTTGGGCTCTAGCCAGCAAAAGAAATTTCTGGCATGAAAATTCAGGCTTTTGGTGGTTTAAAGGGGATTTATTTTTGTCTCTTAATGAGCACTGAGTTACATACTTCAGAGATTTTGGAGAACATTTTTGTTGATGATGATTTATTATGACTATTGGCAACATGGATTCATGAGGATGGCAGTTATAAATGTTTGTTTCCTGGAGAGGGCCTGTAGAGGAGAGCAGGGGACTGGCAAATAGGAGTCTTGAGTTCTGTTCCCAACTCTGTCACTGACTTGATGTGCAAGAGTGGGCAAGTTTCTTAAATTGTAAGGGGTGATACCAACCATTCTTAGGTTTTCTGATGTTTCCCTTATGAAAAACTGAAAACAGATCTGATAACTAGGTAAAATTTTTCAGCCAAAACTGTTTTCTGCTGAAAAATGCACATTTGGATCAACAAAATCTTTTGTGAAATTGTTAAATTAACTGAGGTGTTTTGGTCTGGAATTCTTTTTAAAATAATTATAAATATTTTCATTTGACACTTTCAAGATGAACAGTATGATTTCTTTTTTTTTAGTGAAAGTAACTTTTAGTTCCAATTTTGCTTTAAATTCATGTAAAAAATTAAAATGAAATATTTTATAGAATCCTGGAAATGTAGGGCTGGAATGGACCTCTAAAGGTCATCTAGTGCTCTGCACTGAGGCAGGGCCAAGTAAACCTAGACCAGCACCTCCAGGTTTGTCCCACTTGTTCTTAAGAACCTTCAAAGATGGGACTTGCACAATCTCCCTTGGATTCCTGTTCCAGAGCTCAACTGGCCCTATAGTTTTCCCAGTATCTAACCTAAATCTCCTTTGCTGCATATTAAGCTTATTCATTCTAGTCCTACCTTCAGTAAACATGAAGAAGAGTCTATCATTATCCTCTCTATAACCGCCCTTCTCATATTTGACGACTGCTGCCAGGTTCCCCCACAGTTGTCTTTTTCTCAAGACTTAACATACAGGTTTTTTTTAACCTTTCCTTATGGGTCAGGTTTTGTAAACCTTTTATCATTTTTGTTGCTCTTCTCTGAACTGTCTCCAATTTGTCTGTCTCTTCCCTAAAGTGTGGCCCCCTGAATTGGACACAGTTGCCATATGAGGTCTCACTAGGGCTGAATAATGTCTCGTGTGTCTCACATATGACACTCCTATTAATACACCCTAAAATGACATTAGTCTTTTCCACAATTGCATCACACTGACTCATTCATTTTGTGATCCAAGGTAAGCCCCAGATCCTTTTCAGCAGTACTACTACCTAGCCAGTAATTCTCCATTTTGTAGTCGTGTGTTTGATATTTTTTCCTTCTGAAAGGTATGACTGTGTTTATGGGGGCATGCAGTGGGCAGCCACTGCCGACTCAGCTAGCATGGGTATAAAGAGATAGTGTGTAGACAGTGAGGCCTGGCTAAGGTGAGTAGATTGGAGTGCCCTATATGCCTGAACCCCAGGGTATGTCCCCTACACAGGCTCTCTGTATCTCTTGGCAGTATCTCCCATGTCTACGTTGCTTTTTTTTAGCAGTGTGGTGCCTTTCTCCACCAAAATGAAAGGCAGTGGCCATGGGGAGGCAACTGGGAAATTCTCCTGCCTCACAGAAAGGCTCCAGCAGCTTCATCCCTGTTGGACTCTTTCCCCACTACCTCCTCCATCTGGAGCCTTTCACTGAAGCATGTAGCTACACACAGTGTGCCTGTATTCTACACACTGCAGTAAGCGTAACCATAGTTATAGTATAGTACTCTGCAATTGTCTCTGCATTTCATTGTGTTGATTTCAGACCAATTCTCCAATTTATTAAGGTTATTTTCAATTCTAATCCTATCCTTCAAAGTGCTTGCAACCCCTCTGTGAAGGGGCACACCCTCACTATAGTAGAGAGGAGATGAATGAGCTCTGGGAGGGCCTGTTTAGAAGTAGTGAGGTGCACCTGTAAGGCTTGCTCTGCCTGGAAGTGAGGTGTTTAAAGAGGGACAACTGCCACAGGAAGGGGTAGTGTACAGGAGGAGGTTTCTCACACCTCAGAGACTTGTAAGCAGAGACAGATCAGTGAAGTGGGAGAACTGCAGGCCTCATTGCTCCTAAAACTGCATAGACCAGCTGCCCTAAAAGGAGGGGCTGGAGGACAATCTTTAAATACATGATCACATTCTATTTTTCCTCACAAGATGTCTGCTTTGTTCAGGGCACAAGATAATGTTCACTTAATGAGCAGCTATGCAATATTTTATTTACATTGTCCAAAGTGTGGCCCATGCCCTATTTACTGCATACTATTCAAATCCTGATCTAAAAACAGAATTAACATCATTAGCTTTTCTACAGTGCTTATCAATATAGTGTCTGCTTCAGAAATATTAACTGATTTATCTTTCATCAGTGTTGGGGGGAGGGGAGTTTACTCTCATTTTAAAAATAGGGAACTGAGGCACACAGAGGTTAATATCAAAAGTATCCACTAATTTAGGATGCTCAAATTAAGATGCTTAGGATCTGTTTTTTCTTACTATTTATATGTAAACTTGGTAAGTTCAGAGCAGAGCTTCCATTGATTTCAGCTGCAGTTGTGAGTGCTTAGCACCAGTGCTGGGTAGGAAACTACTTTCATGTTCCATAGTTATTTTCACAGCAAGACAAAGATAAGACCTTTCAAAGACTTTTTTTGTTGAAACACCCTTGAGAGAGAGCCAGCCCATAGCCCAGAAAAACCAACAGCTGGTGTGTCAGGATTCCCTCCCGACTCTGAACTCTGAGGTACAGATGTGGGGACCTGCATGAAAGACCCCTGAGCTTATTTTTACCAGCTTAAGTTAAAAACTTCCCCAAGGCAGAAATCCTTTCCTTGTCCTTGGATGGTATTGCTGCCATCACCAAGTGATTTTGACAGAAATTCAGGAAAAGGGTCACTCCCCTTACTGCACCACCCTGCCTAGCAAATTTCATGCCCGGACCTTCAAAACATGGAGTCGTTAGAGCTTCAGTGACCCAGTGGCTTTCTTTGACATGGAAATTCTCCTCTAATCTTGTTCTTGGAAATGGCTAAAGTGTTCTTGCTGAAACTTGTCAAAAAACCTTCAGCCTAAGATGGGTACCTGACCGAGGGAATTTCAAAGTTAGAAGCAACTGAAATCAGGGTCTCATATGGGAAATATTGTACAATCTTAACTATAATATGCACTGCCTGTAAAATCTTCATTGAGACACAAATATGGTAGAGTTAAAAACAGTGCAGAACTGTGAAGCTTAGTTAAGGAAATGTGTATATATATTGTATTAAAGAGAAATGAACCTACTTTCTAATATATGAAACTAAACACAATTTATCTTGAACGTTAGATTAATGACCTAACGGTTGAAATCCTCAAACATTTTAGTAAAAGCCTGTGTGGCTGTGATATTATCTAATAAAAATGTCTATGGAATTCCTAAAACAAGATATTAAATGCCTTACTGAAAAAAAGCCTCACAGTGCCTTGCTGTTTTATGAAACAATCAGGCTTCTGGGAAGCTTAACAAGACATAAGATACAGCCATAGGTCTCTAAAACCCTAGAACTTGAGAATACTACCTACCCTGCTCAGTTCACTTCCGTACCCTGGGGAAGATTCTGCCCATTTCACATGTCTGAGTTATTTGAGGAAATCGCTTTGATCATTGGTAACTGATACTGAGTATTAGACTGTCTTATCTGTGCAGTTTCTAGAGATTACCATAAAACTTCAGAAAATGTTAAATTGGCAGTAGAGTGCAGATAAAAGTGGGGGTGGGAAAGTAAATAAACTGCCGTGGAGCTGTGACAACATCTGGAGGTTTTCGGCCTTGGTAAAGACTACTGGATCTGTCCTTCACGGGCACTAAATATATAATACTCCTAGCATTTTTTTTGTGTGTAAGGAAATAACCTGCCTCCAAACATCTTAACCAGTCTGATTTTTAGGCCTGTGTATAGCAGAGTTCACACTGTCGCTATTAATCTAGGATCTCCTTTGCTAAACAGACATAGTCTGGATGGTCTCTGACCTCTTAGATTTCTGTTACAGGTTTTTGGTAATGTTCACTAAAGATTATTCTTGATGTGTCTAAAAACTCAGGTGTGTGTTGGAAAGACTCCATTCTGTCCTGTCTGAGGGAGTTTCAAAGCTTGAGCTCCTTAAGTGTGCTATCTGCCAGTTAATACCAACTAGCTACCATACATCTCTTTCAACAAACGTGTGCGGAGTGTGTAGGCTAGCATGTTTGAATGTGTTGGTTAACTCATTAATTACTCTAGTGTAGCCATCGCCCCTTGGATATCTCTAAGTATAGTAACACTGGTTTTCTTACCTGCAATCTTGGTGTTCTCTAAATATTGTCAGGTTTGCAATTGCTGGGCTCTTCTACTTTATCCTAGGCTTGGAGGTGGACCAAACACTCCTTCCTTTAAGGTCTAACTATTGAAAGTGGATGTTCTGAGACGTCAGGTAAGCAACTGTGCATGCTGGAGTCTGATCTTACATAGTCACTCACAGGTATACTGCCACTGAAGATGAGAGTTCATTCAGCTGTAACTTTTGGAGAACTGGTCCTTTGCAAAGTTCTAGTTCCATCCAGAGACCACTGCCAACACCTACTTCAGCTCTGCCTTCCTGTATACATACACTGCAATGAAATCCCCATATCCTTTTTTTTAAAATGATGTTTACAGCAAGTCAATTTTAGATTGCATTTTCCAGGGAAAGTATAGTGGTTCTCAGCCTTCATATTTCACATGTATCAATCAAATCTGTTCCTGGCAACTGTTGAGTTTACCTCTTCACATAGTAATGCTTGGGATTTTAATCTGAGGTCTCAGTACTTTACATAGAAAGGTAAATACTATTATCCCCATTGATAGAAGGCTAAATGAGCATAAGGAGGATAAGGGCTAGAGCCTTGGTTTCTCAAGTCCAGGAACTGGACTTTAAGGGAGCATCAGTTGGTGGAGACCTAGTGTGCTCCTATGCTAGCCACTCTTGGTTCCTTCCAGTATGAGAAGGATTTTGAGTAAAACTGGAGGGATGGACAGAGAGTACATGAGTCAGGAAGAGAGGAAGAAGGTTCATAAATGTGTTTTGATATTGACTCTCAGAGAAGTTCCTTGGGAGCTGTTATTTACTGGCACTAGTTAAAGTGGAAATGAGGCTGCTCTAACTTGCACTGCAGGGCACTTGAGTTGAGGAACAAAGGAATGAGTAGAAAGCTAACTAGCAGCCATGTATTCCCTTCCCTTCCTCTGATTGCTCTAATACAAGAGGGGTTCTATCCTGAAGTATGTTGTCAGGCCATGCAGCGGTAGAGCTGAGACTCGGACACTGAATTGAGAGCCTGACGATCAGTGAATCATCAGACAGCCACCCTGCATTTCAGGGAACACTAACGAAAAATTGTGTTGGGTCATATTCGTATGAGCTTCAGTTCTGAAGTTTTCATTGCCATTGTAGTATAGTAGAACCTCAAAGTTACGAACACCTCGGGAATGGAAGTTGTTTGTAACTCTGAAATGTTTGTAACTTTGAACAAAACATTCTGGAAGTTCTTTCAAAAACTTACAACTGAACATTGACTTAATACACCTTGAAACTTTACTATGCAGAAGAAGAATGCTGCTTTCCCTTTATATTAGTAGTTTACATTTAACACTGCACTTTATTTCTTTTTTCTTTTTCCTTTTTATTTTTTTTGGCCTCTGCTGCTGCCTGATTGCATTCTTCTGGTTCTAAATGAGGTACATGGCTGACTGGTCAGTTCATAACTCTGAGCAAGCGATGTGTAAAAAGATTTGCCTTGTTGTCTTGTTCACGCCACTCACGCAAGCAGCATTTCAGACTTAATCGCCTTTGAAGAGATGGAACAACACTATTAACAAAGCACTTTAAGACCATGCCTTTTTGCAGAGTTTTTAATGATCTAATTTTGTAATTATGATAACTGGAATTATTCATCCCATTTAATTTGATCTTTTTTTCTAGCACTGGTGATTTATTTGTTACAGTCATAGTTGCCTAATTTAAAATTTACAGCTAATTCAATATTGCTGTATTTATGCTTTCTAATCTGCTATGTTGCTTGTTTCACACAGTGAAATTTTAATAAAGCAAATTTAGTTCCATAGAGGTTATTAAATGTGGGTTTGATACTCTTTTGTGACTGTAGTGGGAATTGCAAGGGCAGACTCCTCTTAGGATCAGATCATGTATTGTTAGTAGGATCAATATACTATCTGTTCTTTCCACTTGAATATTTAATCCAACATATCAGTAATGATTTAGTCATAGGAAGTATGGCCAGCCCCTATCCTGCACTCCAGTTCATGTGCATGGACCTTTTCACTTCTACGGAGCCCCTTTGAAATCGGTGGGATCAGATTACAATACTGGGACCTACACTTGTACCAAATGTCTATAAGTTAAAAATGTGCAAGCTTCATAACCTCAATTTATTTTCAAGTTTGTATTACCTTGGTATTATATGTATCTATTGCTACATTATTCTATAACTTTTATGTTAAGGAAGAAGTAAAAAAATCCACGAGCACTTGTAAAAAATCCATATGCTAACAATCTGTGTGTTTTGTTATTGCAGAGGAACATAGTCAAATGTCTTTGACTACCTTTTTAAAGAAGTTCACTGAAGTACACACAATGATTTTTAACATTTTATTTGTTCATGCAGTAAACAAATACAGTACCAGGCTCAGACAATAAAAACACTCACATAAAACGAGAATTCAGTGAGCTCGATACTAGGACTATCTAGTTAATAAGGTACAGAATGTCCCTATTTATTAACTAAGTATTAATAGTAATGAAATATTCATTTAATATCCATAAATAACACAGGGAAGCAATCTCTTATCCATTGAGTGATCCTTGTTTCTTGCAGGTCTCCCTAACTCTGTCCTGCTCTATAGGAGCTTTTTATTGCATCCTAAGTTTATATAATATTGTACTCAGCTGTAGTTACAAAAGCACACATCCTATCACTCACTGTATTTTTTTAATGCCCATTAATAGCACTTTAGAGTTCTAATTGTTTCCGAAGACACTATTCAACGTCTTTTGAAGTCTTTTGAGCTCTCTAATGTCTCACAATAGGCCATCTGATGTCAATGGACCTTTCCCAGTGGCCTGAGAGTAACATCTTGTTTTGGAGATCAAAACTTCATGCTAATTAAGGTCTCTCTCATGTCTGGTGATTTACATCATCTCAGAGGCACACAATATAACTGCTCAAATTTTGCTTACAATGTGGAATACAGAGGTTATGAGTGACATTAATGCATGCAGCAACTCACAAACGTTCAATAAAGTTTAAACACATTCTTATCACCATACTATCTATTTGAACAATACTAACCCACAGGTGATCCAGACTGATTCCAGCTATGTATTTGTCAATGTTCCATTGATGTGGGAACATTAGCAGGAGCTGGCACCTGGTTTGCCAGCATCACAAAGCCATACCATATGTCAGAGAGCAATACATAAATTCCAGAGGGTTGGATCATTCCACTAATATCTTTTCTTGTGAGGGAGGAGTTTGAAGACTTTGGAGGTATTTTTCTGTCTTCTAAGGAGAAACTGAATGACACGATTGTCTCACCATTCTTAATATACAGTGTTGCTGGGTATTTAATAAAATACTTCGAGTCCATCATCCTAGCCAACTGTTTTACTTAGGTAAAAATTGCCTGCATTGGAACCACATCATGGGCATAATCTTGAAAAAGCAATATTTTCAATGTTGGTTCTTCCCATAACAGCTCCTTTATTTCCTCTGGATTGTTGCATTATAAACGCCTTAGAGATAAATTTCAAGATCTTCACAATCAGTGCTCCAGGCCAGCCTCCTGAAGCTGGCTTGGCAACAAGGGAGTGATATGCCCGTTCAACTTAAAACAAAAATTTACCAGCAGATCTAAGAGCCTTAGTTCAGGAGCAAATTTAGAGGGTTTACCATTTTCTATTGCCTCAGGAACACCCACAAGTCTGCTGTTACATCGTTGTGAGCAGCTTTCTAGCTGAATTAGCTTGGTCTTAATAGCCTTGATATCATTTCAGTTCTTCCTAACTTGTAATTTATTCTCCTTGAAATCAACTTCCACTTCAGAAATTGTTTTCTGCTTTACCCATCCACATGGATAGAGCTGGCAAGGCACTCTGAATCGCAGTCATGGTGGTTTGTAGGATAGAAACTGTAGATTTAAGTCCAATAGTATCTGCAGACACCTGCTGGAACCCAGCTGATGGCTGTCCTGCATCAGGCTCAGGCACCATTTTGTTTGTAGAAGGCAGGGAGGAAGATTTCCTTTGTTATGTACTTTTGCATTCAGAGAGAAAGATGCAGAGCTGGCAGATTAGTCATGCCAAAATCATTAAGCATGGCTCCTTGTAGGCTGTGATAATTGCATCTAATGTAGATACAATGAAAACTTCTGGCAGCCTGAACAAATCATTAACTAACATGTAGTAAAATAATTTTCCATATACTTTTCTTTTAAGTAATATTAACTGTTCTGTGACTACAGATTTGTAAATAATGTTAATAAAAGCTGCAGTAACTTCTATTTGATCACATCAGATTGAAGGGTCTACCCTTTCTGACATCTTCAGCGGGCACATTATACAAGACAAAACCAGTCCATTATGATCAAAGATTTTCTGACCTCATTAGAGGGGCAGACAGGTGTATCCTTTAATCATTGCCTAAAGGCCTCAGGGAACCCTTGTTTCATTCCAAGACTCCCTGGATTAGTCGACCACTTTGCTGAAACTTTCAATATCTTGTGGAGACTAAACTGAGTGGTTGAATGCTCAATGGTTATAGCATTGAGAGGCTCAGGAGACATCTATGAGGCTCATCTGTATAAGAGAACTATTAGACCAAGCAGGGAAAAAATCACTCTAATTGCAAATTTCATTGCTTTTCCTGTAAATCTTGAGGTAAACTGCTGTTGACAGGATCTTGAACTAATTAACAAACAGTTTAGCACCCCATGCTGTGTGATGTTTATACAGAGCTGTGTAACAACTCCATTGAAGCTTTATCCTGAATCCAAACTTCCAACAGATTCTCCTAAAATTAAACAGACTGTTTGAAGTGTCAGAATGATCTGCAGGCCTCCTGTCTGATACATGGCATGCATGACTCTGGGGTCAGTGTTCATTAATTAACTGTAATCAAATAAGGAAAAAACCTAATCTGTATTCAACAACTATTATCTTCAGTATAGAAATTACCTTCTACTTCTGCTAAAATGAAATAATCCTCTTCCCTTTACTGGAGAAAGTTACTGTAGATCTTAGGCGCCCTTGTGAAAGCTTTTTATTAAATTATTAAAATGTTATCTGAAGTCTTATTTAAAAAAAGGAATTGAAAACCTAAACTTGTTCAGATTAAGTGTTTCTCTAGACTTTACTGCTTTGCGATTTCTCACTGGATGGTATTTAAATGCATTGTCACCTCTGTACATCTCAAACACTTAAAGACATAAAATGTCCTGGGTTTCAATTACAATATATAAAAAGAATCAGATAGGTAGCCGTGTTAGTCTGGAATTGCAAAAGTGACAAAGAGTCCTGTGGCACCTTAAAGACTAATTAAAGTATTAGAGCATAAGCTTTCGTGGGCTAATACCCACTTTGTCGGATGTGTGCAGTGGAAGTATCCTGCCTCTGGATACTTCCACTGCATGCATCCGACGAAGTGGGTATTAGCCCGCGAAAGCTTATGCTTCCTGTGACGGAGTCAGACCAGAAGGATATAGGAGAGTGCTAGAAGGCAGGTATATTAGTCTCAGGATGTGCAGGTCCTTGTTCCCTGGATAGCCAAACAAAGGCTACTCCAGGCCAATCAAGACACCTGGGGCCAATTAAGAACCTTCTAGAAAGGAGTA
>ML677351.1:19923555-20067408 GCA_007922305.1 Dermatemys mawii
AAAACTTCTCCCAAGGGAACAGAAGTATGCTGTGGTCGAGAGGGAATGCCTTGCCGTTAAGTGGGCCATGGAAACACTGTGATACTACCTGCTAGGTAGACAGTTTACCCTCGTGACTGACCATGCCCCTCTTCAGTGGATGCAGCGGAACAAGGAGAAAAATGCAAGAGTGACTAGATGGTTCTTATCCCTCCAACCCTTTCATTTCCGCATACAACACAGAGCCGGAAGTCGCCACGGCAACGCAGATGGCTTATCACAGGTGCACTGTATGTCGACCCAAGTTGCCCAACCCCTTGGTGTTGAGCAGGGGGGAGGGATATGTGACGGAGTCAGACCAGAAGGGTATAGGAGAGTGCTGGAAGGTAGGTATATCAGGCTCAGGATGTGCAGGTCCTTGTTCCCTGGATAGCCAAACAAAGGCTACTCCAGACCAATCAAGACACCTGGGGCCAATTAAGAACCTTCTAGAAAGGAGTAGAAACAGCTAGCCTAATTGGGACACCTGAAGCCAATCAGGGACTGGCTGAAACCACATAAAAACCTCCCAGTTAGTCAGGTGGGTGTGGGTGTCAGGAGCTGTGGAAGGAAGTTATGCTGTTGGTGAGACTGAGTGTAGGACAACATATCATACTGAAGGAAGGAGGCCCTGAGGTAAGGGTGAAGTGGAGTTTGAAGAAGCAGGGACTGCTGTGGGGAAGTAGCCCAGGGAATTGTATTGTGTTTTGTGCCTAAAAGGTCAGCCATCTTAGCTGATACTATTAGGGTCCCTGGGCTGGAGTCCGGAGTAGAGGGCGGGCCCGGGCTCCCCCCTTTTTCCATCTTCCATACTGGCCTGTGATGAAGGCAACTCACTAGGTGGTGACTCTTGCCAATTATACTGAGAAAGGGAGGTCACTCTGGGGCCTAGATGAGTTTCTGAGGCCCCTAAATCTGCCAGGAAGCGTAGGACCCACAAGTACAGACTTGGAGCTTTGTCACATTCCATACTTTAATTAGTCTTTAAGGTGCCACAGGACTCTTTGTCACTTCTGCAATATATAAAAAATCGCTGGCGTCAGAAAGAAAATAATTGTTTTCTCAAAGACCCTTTATCTGGTTCAGACTGACTTTTTAGATCCAGATTGCCCCCACCACGTTCTTGAACAGAAGGAACTCAACTTCGATACCACTGCAAGGAGGTATGGAAGAGAGGGACTGGTACCCAGCATATTATCTGATATAACTCCCCCCCACACACACATTTTCCCACTTAATGGGACTCTAAGGAAGCTCTTGCATGGGCACATCATAGCACTCGGGCCACACTGGGTTTTAGGAATGGGTGCAAGTGTAGACAGACAGGGACAAGCTGTTGTGCAGCATCTAGCTTGCTTTTCTGATCACATACACTACTGGAAGTTGCTGCTGCTTCAAGCAACAGCATTAACTTCTTTTGTGGCTGCTGCTACCCAGCTTTACGCTGTTCTGCGAGTAGTATCATAGCTCCTGTTAGACTGATGCTGTCAAGGGGAAAGGAGCCCCTTGAGTGGAGAGAACCCAGATTTTTATGGGCCTTCCTGCCTCCATCTGGATGCTCTGTATGATCTGCAGGATTTAGGGGCTTGCCCACTTCAGTTATATCCCCCTCCTGAGAGAACAATTTTCCCCTCTGAGTGGTAAACGTTGCTGAGAGCTCCCCTTCTGTTCCCACCCTTGTGTGCCTCAGTGGGTGGGGACAGTTTTTTGCGTAGATATTTCTATGTATATTGTTTACACCCTGCATAACTCTTTACACCGTCAGTTATGTGTCTGAACTGCCACTCACACTGAGTATATTTGAGGCTAAGCTTGAAAAGATTTGCACGCATGTTTAACTTTAAGCATCCGTGAAATCGGCTTGAGCTCCCGCCAAACTGTTGCACAAAAAGTGAACACCTTATTTCCCCTTCTTTAAGTATGAGCTTGTGCATAATTGTAAGCAACAATCTCTCCTGACTGTGCAATTTGTCTCTGTACTCTGTAAGGGAGCAATTTTTTCTCAGTCTAATTTTACCCTGTAAGAAATGGCTCTCCACCATTTGCACTGCTGAATGCTAATAGCTTTTTGTATTAGCAGAAGAGGATAGATTTATCAAAGATCACAGTTCTTATGGAAAAATGGCAATATTTGCATCTCAAGAGGCTAGTGCAAGCTGCTCATGAGTTTATGGAAGTCTTTGGCCTTTCTTTAGGCCTCCTTAGGATACGTGATTTAATTTAGCCCTAATGAGCTAAAGTGGTTGTGGCAAGTGCTTGTTAAAATGTATAGTAGCCTTAACAAAGCGTTTTACAGGGTGCAGATTTTCCCAGATTCATGTAGTTTCAGCACCTGTTCATTACAAGCGTTAAATCACCTTATCTTAGTGTTATTTATAACTAAACCATCTTCACTGAAGGCTGCAGTGTGTGAAACTGGTTCATAAGGATTCAGGAAAATGCAGACTGATGTACATAATAGAAACCAAGGCATTTAAAAAAAAACAAAAACCCAGACTACTGTTCAATATGCCTGAAAATAGCGTTGCAGCGCAGAGAGTTTAGTTATACAATCAACTTTTGTTTTGACTATGAAAAGGATTTGCAGCCACAGGCTTGCCACTCTAAATCAGCTTCCCTATTCATTAGCTTTGCCTTGTATCACACAGCCTGTGTAATATAACTAGATTGCCCATGATAATACAAGGTATGCTCTAGCTTCAGAAATGGCAACTACCTAGCTCTCATGTCCTACAAAGTAGCTGAAACTTAACGAAGACTGCAGCTGCTATGAGCTTTAGCACATTACCATTTCTCTGGTGTAAGCCATAATTCAAGTCTAGTTGGACTTAGATAGTGAGGCAACTTTTACTGATCAATCCAGTCATTGATGTCAGCAAATCCTAACTTTTGCTACCAATATTATCACATTTCAAATATTATTTGACTAAGTTGTTCTGAAATTCTGACTCTCATTGACGCTGGACTATTTTTCATGTTGACTTCTGTTTGAAAAGTGTTTTCTTTTACAGTTAAGAGGCTGGACTGCATTCTAACAGGTAGGTATATAGGATAAATTGGAGTTGGCTGGCTGTAAGGTCCTTGAAACATGTAACTCCATTAAATGGTTGCATCTATGGTCCAGCTCGTTTAATGAGCAGGATGATGGAACTGCCGTGACCAGGTTGTCTCAAATAGAATATGAAGTATTATGTTGATTAGACTGGAGGATTTGATTTCTGTCACTCTTTGTGTTACTTTAGTGTACTTCATTAAATAGATGAAGAAAACACTTAGGTTATGGAAATGCAACTGCGTCTTCACTGTTACACATCTCTGCTGAGCAGTAGCAGATGCTGGGAGGCTAACAGGACAGTCATGATGGTGGTATGACCAAGAGTCTTGACATTTTGGAGGAGGTGCTAGCAGTCATAGAATCTTCTTTCTTCCTCCCCTCCCTGCAAAAGGAAGATTATATAGGTCTATAAAAGCAGCTCTGCTTGTAGTACAAATGTTATGGCCCTGTCAGAAACAAGTACCTGATCATGTGATATTTCTAGCTGTTTTCCAGACAAAAAGATTTCAGCTTGATGTCTGCTTGTGTATCTTCAACAACTGAACCAAATTTCTGAATTCTGAGTTTCATCCATCCCAAATGCCAATGTGATTTAGATCGAGCAGCAATCTGGAAGCGAGCAATTAAGTTATAGCTTTCTCACTCGCTCTTCATCATCAATTTCTTCTGCATATTGGAGCTAACATCTCACAGGTGGTGTGATTAACTAATTAATGTTGGTACATTGCTCTGAGGATGGAAATTGCTACAAAATTATTAAGTATTGTTTCAGCAGCAATACTATCTCTGGGGAAGAAGTTCTTACTCATAACATATTGGTTTCTTAATTATATTTTATAAAATGAATTTTAAGGCCCTGCTTGTTTCTCAAAATATTCCATTCCATGCATCACTATTTGAGAATCATATTTATAGACTAATGTGAAGAATGCATTTTTTTCATACCATTTGGAACTTTAAAGACCTTTAAAAAAAAATCAAACTTAAGATAACATCTCCCCTCCCCCACCCCACACACACACTGACTGTTTAATCTTGTGTAATGTGCTCATGCTTCAAAACATTTGATTCAGGAGTGGAGATTGATGAGCAACATGGAAATTATTCTTTTCTCACTGGCCTAAGTAAACAAGATGAATGATCCTTGTTTCTTCCATCAGAAACTGCCAATGTTAGCCATATGCATCTCTCTCTTCATTATAATCTTTAGTGAAAGCATAATGTCACATAATCTTTAGTGAAAGCATAATACTTTGATTGCATGCGTACTCTGTGGTCAGTGATTACACTAATTGCTTCTCTTTATTGAATCTGAAATATCACTCTGTGAATCCCTGGCATCTTTAGAAAATACATTGCTAAATCACTGTCACTTGAATACTGTTCATTTTGAGGTCTGAACTATACAAATCTTTACTCTAGCATAGTCCTTCCTGGTCCTGGGAACTGGCAGAGCAGTAGCTTTTTATTATTTTTTTTAATGTAAAAAACTGCTAAAAAGCTAAATGTTCTGCTCAGAACAAAAGGCACCTTATTATTTGCTTTGCTCAGTTTTAACTTCTTAAAAGTCCTCTTTTGCTTTCCCGGAACCTGATTCAATGTCCACTGACTTCAACATGTGTTTAATCCAGCCCCTAATAAATTCATTATGCTTATGTAAATTCACTAGAGATCATATCTTTGCTGCCGTACCATTTTGGGGCAGGCCTCAAAATAATCACCACCAATAAAGTGTTCTACTATGTATAAGATTTATTCCTTGTGCAGGGCACTATTTCCCACAATAATTCCACCATAGTGTTGGTATTTTTTTAAAAGATGACTTGTTGTTGAAAACTGTTACATTAATGGCTGTGGAAAACAAAAATTTCCGCTGGTGATTTGTGTACTGAATGAGTCCAAGCCTCCACCACATTTCCCTTACATTGCACCTCTA
This sequence comes from Dermatemys mawii, assembly GCA_007922305.1. NCBI lineage: Eukaryota > Metazoa > Chordata > Testudines > Dermatemydidae > Dermatemys > Dermatemys mawii. Next base: position 19,928,565 of record ML677351.1, read on the forward strand.
CTTTGTTGCTCAGGGACCACCACTGAGACATTAGTTCACTCTGCACACTCTGTATATCCTTTTAGCCTTTCTAAGACTGGCATCAGGAGCGCCAATTAATGCCATGTATAATGGTCTGACCCCATCCTCTAGAAATCTGACTAAGTTCACTCACTCATTTCACAGGCCCCTGATTATCTTTGATGGTAGCAACTTTCAGGCACCACTACTCTATGCTGCATTTAAAACAGTGATTTAAAAGGCTGGGACTCTAAATTTACCGATGCTCTCAGCCATCCAGCCCCTTGTACTGTCTGTGTGTATGTTATATTTACTTAAATATGTTCCAAACTTCCACACAAGTTATGTTTTGTTCTGTTAAATTACTTTCTCATTTCTTTGCAATATCATTTGTTTGATCTTTGTTTGTTTGTTTTATCCAAAGTAATGTCTGGTTGCTTATACACTTCAGAATACAATTTTCAGTTCAAAAATATGATAGCAATGGTTCTTTTCTGTTTGTGAATTGAGTCCTGGTGATGGATGTCAACTGGTCAGCACGTCTTAGTGAATACCTCTATTTTAGCAACTAGTCAGATGCTCGTAGCAGATGTCAATGCTTTCATATGTTCTATGGACAAGGCACGTTTACCAGGTTCTATGCTGAGGAATTGCTACTGGCACTGAGAGAGTCAATCTCTAGGACTAGGTAATGTGTTACTAGGAGGAAAATGAATGCAAACGAGATGGTGGTGCAATGTTAAACTGGGAGTGCTGCTGAGTGGCTAGCACTTTGAAGGGAAGATGGGCCCAGCCTTACCTGTGGCTGGGGTGAAAACTCTTAGTTTTATGTTTGTTTTGCACTATCAGGGAGAGACACAACTGAGCTCTGTTCCTAAAAGACTGCTGCCATTCTGAGTGGAACCAGTGATGACTGAGCCAAAAGGGACCAGGGAGAAGAACAGCCCCAAAAGGAGCGCTGTAGAGTTCCCTAAGTTAAGAGGGAAACATCTAGAGGGCCACTGGAAACAGTGTGAAAGATTATATAAATTAGACACCACCCAAAATGTTTGTTTTAAATGTTGTGGATGGTGAAGTTCACTGAGGAGCCCTGAGAAGGGGAAATGCGTGTGGTAAGCTCTGAACATGTCCAGGGTGAATTAGATGCTTCTGTCAACTGAGCGCTGTGTGTTTGTGTGCTTAGGTGCCATGCTTCCTTTCAGTCACATTGGACTCCTGCTTACTTACTAACATGATGCTTTCTATGCCTAATCAGTCCTTGGCCTCTCAAGCTCTTGTGGTGTGGATCTCTGGTCTTTTGAAACCAGACTAAGGCAACCTCCTTCCACACACAGGCAACTGAAGTTTCAATAGAGGAATCATTTCAACCACGTGCACTATTTTTGGATTAAAACAAGCAACCTAGGGAATGAATTGCTCTATATTCCATTACTCATCCCCTGAATCATCTGTTACTTTCAGAGTTTCCATTCTGATGCCACCAGGAAACAAAGGAATACAGACATGGACAATGTCCCACTTTTGTACTCTCCTGACTCTCTGTTTAAACTTCTTGGTGGACTACTTAAAATCTAATTTTGAAAAGAGATTTATTTTTTAGTAAAAACTTGGTAAAAAACTTTTCATAGCTTAGCTTTCTCTTCAGTAAGCTCCTTTCAGAAATCGGTGTAGTTAACTTTTTGCTGTGCACTGTAGGCAGGTTTTTAATTTCTTTTTCTAGTAGTTTTCACAAGAGATGGGCAAACAATCTGAAAAATATAAGAACAGAAAGATTCATTCACCTTCTTCATGTGTAAAATTAAAAAAAAAGTCATTGAGTTGTATCAAAGGACTCAATCAGAAACTTGGCTGCTGCAAGATGTAGACAAAGTTAGGTAAATCAAATGAGTGATTGTTTCTCCAGATTATTAATGTATGAGACCTGATTATGTTCTCTGGGCTGGTGAAATATTGTGTCCCCAAGACCCTGCCTCTGGGAACAAAACTATTGCTATAAAGTAAGTAAATCATTGTGAACAAATTATTAAATTGCAATCTCCTGGTTTCTAAGAAAAAACAGACATGCTGTTGTCAACTGGTAAAATTGTTTGCTTTCTAAAAAGGTGTGACATTTGGAGGATCAGCTAGACCACAAAGGCTTCTGCCATTTAACCTCGGGTATCCTTTTGCTATACAGCTTTACGTCAGTGCCCTGACAGCAGTAGTCTGCTCACAAGCACAAGATCTCACTGTGGCTTGCACCAGCCTGGTTACTTCTTGCAAGGTGGCATCGACAGCCCTTCTAATCCTGCGTCTCCCCAAATCTGTCCTCCCAAGTTCTTAATTACCAGACACCCAGACTTTTCTCCTCTGGTTCATTACCCTTAAAGATGTAAAACCAGCCTCCCCCCACAACCTGCTTTGAATAAAAGTAAAAAAAAAAGAAAGAAAGAAAGAGAGAAAGAGCCTATTTAATAGAAAAATTACTGTTTCCAAGTTAAAATAGCAAGGAATAGCAAACATATACAAGTTACACAGAAAATAAACATAATGACACAACCTCAGGCTTTGCACTTCCAAATTAGATAAACTCTCTTTTCTAATAAAAGTTAGCTATAGCCTTTGAACAGTTTCCCGGCATACCTCCTACCATAGAGGACATCCAGAGTTTCATGGACAGCACCCAGGAAGTGACTGTCTATTATTAGCTGGGGATCGTCTGAGCTGTAAGCTGTTAGGGAATCTCTGAGCTACAACCACTGTTACCTCTCTGCCTCAATAAGAGTGAGTTTTGCTGGTGATTAGATTGTGCATCGGCTTTCTGCCCCCCCCAGTTTGTCTTCCTCACCAGCAAACCTCAAGGCTTTCCTGGCCCAAACATTGCTAGTAGGTAACAATAAGTGAACTCCAGCCCCTGAGCTCCTTGGAGATGTTTCTCTGCAATGCACAGCCCCTACCAATGTGCATTCACAGATGATATTAAGTTTGCTGCTTTGTTAAACAGTCAGTCCATCACAGCTTATTAATTTAACTGGGGAAATACACTCTTAGCTTCAAACACAGCACTGAAATGGTTTATAGTAAAATTAAACAAATGTGTTAACAAAATCGCTAGATTAAATAATACCAAGTGAAAAAGAGAAAGGTAGAGAGGGTTACAAGTAAATGAAAGCAAAAACACATATCTAAAAGTCTAAAATTTAATCTAGCAAGAAACAGTCTTTGTTCACCCACAGTCAACTTTCAAACTTTTTACTGGCCAGGACCCACCCCAGAGATCAAATCACTTGGTTTCTTTGTCTAGCCTTTTTCTAAGGTGAAAGGAAAAGATGGCATTTCCTTCTATCCTATACCCAAAGGGATGTCTTTGTCTTACAAGTTAGAAATAGGGATTGAATTTCCTTCTCTCTCTGGGTGCAGGAGCCATGTCCGTGCTCTGTTCTTCAAATTCAGGAACAGGAGAACTCCACCCTCTGCTTTAGCTTTATGGCTTTATTTACTGCTAATATGTGAACTGGGGGACACCTACATTCCTCAGATCTAGGGCAAACCTATTTATCACCTTTCCCAGGGCTAGGCTGTCTTGTCAAAGCAAATAGTGGGTGGTTACTGACTCTTGGCTTGATTCCCTGCTGTCTGAGCTGTGGCACCATGTGCCATTTAGTTACCTGTCAAACAGTGTGCCTCTGACTGTTACTCATAAGTTTTCTTAGACTATACACTACTTTTTTGATTTCTTCATGTGACCCCGATTTTACAGTTTTCCCAGACACTGTTATGGTGAATCCCCATTTATCTATCAGCCTCAAGTGTTGGGACCTCCTGTGCTGAACAGACTCTGAAAGCCTTTCTGAATTTTCATGAAAAATTTAGGAGAGGTTACAGGAGGTGGTGGGTTTAAATGTGAAAGCTAGGAAGTGCTGGAAAGAGCATAAATGCAGGTTGTGGAACTAAATATAAAATCTAATAAAAGAACACTGAGCAGCAGTAGGGCTTTCTCGATCTGAAAACTACAGGGTATCGTGGAAAAAGATCTGTAACATGGATTATACCCATTACACTATAGTGTAGGAATAGGATGACCAGATGTCCTCCTTTTATAGGGACAGCCCTGATATTCAGGGCTTTGTTTTATATAGGCACCAATTCTCCCTCTGTACTGGCCCAATTTTTCATACTTGCTATCTGATCACCCTGTAGTGTTCAGAGAGACTTGTAAAAGATGGGAGAAGATGAAAAGGTGTGGAATTTCTTTTGAATTGATTGAATCTTTGAGAAAAATGTACATCAAATGATTGTTTCAATGTTAACTTTATTAGCCATTTTTCATCAAAGAATTAGTCAACCCAAGTGTGCAGTACTATTGATTGAATACCACCTAACATCTATAAAATATATAATTTAGTACCAGAAAGCATAGATTCACCATATAATGTATTGAAATAGTATTTGGCCACTGCTTTCTTTTGTACAGAGGAGCAGTAATCCCTTCATTGAGGGTTACCCACTTGAAAATATGTAGTTTGAACTGAAAAGTTTAGTAGAGCTGATCAGGAATTTACCAACAGATTTTTTTTTAACATAAAATGTTGAATAGTTGAAACAAGAACTCTTTGCTGGAAAGAGTTTATTTTGATGAATCTCCTGATATGAAAAATGTTTGGTTAAAAAATGTTTTATAATTTCCAGGGTCCCATTTTGAAATGAAAAGGGTTTTTTGTTTCTTTGTTTTGGGTTTGAAACAAATTTGTTTTTCAAAAATGTAATTTACACAGAAAAAAGTTTAAGGTCAAAATCCAAACAAATCCTTTCAATTGACCTGACTGCAATTTTTCTAGATTATCAATTTATGAACATTTTAGATTTTGATTTTTTCCATCCTGAATCAGGCTGGAAAACATTTTTGACATGTCAAACTCTCTGGGAATGGGAAATCTGTTTCCCACTGACTGCTACAATTTAGTGCATATCTTCTGTCCATCTGTTTTTGTTTACTTATAACACTGCTATCTTAATGATAGCTGAAAGCACTATGGCAGGTTTCTGTGCAGCGATCTTCCACCATTTGTCCTTCACGCCTGCTTTTGTTCCTCACCCCACTGTCAGCTAAATTAAATTCCATTGTCCGTTACAGGGAAAACTAACTGAATAGCTGGCATCATAGCTAGACTGTGTGTCTGGGACTCAGGAGACTTGGGCTTTATTCCTGGCTCTGCTATGGACATGCTGTGGTGTGATCATTTAAGTTGTGTGGCTTAGTTTCCCTATCTCTATCAACAATATTATCCACTTTGTAAAATGTTTGAGATTTATGGATGAAGCGGGCTATATACGTGTTCATGGAGATCTGGTAGCAACGCCTACAGTTAGTTATCTAACAATTTCCCTTAAAAGACTTGTTTATGAATATAGCTTTAGGGTGTATGTAACTGCCCCTTTAAAAAAATATGCAGATTTGTCTAAGTTACAAGCTGTGATACTCCCCATTTTCACATACAGTATTGAGCTTTCTGGAGGCTTGCTGTTAAGCTCTGCAACATGTCATCTGTATAATGCCTACCCTGTGGCTCTACAGAGCTTGAGGTCTAGATGGGACACAGCAGCAGCTGCCACAGCTGTCCTAGACCAGGAATTGTGAGGAGACTATACATAGGTTGCCATGACTCTGGCATTTCCTAACTTTTTTGTGGACTTGATTTTGAAACCTTAACATTCTTTTAGCACAGGTTTTTTGCATATAGTCAGTATGATTGCCTAAAACCTTGGAACTAAGCAGACATGGCTGATATTGGAAAAACTGACATTGTTTTACTCTTACGTCATATCTTTCTGTCAACCATTTTGTGCGTTCTGTCAATATTAAATTGCAGGCTCTTAAAGGCAGACCTTGCAGTCTTGCATATCTGTCAACCCCATGTATACCTATGACACAGTCATAATTGCTTACATGTAGAAATATTTTAAGTGTTTATCAGTGGACACTGATAAATGGTTGATGGCGTAGTTGATTCTCTGTCGTAATCTGAGCATCATCATGTAAAATAAATGATTTATTTTTATAAACTAAGTGAGCAATAAGATTGGAAAATATCAATGTTACTACATCCCAAAATGTAGTTCAACTTACTTTGACAACTGTAGTTTAAGTTCTAGATTTTATATACTATTTTATGGCAAACTGGTGAATGCCTGAGTGTATTTTTAACTGGGGTTATTAAAGACTTTCTGGCTTTGAGAAGATGCAAGTGACTGACAACCTCTTTGAGAATTAGCATGTATTACATTTCCAAGTGTATATTTTCTCCAGAATAAATGCTATTGAAAAGAACAGCCACAACAGTGCTCATTGGAGAGTAAACATGCCAATTTAGCCATCAGTTAACTTTTGTCTGAGAAAAGGCTTATGCTCTAGTAGCTATTCATATAGCTATGGATGCTGTTGAGGGATGCTAACCAGAGAACTGGTAAATGTTAAGTGCTACTAATTGTTCTCCTTAATTTGGAACCCGATACCCATGTCAAAATTTCATCACACAAAAAGGGAAACCTAAATTTAGCTTTGAAAAATACTTAAGGTGATCAGTGGGCTTTTTAAAAACAAGTTTGTGAGATCCCAGTTTAAAATGATTTATTTGCTCTCCAGTCATACAGAAAATCTAATATCCCCAGGTAAAATTGAATTCACACACAAAAAATTGGTTAACTGAACAATGAGACCATCAGAACATTGAAACCCATTCATCTTTAGATTCCTGAGTTACTAAAGCAATATATGTAAATGAGGAGGAAAATATATGTGGGCAGAGAGAAATGTGAATCAAATCAGACTGTCTGGTTGATACACCCAAGAAAATGTCACCTGAAAAACATGTTCAATTTATTGCCAAGCCTTTTGATAAGTCAGAGTTTGATTAAAGATGGAATTAAGCAGCCCTCATTAGGACTTCAGGAGAATGAATTATGTTTAATAAATATATAGCATGTATATTTGATATGAAAGCTGGCAATGCACACCCTGCTATTAATATCCAATTATGTTGGCAAATGGCAACATACACTATAATTTCTTAGAGCTATAAATGTTTAGTTCAATATCATGCTACTTGTGTGGGTTTTTGTGACTGAAATCTTGGGCAATAATGAGTTCAATAATAGCTCAGTACCAAATTTCTGCCTTTGCGGAAAGGCAGCTTCCAGTTTTATTACGGAGGATGGAAACATTAGAAAAGAGAATGGAAAAGTAGCAAGAACATTTGTTTCGGATTTATTATGGGTTCGGTGAAGGGTCTCCAAAGTGGCTGACTTGTGGCATGGCATGCACTACAGATGGATGAACTCTGGCAAACATACTGTATAGCTGGAAATACTTGGCACATAGATGAGTTTTTGTGTGTTTGCTGGCCAACCAGTCATGATTAGGTTTTATCTTATGTATATTAATGTTTAATGTAATGCTTCAATAAAGATCAGAAGAAAATAAAATGTGCTAAAATGATACCTGTAACTTTCTGTGAGAGCTCACCTATATCCAGAGTGATGGAATTAATTCCCACTATATCAAGTGGACTGTAACAAGTTGCCGCCTTTTCAGAGTGCACAGGGCTACCATATGTGTGTGTCACATCCCAACCCTATTTAGCAAACGTTCTCATGTATAGCAGTAGGCCAGGAAAGGCCATCAGCTGCAGTAACAAAGTACAGCTGATCCTCTCCCTTTGCTATAATTATCAGATAAAGGAATGCAGCTATATAGTTACCGGCATCCAGATGAGGGTGAGGTGATGGGTCATGTTCTAATCAAGATGGCAGCCACTCAGAAAAGGAAAGGAGGAGACATCTGACTGGCTTGCTCCTATATACAGCATAAGTAAGAAACTGATAAACTTGAATGCTATTTGGAAATCACCTTGTCACCTGCAAAATGTTGTCTCAAAGATAAGATTAAGATTAGCAGCCGTGTTAGTCTGTATCCGTAAATAAGACGAGGAAGACTTTGAGACTTTGTTAGTCTCTAAGGTGATACAAAGTCTTCCTCATCTTATTCAAAGATAAGAGTGACTTTTTGTCATTTAGTTTGTTTGAAATGCATTACAAATGGTTTGAATAAATTCAATCCTAACAGGCAACATGTTTCTTGGAAACTGAATCTGATGTGAAATTATATTTCTCTTGCCCCCATACAAACCAGTGGTATCTTTACTCACACTGGCAGAAGTACCAATAAAAAAATAATCATAACATAAGGAGAAGGGGAAAAGGTGTGGTTCACATCATTCACTCTTGCCTAAACCACACATTTACATTTGCATGCATGGGTATTCATTTCTGAAGGATTTTATGGCCAGTATATAGGGGTAATGCTTCTTAGGTGAAATACTGTATGTGTTTATTGTGCCACACTTAATATTTCATGAGCGTATACTGTGCAATCCTTGGAAGGTAAGGTTATGTTGCAAGGTGCTGCTGACAGCCTGGATTGCAAAACTCTCTGAGATTGGACATGAATGCACCATACTATTAACATAAGTGTCAGGATAAGTTAATTATAAGCCCGCCCCCCACCGAAGGCAATAGGGATTGTGGGCCTGCCTAGGAGTTTTCAGTTAAGTGGGCAGATTGGGTTTTGCTAGGAGGGGATGGGTGTTTTCATGAGAGGGAAAAGGTGGAACAGACAAACTAACAGCAACTCAGAGGCAAAAAGAGAGCCAAATAGCAGCCACTAAGCATGCTGTGACCATCGAGAAGCCTAGAGGAAAGTTCTGGATCTGATGCTGGCTAAAGCTTCTTGGTTTACAGCCTCAAGACACTATCACTCATATTTTGTTCCTCCTGTGTTCAGAGAGGCAGGACTTTCTACAGCCACTTGTATTTTGTTTGATTCAATCTTATTTATTTACACATACTGGAACATCCTTGAGGCCCCCAACTTTGACTAGCTACTCAGGTCAAAAGGGGAATGAGTAATTTGGTCCCATATTATCTTAAATTTACATGGCACTAACCACAGCTCACCTGGCTGAAGATCTAGTAATCTAAGATGAGAAGGAAAAGTGCCCTTTCTTTATACTGTGTTAATTAACACAACTAGCTTACTACACCAGAGGGAAAGTAATTAGGTGTGGTACCCCATCAAGTTAAGCCCAGTGACACATTTGGGTACAACCACTCTGTTACTCCCTGAGTCTATAGACCACGGAGATCCTTGGCTACTCTCAACATTTACCTCTCTTTCTGTTAAAGGCATATTTCCCCCATTGATAATCCACGTTAAAAGATTTTAGGACTTGTTCAGTATTCTCTCTCTATCATTTTCTTAGTTAGAGAACATAAGGATGCCCTTTCAAGAGATGCCTAGCTGGTCTGGTTGATCATCCTAATTGCATGACCTACTCACTGAAATTCTTGGGATTTCACTATATTTACTATACTGGGTTCTTCATAGAACCCCTGCAGTTCCCTGTTAGATCTTTTCTATATATCATTCTCCCTTAACTAGAGCCCAAGGATAACAGAATAAAGTGTCTCAACTCTTCATAGAAATTGCATTGGAATCAAATATTTCTTTAAGAAACCAAAGGATATTTGTTCATACCAAAATTTCTTCATAGCTAGACAGGAATGTAGCAAAGGTTAATAATCTTAACTACAAAAAGTGTATTATTTATAGATAATTGTTTTATTTCATTTTAATGTAATTCTGTACAGAATACTAAAGAATGTAAAAAGGGAGAAGACTGCATAGGAGTTCCAAATTAAATCTTTTTGATGCTTATTCAAGGCTGTAGCGGTATAATGTGTCTCATGCTACTTTAAAATTCAGGATATAGTAGCTAATCATCCTTTTCAAGATAAATTGGGAAAAACAACCTTGCCTTTTTAACACTTTCACTAATTCCTCCTTTTCTGACTAAATGCATATGAATGTCTGCTTCAGCTTAACCTTCCTAGAGACGCTTGTAATCTTAATGGGCTCTCTTTTTCAGTGAATGTACTTGCATGGCATTGTACATTCTTTCTGTGTGTTTGTTAACCTTGGCTCCATGTTATGTGTGTATATATGTATATATAATACTCTTTCATACAAAGAAACCTATATTAAGGAGAGACCTATGTTTTAAGATACTCTGTACAATATGTCTGAAGTAGAGTGCAATGCCAGGATGAGAGCTGTGCATAATTATGCTGTTTGAGTTCAAGGGAATATGTGTGTGTCCCTTCTTTTTGGTTCTTTTTCACAACATCTTGACTTTGATTTTGAATACAGCAATGTTGTCAGCTCTTAAGATTTTATCTTGAGAGTTTCAGTGTTGGATGTGTTTGCATAAAGACTCCACTCCTGATCTCTCGTGATTATGTGAAAAATCGGATCTTTCATTTAAAAATAAGTTTTTCTAGCTTCCATAGTTTCAGGTGGAAGCTGACAATGTGAACATTGACGATTCAAGAATCAGAAAGCCAATGAAATTCCAAAAAATATTTTTTTAATCTCAAAATTTTGGATCCTGATTCATAATGTTATGAAGGTATCCAATGACAACTCAACTAAAACTGTAAAGTATCATAAACATATATATGTAACCCTTCTGCCCATCAGAGTTGGCAGCAACAAGGGCCGGGTTCAGTATCCAGGGGTTCCATTCCAAAAGCACAATACAAAAACCGGCTCGAGCCCCCACCCAGTGACCTGGGACAACCATATACCACTCCTCTGGGCGTCTGTAAGAGACAATACTTCCCCTCTCGCAAGCACAGAGTCTGAGTGTACCAAAGCCTTTTAATAACAGGGAGAAACAATGTGGCATTATATTGGGGAAACACCACAAACAAGGTTAATAAACCAAACCATGAACCAGAAGCCTCCCTCCCAGCAACTAGGCCGTGGCCTTCCCTTTGGCTCTTGAGTTCCACAACCCCAAAAGTCACTCAATAGTCCCAAAAGTCCAACAGCCCAAGAGTCTCTGTTCTTGGTCAGTGCAGAGTTCAAAAGTCAATTGGCAAAGTCTTACCTCCAGCCTGGGTGGAATTGGAGGGTAGGGCACGGGGCACCTTACGTGGTCCGAGGCCAACTGCGCCGCCTCTCCGTGAGGTTCCGCTGCAGCTCTCACCGCAATCGGCTCTGCTCCGCTCCGCTGGCTGTCCCACGAACCGCTCTGCCCGTTGATCCGCTAGCTGCTCTGCTAGCCGACACACAGACAGCTGTGCCGCGCCGGTCACTCTGCCCGCAGCACCAATGCCTCCGCTAGTCGACAGACAGCTCTGCCGCGCCGGTCACTCTGCCCGCAGCACCAACGCCTCCGCTAGTTGACAGACAGCTCTGCCGCACCGGTCACTCTGCCCGCAGCACCAACGCCTCCGCTAGTCGACAGACAGCTCTGCCGCGCTGGTCACTTTGCCCGCAGCACCAACAACTCCGCTAGCCGTCCTGCTAGCCGACACACAGACTGCTCTGCTGCACCAGCCACTCTGCACTTTTTTCAGGCCACCCTACTTAAGACAGTGCTCAGTGATTTCTTTAGCTCTTAGGTGATTTCAGCTCTTAAGTGATTTCAGCATACAGTAGGGGAGCCTTAGTGCCGGTGCACCAGTAAGCCCAAAGCAATTTTCAGCTCAGCAGCCTGAAACCAGGCTCCTAATAGAAGCAAAATTCAATTCGGACATTCCACAGTGGAGAGAGGCAGGGTGCAATAGGCCTAGGAGGCCTTCAGACAGAGCCCTCACCAAAAGATATAGGTGCTTATCTATCACCTCTCTCAATCTCACAGTGTTCTGAAATGCATGGCCCTTGCCCAGTGAGTGCTACCTAGATGATGGCGAGTCCCTCCATCATAACAAGGGCCAAGTACATGTCCATAGTCCTTCACTCACATAATCACAGTAACATCACTTTATCATTCCTGCCCCAATAACATAGAAACTGGGGCTCCCTCATCAGCCGAAGTGGCCATGTGGGCTGCTGTGGGCTCAGGCTAGGCGCAGTGGGTGTGTCTATGCAAATTGATCAGCCCCCAAGTTATTTTTCAAGACTCACTGCAATTCCCATAGTTCGCCACCAAATGTCAGAATACATCTCATTCCTGACACTGCTTACATATAAAAGGAATTGCTTGGTTTTTATGATCTAGGAATGCAGTTCTATTAGATATTTAAGGCAAGGATCATCAACCTTAGGCACGTGACCCCTGGGGGGCCAGACCACTTTGTTTATCTGCCGTGTCTACAGGTTCGTATTTGAAGTTATGAATATTGGCTATGTACTTGTATCTCAATGTGTTTGATTCTAAGTAGCCTCAGTAAAGCATTTGATCAGTTTTTTGAGAAAGGACTACTCTCAGTAAGTGCCCAATCAAGAAATACTTAACTGACAATGGACTTCAGGAGACGCCAATCCACATCTAAGCTTTCCTAGGAACATTCAAACTAACATGTAAACAGTGACATTGGCCTGCAAAAAGTTGAATCATTCATGGACATGCGACTTGCCCAGGTGGCTACAAACTCCATCTTGTTGCTGTGATTTTGCACAGGAGAACAAAGGGCTCTCCGCCCAAAAGAAAGAGATATAAAAGGCCCTGGAAAACCCTCCATTTTGTCTTCAAATGGCTTCAAATGGCCTCTCATTTCAGGAATGAATGAATGGCTTCAAATGGCCTCTCATTTCAGGCATGTCTTGGGGGTGAAACTGGAACAAAGGACAGTAACTATGGAGCTGTGAGTGATTTCTGGACCCAGACTAGGAAGGAGTCCAGTCTGTGAAACAAGCTTATTGGAACATCTCTGAGGGTGAGATTTACCTGTATGCAGCTTCTTAATCTATTAGGCTTACACTTGTGTGTTTTGTTTCATTTTGCTAGGTAACTTACTTTGTTCTGACTGTTATTACTTGGAACCACTTAAATCCTAGTTTTCTACTTAATCACTTTCTGCTTATTAATTAACCCAGAGTAAGTAATTAATACCTAGGAGAGCCAACAGCTGTGCATATCTCTCTGTCAGTGTTATAGAGGGCAGACAATTTATGACTTTTATCCTGTATAAGGTTTATGCAGAGTAAAATGGATTTATTTGGAGTTGGATCACATTGGGAGTTGGGTGCCTGGTGCTGGAGACAAGAGCACTGCTTAAGCTGTTTTCAGTTAGTTTACACCTTTGGGGCATGTAGTTCAGATTCTGGGTCTGTGTTGAAGCAGACTTGCATGTGGTTTGTGGAGGCCCAAACTGGCAGAGAAAATGGGCTCAGAGGTAGTCTCATCACATCAGGTGATGGTCCCAAGGGGATCCTTGTGACCTAACCCATCATATTTGTTATAACTTTTGTTTGTGAGATTGAAAAGCCCTCTATCAAGTATGTTCCCCAGGTAAGTACGTACAGATGGTGATCAAGCCACACCTTGTGTTTATTCAGCTAAATAAACTGAGATCCTTGAACCACCATAAGGCAGGTTTATTAAATCTTTAATCATTCCCGTGGCTCTTCTGTGCCCCCTTGTGAATGCGAAATACACAGGAAATATAACCTCAGAAATGTTTAGTTCCAGTTCTGAGCACCATGTGTTGGCAGGTCCTCACTCTGCTATATCAATATTTTGGGACTTTTCCTCAGTAGGTACCTGGTTGAAAAGATGCTCTTATAGATGTTGAACTTAAGTTTTTCTTTTCAACTCCAGCACCATGCAAAACACCACCCAGACTTGGGTGGATCTGACAGAGAAGAGATGTGTGACCTTCTCAAAACTGTTTTGATATCATGTTGCTCTTGGCATTGGTTCACCAAGAAGGCCTTGGCAACCATTGCCAGTTCACTACTTTGCTTTAAGCAGATATTTCTTTCCAGTTTTATCTTGGAGTTGGGATCTCAGTCCAGGGACAGCCCCATTCTAGTGGTTGAACTTCGTGCAGTTCACTACCCTAACAATTTATTTTACTCTGGGCAGCAAGAGCCTACCACTTATCACCTTATACTTCCTACACCAGCCAGCTTTTTAAAAGGCCCACGTCTACATACAACTAACCTTAAAACACCCAGAATTCTTTTCAGCCATTGCACACAAGTCTAAGCCAATTGGATGAGCTTGGTTCTGCATCAAACAGCTCACTGGTATGGGGCACATGGTCCGTTGTTCATGGAGGGACAATTGAAATAGTTAAACGTGATTGTCATAATTAGACGTTAAAAAATTGAGAGAATAGTATATGCCCCAAAAATACATTTTTCAGAGTATCAAAGTTATTTGCAAATTCAGGTCTAATTTGAGAATAGTTTTGAATGCAAAAATGAACAAAAAATTCTGAAGCATCAAAACAGTTTATTTCAACATTTTCTGACTGAACATCATTGACGTTTTGTTTTCAAAGATGTTGATTGGAATTGACCTGTTCAAAACATTTCTATCTAAACAATTTCAGTTCTAAGCAAACAATTTTTTTCCCCCGGGTGATACACCAAACTGAAAAATCATGTACTTGCTCAGCTCTACATATAATATTCATTAGATGTTGTCGTTCCCACTGAAGTCAAAAGTTCAGCTACTTATCTGTGGGTTTGACATCAAATTCATTTATTAATGAAAAGAGGCCTGAGTGAGATTTCCAATTTTTCAATCAGAAATTCCAGAAAATATTAGTTGCACAGTATTACAATACTTCTAGTTTGTGTAAAACAAGAAGTGAGAATGGTTGAAGGGGCGGGGAAAGAGAACCAAACTCACTCTCACCAAAAAATCTCAAAGCATGAGCAAATGCTTCTATCGTTTTTTTTCCTATGAATTAGTTTGTAGAAACACTGGGTCTAAATCAATTTATACTTTGCTGTTCAGATTGTATTACAAACTTCACTTCTTAATACCAGGTAAGTGCTAGCCATTCTTTTAAAGTAGATCTGTAAGTATTGAGCGCTCACAACTGTCATTAACTTGAAAGAGAAATGTGGGTTTCCTCAGTATTCTTGCTAAGGCCACTTAGCCCAAATGACACTTTTTCTATTCAAATTACCTTTTCATTTGGTGAAATAGCTGAAAAATGTACTATACTGTAAATCAATTGCCTGTACATTTTCATAAAAGTCTCAATTGTATTGCTTTATGCTGTCAATGGTTTTCAGTTCATTTCTCTCCCTTTCACATCCTAGAACTGCACCAAGTGCTTTGTGCCTTTATTTTTTAACTCCCCATATAACCTTACCTATAGCCCTGTATTGAAAGTGTTTGGTGTTATACTCAGCTGTAGTATTTGAAATAATACATATGTTCATTATTTAATTGTTAATCCTAAGAGGTACCAGTTAAGCTAAATGTTTAGTTTTTTGCCTGTTGGATTTCAATATTCATGGAACATGCCAAAATTACATCAACTGAAACTGGAGTCTGATACTCACCTAAGAACATCAGAGTGAGCAGCAATTCTAGGTTTGTCCATTTCCTCCTTCTAATGCATTTCGGACCAGACCACTAGCAATCATCTTGACGGTATTGAAGATTTTAGACTCTAGACTATTTAATATTTGCTCTTTTTACTGGAGCTGACAATTAGATACTCTAAGAGTGGACTGAAGCCACCAGTTCTTCCCATAGATCACTGAGTAGCTGCTTACTAATGATCTGGTTTTGTTTCAGAATAAGCTAGTAGTGACAAGCTTCATATCCTATTAATTCAAGGGCTGTGTTAAATCTTTCTTTGTTATAATTGTTTTTGAATTATTAAATATCTTCACTTCAAGTGTTTAATCACTCATTGAAGGGTGTGTGTGTACCTATATAATAAGCCACCTATTTTTATTTTTGTATCTCTTGCAGTAGGTTAGGTAAACTGAATATCCTCACTCTTATTTTGAGAGGTTTTCCTGAGTCAGCTAGCCAATCAAATGGCTACATACTTGTTTTTCTAGCTTAAAAAGGAAACTAAGAATTTTGTTAAACTTGTTTCCGATGGGACAAAATATTTCAACTATAAAGAGACCATGAAGGGAATTATGCTATCAGTTTCTGCTATCATCTTGGTAGTAAAGCCAGGTCAGTATTTTGCCCAGAGAATTCCAAGGCTGTGTGTCTCAAATATTTTGGACTGCTATGTACATAAAGGCAGAGAAATCATCCCACAACCTACTATATCCTGTGATCCACAAAGGATTGTGGGACTCTGAACATGGGGAAAATGAAGGGAGGATTTGTGCTGGTGAGGTGGCTACTGGTGTGGGGGGGCAGGTTTCTGTAGGGGGATTTTGTTTGGGTCTTTTTTGTCGGGGCGTGGGGGATGTAGCCACATGTGGGCTGCACATGTGGGATTCCTAATCTTCCTGTGTGCTCATCACACAGTGCTAAGGACTGAAGTGCCACTTCACTTGACTCTTGTGGTCCCTTCTTCCCCTATGATTCTATGATTCAGGAAGCTGTAAATCTGGCTCAACAGCTCCATAAATGCTGATCTCTAGCCAGGGAGCTTGGCTGCATGGACTGGGCCTTCTGCACTCATCTTCTCCCATCATGTACAGTCACCTGGGGGCCGTGCTGACATGGGCTTGGAGTTAAAAATGCATTTAGATGCCCGGGTGCATCACACCTCTCCACATCAGGTTGTTTCAGGTTCTCTGCAGACCAAGGCAGTCCTCACTGCATCAGTTAAATTCAGCTCACATTTGCAAACTCTTCTTTGCAATAATGAGGGACGGAAACTTTTTTTAAAAAAATGAAAGATCTGAGATTATGATGTGTTTACCGGAAACTGAGATTCTAGACATGGGCCTGTCGTACTTATATCTTAATCCAGCCTTGCTCTTGCTGGATTCTACTAATTGAGGGGATTTAACTACTTTCTGAACCAGTGTGAATCTTCCACCATGCATTCACATGTAATCTGCTTCCAGACCCAGACCCAGTAGTTGCTCTGCAAAATGTGTAAAGATACAGAAAGTGGTGCCTGTGATTACATAGGTATTGTGTTTCTCTTGAGTCACTATTGAACCTGTGCCTTTTGGTGGTGGCAGAGGTCATAGTGCTGATGGAGGTTCTATTTTTGCCAATAGCATATAAAAGTGAATAACTTGTAATAGTTGTCGCCATGTAAGAGTTCAGGGCAGTGGTGAGTCATAATACCCCTTTATGGGACAGTCTGGAGCTTACAGCCAAGACAACCTGGATCCAATCAAGGAGCACCCTGCTCCACCTTTGGGGTTGAACTGTCTAGACAGGAAAATGGATTTGAGCAAGAGATGGGACTAGAAGCCACATTGTCATTACAGGTTGCAAGCCCTTCATGCTTCAGATCGCTAGCCTTTATTTTTCTCTCTATATGTTTGGTAGCTCTGAGATAGGGGCTTTATGAACTGAGTCATGTGGCTCCTGCCCTGCTCTGGCACCTAAGGGAAAGGTAGAAAGTCTGCCTTCCGCCTAGAACAATAAAAGAAATTAGGACTCTGTCAGCCAGGGTTGGCTTGGTGGCCTTCTGAAAGGAAAGGTTTTGTTTTGTTTTTTGATTATTGTTTTGGCTTCTTCCTGCTTAGCTCTCATACAATGGTACTCTTGGGAAGTGTAGATTTGTTAATCTTGTTATCCAGGCCACTTTCTTATTTTCTCTAACTAAATTCTGCCTATTTAAATAAGCGGAAAATTTAAGCTTCAGTTTCACTTGAGGATGAAATTACTTGCCTGAGTCTGCCTGGCAATGTTGCTTTTTGTTGCCGAGCCATTGGAGCACCACACTTCTGAAACTGGCTGTATTGCCATGAAGGGACAAGTGATTCCTGTGTACAGTTTTCTATCAGGGCTTGTTTACATGACTCTTTAGTCTACACCAGGGGGATGTAAATTTTGGTCTGCGCCAGTGTGTCATGTACTAATTGGCCCATGTGGACCCTAACAGTTCTCTAAGGGATGTTCATGTAGTCCTTCTCCCCACCCCCTCCCTTTTTAATGTATAAGGCTTTGCATCTTTACATAGATACGGAAGCAGTACTAGAGACATCTACAAAATTCACTTTTCGTTCAGCAGGATGTCTGACATTCAAATGACATGTGAATTTTAACTGCCTGCGTTTGCACATACTTGTGCATATGTATTCTGCTTGTGGTGTTCATTTGGCATATGCAAATTGGCAGCACAAGAGACTTTTAAAAAGATGGGGAGGTTAAATTAGGACTTGCAGCACATAAAGGAAAAACTTATTCAGCCGACATTAACCATGTATCCAACACCATGTCATTTAATTAACCTTAAAGAGTCATTTATAAATGTCATGATTATAAATTTATACGTGAAGGTCACAAATTCTAATTCTTGTTTGAGGTTGGGCTGTACTTGATACCTATGTTTAAAACTAAGGATCAACACTGTGGCTTGTATCCATAAGGTATAGCTGGGACACTAATCATAATAAAAAAAATTGTATCTTTTGGCACAAATATTGGGAATAAAAATGGTGCTTTTATGATCTGGTTACTTCCAATTATGAAAAATAAATTACGAATAAGCAAATTATATTAGACTTTAAGTTGTCATAAACTGGATAGGGTGGGTTGCTGTTGAAATGCATGAAGATGTATATAAAACTCTCGAATATTGTTTTAAAATTTAATATATTGCTAATTAAAACCTATTGGGACAAACTCAGAGGTTATGTGTGAAGTGGTTAAAAAATAGCTCATCAAATTCGCTTAGATTCTTAGACCTAATAACTACAACCTACTGGAAAATGTTCACCCTCTCCCAACCTTGTGAAAAATTTCAACTTTGTCAATGAAAAATCCAAAATTGAAAATTTTCTAGTGAAAACCAAACCCTTGAAATCCTGCCATTGGAGTTGTAGTTTGGGTGTCCCCATTCTTTAATGTGGCCCAGAATCCTCAATTGGACTAAATCTCTCAAGGCATATCATATGCCCCTATCTTGCACTGCATCATGGGAGATGTAGTTTGTCTTGCAATGAATCATAGGAGATTAGTCCGGCTGGGGAGTCTGGCTCATAGAAGAATGTGGGTGGGCGTGGAGGAAGCACCCATAGAGGCACCACAATGGAATTTCTGAATCAATACATACAGTTTCAATTTGAAACTATTTGGTTTTCAATATTTTTTTAAAATAAGAAGTCAGTATTTTCTACAGAAAACAGGTACTTTTTGTGAGAATTTTTGTTTAGTCAAAACAATTTTGATAAACATTGAATATAAGAATCTAACTGGCATTTTGAGGAGCCCAGAAATAAAATGTGGGTTAAATTAGGCAGTAGGATACTTCAAAAAGTTTAAATTAAACTTTTTTCCTTTTAGTTGCTTTACTTACTACACTTCTGTTCTGGCTCTTAAGTGTGTGAGCTACACCAACATAATTACCCTTAAATTCTCTGGGACAAATTAGTACGTTTTGTGTAATTCACATATTGGTAAGTATGTGTAAGCCTAAGGGAGTATAAGCAGTTGTGGTGTATATTTTGGGGAGAGCTGAAAAAAGACTGTTACCATAACTTAGTTTCCTTCTAGCTAGTTTCTCTGTTTGATCCAATGGTGTTAGCTAGTTTCACTTGCTATGTTTTTCATTTGTTTTAGAATGATCTGCAAAGTTTCATTAGTTGGATTCAGTTTTCAATTAATTTAACTTGTGTGTTCAATAAACTCTCTGGACAAGCCATTTTTTCAAATATTGCATTATTCTCTCGTGATATTAAAACATAAAATTAAGCTTTACATTTGTAATTAAAATTTAAGAGGAAAATGTTGGAAATTGGGCACTTCAAGCTAGAGGGCTGACTAAAAGGGACCTCTGTTTTTTTTGTCCTTCAGAGGTGATGGTTTCATAAATTTTAGCATTAAGGAGGACACAACTATAACCCCTGAGAGCAATGAATTATTTGTCCTGAACAGAAGAGAAATGTATATAATTAAGTCGAGAAGTTGTCTTTCCATTAAGTGAGTCAGACTGGCATCTACTTTAATCATAGAAGACATGAAATCTTGATAACCACTCATGGCCAACTCTTCCTTTATTTTCTTCCACAGAAGGAGCAATTTCCTGTAGCCATTTGAGGGAAGGGAAAAATAACAAGAGTAATTGTAAGTATTGCTGTTGCGTTTTTGTTCATTCTCAAATTTGCCTTTGGAATCTAAACTTTAAAATGACCATGGGAGCTTCATGTTCTTTTTGAGAAGCAACTCTGAAATGGCAACTGGAATTTCAAGGCTCTCCTGGGCCCCTGAAATGCCTTGTACTTACTCCCGAGTGGTTGCACTGCTCTTGAACTGATTGCATTTTGTTCATTAGTATTTCTCACACAATCATGAGTCTGCTGCTCAGATAATGCCTAGTTCCTCCAGGTTTCCTACCAACTTCTTTTTCAGCATTATCTGCCTCTAAGTAAATGTAGAATTCACCTAGGATAATAATCTGGTGTGTATTTAAGAAACCACAAATATCAGCGAACAACCTTAATAAGACATAAAAATTCTCAATATATGTTGGTAGAGGTCTCCCAGAAGAGAATATATTTCACTAGAAAAAGGGCAAACCTGCCAACTTCTCTTAGATTAGAAGCACAATCAGTGAGAATGTTCCGCTGAGTGCACACAAAGATATCAAAGATAACACTTCATCTTATGATGAAGCATTGCCCTTACTCCAAAGTAATATCTAATTATGAATGCTTTGCCCAAGAATAGCTGCACTGAGCCAGTGTGTTTCGTATCCTTTTTTAAGGATCTTATTCTTTTATACTAACAGATCAGGAAAAGGAACAGCTAATACAACCTTAAAACTGCTTTTTATCATAAATTGAGTAACGGACAAACATTGCTATGCCTCCTTAACATGCAAAGCTAAAAGTTAAAGTTTGGTTATTAATATTACACGAAAGATCATACAGAGGAACAAAAGATTGCCATGGCACTGATGACGCACCTTTAATCTAATTCTATTTATGTCCAGTAAACATTATGGGACAAATCCATCCTGGTGCAAATGGATTTAAGGCTTGTCTACATCATACAGCAATGTGCACTATGGGGGTGGAATTTCCAAAGCTCACTAAGGGATTGCACATTAATTGGTCCATGCTGACCCTGCTGGTGAGAATGAACAGTTCCTAGTGTGCTTTAATGTAGTGCTCTTTCAAACATTAAGTAGATCAGACGGAGGGACTCAGTTTTGGTTCAGGGCCATCTTTAGTAATAAAACAAATAGGTGTAAGTGCATACATTTTGGAAATTGCTTAATATAAATATTTGACCTCTTTTTTTTAAAGTAATGATTTACTAGACTCCAGATTTAAGGCTTTCTCTTAATGTGTTTTGGAAGTACAAATGCTCTGATTTATTTGCACAACAGAAGGAGAGGGATAATTGCTTTTTTTATGAAAGTCATGTTGTTCTTTCCGAAAGCATGGGCCTTGCATTTCCTATTTTGCCTCTTCTGTATATCAGCCTTTGTGGGGAGGGACATAGTGGCTTTCGTTCACATTTTAGCAGTTATTGAGTCTTTACATTCATTATCTGGAAAGTTGCAAGCCTTTTGTCATCACTCCAGCCATCATATCCAGTTTGCCAGGCCTCATCCATTTTCACCCCCATTAGTCAAGAAAACATATTAAAACTTCAAACTTGAACAACAGTGTTTGAGCACTATTGCCTGATGGCATATTTAGTTCTTTTTTCTCCAGAGCTGAGATGTATGGCTGCCAACAGTACTTTAGACAATCACCATCTTGATCAGACATAGTCCATAGCTATCTCTCTGGAAAACAAACAAGCTAGAGGCATCACCGCTTGTATTACTCAAGATGGGACTCGTGTAACACTTGAGAGCCTATTTTGTTTTTTTCCCCAGAGGTGTTGAGCCCCTGCAATTGATAAAATCTTCAGAGGGAGCCATGGGTGATCAGTATCATGGTTTCATTTTCCAGTATACTACTTGCTAAATGACCACTGAACTCATGATCTGACCCGAAACAAGTTCAGGCTTTGCTTTTCAATAGCCATATGGAACAAAAGAGGGAATCATTCGGGATCGCAATGTGCCAACATCTTATGTAGCTGCCTTCACAATATTGGCACTCCTAAATGGAGATAGATATTAGTCTTCAAATGCTAAACATACCCAGTTAAGAGATTGCTGAGTTACTCTTTTGCGGGACTCTTAATCTGCAAACACTTTTCTAATCAATATCTGCTTCTGTTCAATATTACCACAAAGTGATTTCATTCTGCCAGCCTAGAGTGAGACATGGAACAGTATATAGACAGAAAAGAGATTGCTATGTACAGGAAAACCTAGTTTTGCTCCTTACTACCAAGGCTGGGATAACAAGTCTCAGGTCACTACCCATTATTTTTATAAGGCTTTAGTAACAGGATTATCCAGTCATACGGATGAACATGTACCCATTTTTGAAAAGATGTTAACATTATGCTAAGCTCTAAATTTCTTACTCAAGTCAAGCTGTCATCCTGTCCATCTTCACAAAGGGGTAATACCCCATGGGTTCCCTACTTAATGCAGAAATGGGTCCCCCATTTTACTAATTCACTGTCATTTTCTCTTTTCTCTTGATTCTAGTGAAGATTTTCTTGAACACTGTGTCCAGTTCTAGTTGTCCTATGTCAAAAAGGATGTAGTGCAACTGAAAAAGGTTCAGGGAAGGGCAACAAAGATGATCAAGGGCCTTCCATGTGAGGGGAGACAAAAATGATTCAGGCTACTCATTTTAGAAAAGAGATTACCAAGTGGAGGCTATGATAGAAGTCTATAAAATCAGGAATACTATGAGAAACATGAGTAGGGAAGTCTTGTTTACACTTTCCCGCAACACAAAAAACAGGGGTCAATGAAATTAATAGGCTTCAGGTTTAATACAAACAAGAAGAAGTATTTTCTCACTCAACACATAATTAACCTGTGAAACTCATTGTCATGAGATGTTGTGATGGCCAAAAGTATTACTGGGTTCAAAAAACATGTAGATAAGGTCTCGGAGGATCGGTCCATCAATGGCTATTAGCCAAGGTTGTCAGGGAAATGACCCTAAACCTGTGATTATCAGAAGCTGGGAGTGGAATGGGTGGATCACTCCGTAATTACCCTGTTCTGTACACTGTCTCTGAAGCTCTGGTACAGGCCACTGGCAAGAGACCGGATAGTGAGCTAGATGGACCATGTTGTCCTATTGTTGAGTCACCTGTTAAAGAGCATCAAAACCCAAGGACCGTGGGCACTTGAAGTATAAATGTCCATATATCCTGCAGGGCAGGAATGTCTGTTGCAGGAAATTCAGTGGAATTGTTAACGGTTTGCTACCTCACACAATGTGCTTTATGTTGGTCAAGGTGAACTGAAAAATCTCTGTAGAGGATGTACCATTCACATGCAGTGGGGCTGTGTCATTTACACCATATGCCAATGCTCTGACTGTGGCTCATTCTAAACAACCATAGCTGATTTACAGTATATTTAAAACAAGCTTTTTTATTTGCAATTTTTCCCAAACTTATCAGTATTTAAAGTTCACATATTAAAAAAGAGTCATTTACAGATGGACTAAAGCTGTACTATTATACATAATTATATGGATATTGGCTTCCTTCTATTTGATGGCAGTAGAAAAATTGCCCTAAAAGACAAACTGCCAATTGATATCTAAGGACTTGTACTGTAATAAATCATGATCATCAGGAAAATATCATTGCTATATGTCAATATAGAGACACTAGAAAGATAATCCAGTAGGGATGGCCACTTTCTGCTGATGCTGGCATTTTCAGTCTCCTCTCTCTGCTAGCAGAGAAATGGAGAAGATGGCTTTTCCTTAAGCGTCTCCCTGTGACTCTACTCAGTTCTAAAAATCACATTGTTTTACAATAAGACCTAATGGCTAAAATAAAAACATCTGTGCCACCAACCTGAAACCAAGCTGTCTTTTTTTTCTTTTGGTTACAGTAATGGCAGTCTATATTTGGTATCTGTCAGATGTGTGTAGTGTACCTTTAAGAATGTGGCTCCATTATCGATTGTGAAGTTGGACCCCAAGTTTTCTTTTCTTCTACCTTTCCCATAGTTCACTGTGTGAATTTGGGCAAGTCATATGACCACTCTGAATCAGTTGGCTCCTCAGGAAACTTAATATAACCCTTGTCTGCATAACAGGGGTATTGAGGCTTAATTATTGTTTGTGAAGCATATTAAGAATACTGGATTAAATGTGCCATTTAGGAACAGACTTTCCATCTTCAGACTCTTTATGGCTGGGCCTCTTGTTCTAAGTGGAGTGTTTCTTAGCTAGTGTCTTCCTCTTCTTTCAGCAGGCACTTCAAACCCTAGCTAAAGTGGCTGAATAGTGAATAGCTGAATGTTAACCCAAATAATTGCTCTCTCTGTGAAATAGGCAATGGGGAAAATACAAAAAAGGGAAAAATAGCTTGATTAGAAAAAAAATTAAGTGGATATCATTGCCTATCATGCTTCTTGCTGTAATGGGAACTCCCTTGACCCTGGTAATTTGTTAGTGCCAAGACTGTTGTCCCTACCATCCACTCAGCTTTTCTAGATCAGTTATATTTCTGGAGAGTTCTGCGGGCATCTCTTCCATGGACTGCTTGTAGTCAAATACTCAAACGTAAATATGTGATCACGTCAATGTAAATTCTTAGCACCATTTATTTTAATACTCGGAATGGGAAAGTTTACAGCTTTATAATTTCAGCTTCAGTCTCCTGCTTTAATTAAAATCAATAATTGTCACCATGATAATAGATGGCCTTCCAAGGCAAGAGACGTGGCCTTGTTGAAAGGGAATTGGAGAAGGAGATCAATGTAACGATATAAGATCATGAATCTCTAGGCTGCAGGATGTGTGATGTCAAGGTCTTTAAAATTGAAATTCTAACAGGATTTCTACTGAGAGAGAAAAAGATGAAAGGCAGAAAATAATACTTTAAAATGTCACTTAAAATGAGTGACACTATAATGAGTAACTCTTTCACTAATATGGTTCAGGTGTCAATGGTAAGCTCACTTCCCAAGGGCAAAACCTGTCTTTTGAAGATGCCACCTTGCCAAATTGGAGGTATAAGAGCACAGAAAATGGCAGATTTTTTTATACCATATCCTTAATGGCAGTGGCAGCAGTCATTTCACATACCACTCCTCCTGTTTGCGATTTGTTCATTTAAAAATTGGATAATGTTTTTAACTAAAAAAAACTCTATCAAAAGAATGAATGTATTGGAATTGACTCTGGATAAAATTGGGAGAAATATGTAAGATATATTTTATTTAATGTGTTGTATTTTACAAACACAAAGACAAGTTCACTGTCACCAATTTGTAACTTAATCCTGATGTGAATGGGATACCATTGGAAGACTGTATGTATGAAGGAATTCTACCAAATGCATCTTATAAATAAATAAACTCTCTTTCTTAGCCTGAGTCTTGTTGGAAGATCAAATAGATCTGCTGATGTCACACAAACAACTTCCTTTCTTCTCCTTTACATTCCTTTCCTACACTCTATGATTCTCTCATTGTTCTATTTCCTCATTCCATAAATCAAGGGTCTATCCTACAAACCTCTTGCTCATGTGTGCGCAGCCATTTTGAAGTTAATGGGGCTACTTTCATGGGAAAGGATTATTTGCTTTAAATTTTGAAGGATCAGGGAACTAAAGTACTAGAGTTAACTCCAGAATTGTTCTTGTTGTCCTCTCCAGAGAGGTGAAGGACTCTTGTGGAATGAAAAAGAAACATGTAATTTTCCATTGAAATGGTCATACAGTGACCAGCACAGAATTTCTGGTTTAGCTAAGGGTGCAGAAGCTGCAGAACTTAGTTCAGATGCACATGGAGAACATATTTTGACTGAAGTTTTGTCCTGACTCTGTTTAAAGTGCATAACAAGAAAAACGACTGTATAGAGTAAATGATCATAACTCGTTCTTCCATCCAGTGATGTGCTATCTTGAGGTCTGTCATCCCACAGTATTGTTTGTCCTTGCTTTCTACTTCATAGAGTGTGTGTATTTATACTGCTCTTTATCAACCACAGCCCTCAGCTCATATAAACCTGAATGCCATGCTAGTCAGACACAAGTGTTTCACAGGTTAGTAGTGCTCCTGAAAACATTAGAATAGGGAGGAAAAGAGGTAGAAAAAAAAAAGCAGGGTTTGGAAAATTACTATTGGCTTAAAAAGCATGCATGATAATATATCTTAGCCTACACATAACCAAAGAAAACTAAGGGCACACCAATATGTCTCAATAAAAAGTATTCATTGTTTGTGCTCAGACCACCTTGTGCTACATCCTGCTTAAATGAGGTTCAAAATGTCAATTCCTTTCTGTTGCTAAAGAGAGAGATTTGAAGGAATAGTACAAATTCTCACTGGAAATAGCAGAAGCTGTCAGTTGTTTAGACAATTTAGTTCCCCATCATTCTCACAAATATAGCAAAATGATAATATGTACAAAACGAAAACTGACTGCCCTAGAAAATTTCTTAGTATAAGTTGTTTATTGGCACGTCTAACATTCTATAGTTTCCTAGTCAGTCACCAGATGATGCTATTGCAGTTGGTCTTGCTAGTTCTACTTTAACTTATCTCTTAGAACTTAACTTAAAAGCTTGCCAAAAATCTGTTCTCCTATGCCTCAATCTCTGACTCTCTTCCTTCTATTTGACTAGTTATACTTATGTAAGCAGACAAAACAAGGAAGACTTAGGCTATGTTAGGGAAGACGGGAGAAGGAAAACGTGGGCAGGGGAAGATATTCTGTTGGGAAAACTCCACAGGCATGGCCCTTAGTTGGGTTTGGAATGCCACATAGTGGCTTCATATGCATTGAAGTCTGTTTGGCAGGTATCTCAGAAGGGGCCAGAGCAATAGAGTTTTTACTGCTGGTGTGGTTTAAGCAGTAGAGAGAAGTAATGAAGCAACATAAACTCTGGTTTATTTTCTCCTAAGCTCCGTAGCTTACACCATTTTGCGCTCCTCTAGAAAACATATAATTTTCAAATCGATCTTCTTGTTTTCCCATTTTTTTAAAGTTTAAAAATTTAAACTGACCTAGATCAAGGAAAAAAACGTGACCTCACTGTCCTGGCACCTATAATTATTCAAAAATAATGTTTTATTGAGCATGGGCAACAGTAGCAAGCTTGTCAATACTACTCTACCGATTGATTCTGAGATTTCCATCTACTCTACCTTCTATAAAGGGTTAGGGACATGTTTTGTACAGGCTTTATCTAACATAATTTGAACCTGCCAATTTAAAAATGGTTATCAAGTGGAATTTTGACATTTAGATCCTCAAACTTGCAAATAAGAATGTCCACCAAAATTCACCATAAGAGTTTGATATACCAACAGTGAGTGCACACAATTTGTCAGAAAAATCAAACTGTTTAGTATAATTCCTTTTTCAGTTTATTAAGAACAGAAATGAGAAGACAACCATCATGGTTTTAACATACATTACACTCTAATATTCCACTTTTTATTGCATTTAGTCATCCATATATTAGAAATATTCATAAACAGAAGTTAATTGTCCTGTTGTATGTAAAATGATCTCAATTTCTTGTAGGCTTAGTATTTGTTTTATAGCACATAATGCTTTGCAGTTAAAGTAAAATTAACATAGAAGTGCTTATTCTTTTGCTGGCTCACTCTAGCAAATTACATGTTGGCAGCTTTACATGAAAGCTGGCATGTCAAAGGCACTGAAGTGTTTTCCTATTCCTACCATTTGTGAAAAACTACTATATAGACCTATTGTTCTGGAAGCTCTTCTCAGGTTTCATGCCCTGACTGGTTATGATGCTACCTCTTTTATTGCGGAACACAACAAGAAAACCACATCGTAAAGCTTTTCAATGACACCTTCAGTTTCTAACACACCTTGGACAGGGCGACCTGGACGTGGAGAAAGTGAAAAGTCAGAAGACCTTTCGTAAGGTGTATGGCTTGCCGGAGGCCCACAGCACTGACACAGCTGAGTCATTTTGTTCACACACTTGCAGTCATCAGAAGCGCTGCACAAGTGATACTCTTTACTTCCACATACATAGAACTCATTACCAGGCACTAGTATGGAGGCAGGCCCACAACACAAATCCAGTACTTCCTCCTCCTAATACAGTGGCCTGGAAAGAGGAAGTTGGAGTCTGATTCTACGGCTTGTATCATTGCTATCAATGCCAGCAGACTTCATGGAGGCAATATTCTGTGGCTGCACAACAGGGTGCAGAATTTAGTGATGCAGCTGCAGGACAGCACTAATTGTTTGTACAGAAATATGCAAATGTAGAGAAATGGGAAAAAATGGTGTCCAATGTGCCTTAGTGCTTAAGGGCAGTATTATCAATTAAGTAGATTTATGATAATAAGTGACTTAAATAAGATATTGATTCGATCTGCCGCTGCATACCAAAATTCCGCTGCATACCAAAGTTCCGCTGCATACCAAAGTTTCTTGAAATATTACAACATTAATACATGTACTTGTGTGCATTGAAATGCTGACTTAATGTTTAGTCAAGAAAATATTTTCATTTTGTTTTAAGAAAAGGTGTTTTCAAATTGTGTTCTATTTCTGATAGTTAAATCAGAGTGTATATTTTTGTTTCAGGGTGCTAATGCTCAAGTTATACGTGCCATGTAAACATGCTCATTCATGGTTGTATAAGTAATTACAATATTTCTAGTACCTCTTGCAAATAAGAAACTGAAATTCAATAGCTTTATAAAAAAGGTTGTGCATATTATATGATCACTTTTATTACATTCTACAGCTTATTAAGATCCAAATGAAGTCTGTTAATCCTAAATGAAAAGGAAATAAAGATTTACACTTCAGCAATTTCCATGTGTTAATTTGTTATCTTTGTAGAGGCCTTTAAACATAGTAATAATAACTGTATTTGTATTCAGCACACTATAACTATTTGAAGATGACTGATCATCAACTTTTGACAAAAAGTGCCTCTTACAGTTAACTTTTCTGAAAACCCACCTAGTGTACTGTGCCATACTTCAGCATTACAGAGGTTTTTGTGGCAGTGCCTATTCAAACTTCAGCATTTCCACTGAGATTGCTTACCATATTGCCAATAGTTGTGAATTTTGCAATATAGACATCTGGGACTGCTGAACAAATGTTACATAAATGACTAAATAGATGACAGAAGGTAACTGATCACTATAACCTGTGCTCTTGTGAAGACTGATCTTGCTTTTACCTAGTATATTAAAGCACAGTTGCATTCTCTGGGCATCCAAATCCCCATTGATTTCAGTGGTTGCAAATAATGCAGGATTAGGTCCAGGGAAAGGGCTAATGCAATAGGGAGTATGTCTACACTGCGATGTAAGCCCAGGGTTAGTGGTATTTGAGTCCATGGACACTGAGTTTACAAGCCTAGGGCTTGAGCATTCACGCTGCATATTGACCCGAGGTTTAGAATTTCTGGACCTGGGCCCTAATCCCAGCCCACCATGCAGTATTTAGACCTGAGTCAAACCACTGTATCCCAGGCTTCTTAGCACCCTCCCCAGCTATGGCTTCTCTCACTCCTGGTTTGTGGTGCAGGGTGGGAACTGTGACTGTCCACACCCCACTTTACAGGGAGTTGTTGCTGCCTGCCAATTTCCCAGCAGATTCTACCAAGCCATCTTCTGTGTCTCCATGCTTCCAGTAACAGGGACCAGAAACATGGAGTATTTGCCATTTGAAGGGGCTTCTCTTACTTATACATTCTGGTACTGCAAATGGGCAGCGAATCCATGAGAGACTGATGGACAATGGTGGTTTCTGACTTACTACAGGTGCCTGATGGAGGAGGAGAAAGACAATGCAGACATGGAAGAATCAAACTGGCTGATATTGCTAATGACTCTTGGTATAACTGCTATTGCCCTGTACAGAGACTGGTGCTTTTGGAGCAGGCCGCAATGACAGACTGATGGGATCACATTGTCATGCAGCTCTGGGATAACCAGCAGTGGGTCCAGAAATTTTGGAGGAAGAAAGCTACATTTCTGGAGCTTTGTGAGCAACTTGCCCCGACTCTCCAGCATCATGGCTTATGCATGAGAGCAGCAGTACTGGTCCAGAAATAGGTTTCTAACCATCTGGAAGCTGGTTATTCCAGACTGCTACAGGTCTGTTGCTAACCAATTAGGAGTTGGCTAGTCAATTGCAGGTAAAGTGGTGGTGGAGGTTTCTGAGCCACTCAGGTGTGTGTGTTACCCATTGCTGGTGGACATAAACAATATCCTTGGAAGTAATAGCTGGTTTTCAGAGAATGAGATTTCCAAACTGCATCAGCCTCTTGATGGGACTCTTGTCCATAGTATGCCCTTCTCAAGGAGCACATGAGTATACAAATCACAAAGGCCACTACTCCAGTACTATGCAGGCCCTTGTGGACCCCAGAGAACAATTTATGGATGCCAACATAGACTACATTAGAAAAGTTCACGATTCCCATGTTTTCCACTGATCAAAGGTCTACTTTCGTGGACTGGGACACCATTCCCACCAAATGACATCATCATAAATGGAGTTTCCATCCTCACTGTTTTCTTGGGAACCTCACGTACTGCTCTCTGCCTTGGCCTATGAAACCATATCCTGATCTCAAAGGGCCTGGCAAAAAGGTTTAATTATACTTTCAGCAGGTGCACAATGGTGGTTGAACGTGCATATGGCCGATTGCCATCCTGCTGGCCCTGCTTACAGACATGTTTGGGTGCTTGTGTCACCAGTACTGTCTTTATTATTAGGGCTTGCTGTTCTCTTCATACTCCTTGTGAAGCTAAAGATGAGCCATTTGCCCCTGAAGGGACTATGTGACAGTTATGGATTGCCAAACTGGTACACTCAACGAGAGATCACAGGTGGGGCAGGATGCAGCCACACAACACAAACCAGATGCTCTGTGCTCCTCCCTATGGACTTGCAAGGCCCAACGGAAGAGGAAGAATAATATGTTTATGAATGGGCTTGTACCATCTTTACAGAAATTGTGTTTCTCACATCCCAGGCCAGGGCACTAAGCACCAGGTTGTAGAGCGTGAATCTTTCTCTGTCTCTCCTTCCCTTCCCAATGAAAACTTTGTCGAAACCAGCATGTCTCACTGAAACATTTCAGCTTGGGTGAAACAGCATATTTTGACGACATTTCATTTGATCAAATGTTCCAACCATCTCTACTCAACATGGTGCAAAATTAACTTTGTAGAGGACTGCACTGTTTTTTATCTTTCTGCAATGAATATACTTGATAATTTGGAGCCTGACCTTGCATAACTTCTGCAGGCAAATCTTCCATTGACAACAGTGGGAGAACTCAGGGCATCTGGACTGCATGATGGGTCTCTTGGAGGATCCACAGCATCTAGAATTCCAGGAAAATGTATTTTCTTTAACATTATTACTGGTAATAAATCAGTCAGATGAAATATCTCATTTAACAGGAGCGTCCTGAGAGGACCCTTTGCCACCAATCTGTACCAAATTATATGCTTTAAATGTTGTCTAATATGTCACAATCACTGCAAATGCCAATAGTTATGACTTTATATGAATGCCAAGTAACAGGATACACTTCTCTAAAAAAATTATTAAAATGGGCAATCTGTCACTGAATCCAGAAACTGTTTCTAATTTAGAAGAGTAAGCAAGCAAATACAAGTTTGAACTTATATAGCTGCTTCCATAGAAGCATTTCAAAGCTTTTTTACCCACCTTTCTATGACACCCCTGTAAAATAGATACTATCCTACTTCAACAGAGATGGAGGAATGAGATGCAGAGAGGAGACATGAATGGCTCAGGGTATTCAGTGGGAAAACTAGGGATAGACCAAAACTCTCCTTATCTTACCCATATTTAACAATTACTAGAGCTTTATTAGATGTGACTTGATTTACAATGTTTGGAAGCTTGGCCTTCTGCACAGTGAGCAGCATCTGGTGCAAGACCAAGCATTGGATCCCGCAGTGACATCACATAAATAACTACATGGTCGGATTGATAGACCCTCTGATTTTGTGCCAGGTAACAATAGGTGGAGAGGATTTTGTGACTGAATTAGCAACCCTGCAGAATATCCATGAACACAATGATATTGAGAATGGGATTACCTTACTCAGGGTGTGTCGGGGAGGGAGGTGCCAATTAGTGTAGGGATGGAGGTGCATGATTCCTTCAAGGTTTTTGTACTTCCTCAAAGTTTTATAGGCTGCAGAGCCGGAGAGTCCAGGGCCTAATCACTTTTAAGCAGCAGTATTATATTCACTCAGTGCGGCTGCAGCCAGAACAGTCCAGAGCATCACTCCAGCTGTGTGGTTGCAAAGCCTGAAATTTGACTTAGCTGCCCAAAGTACAGATGGCAGGGCAACTGGGAGAAATTTCAATGAGTAACATTGGGACGTAGAGCACATGACGGCAACACCACTCAAATTTGGCTGAGCAGTGGTGTTGTGATCTGGAGCATAAGGAGTCTCTTTCTGCATGGCAGAGTGCAGGGGTGTCCGCCGAGAACACGACAACTGGTGGCACTGGCTCATGCAATGTGTGGGTAAGAGAAAGGTAAAGCTCCCCCTGCCAAGGGTCCCTGCCAATGGAAGCGGGAAAGGAATGGGGCAGAGAATGGTGCTGCTAGGTGTACAGGGGCCTGGAATTTTTCCTCCCTTTTCCCAGCCCTCTTCCCCCACCCCCCACATCTGAATTGGCCTCACTAGTGAGGGGAGTGTGGAACTTAGATGGGAGGGTGTGGAATTTGGGCAAGTTGACAATACACCCAATTTGAAGTCCAGAGAGTCACAACATGTTGCTGAAAGGGCAGCTGGGTACATGGGATGAGAGCATTTTAAAATAACCCATCTGTACTCGAGGCTGGGTGTTTGCTGACTTTCTTTTACAACGCTAAGCAGAGCACATTGTGCACTTTTTTCTTTATATTGCTTTTCATGGAATCAGAAAAATGTAAGGCTGGAAGGGGCCTCCAGAGGTTGTCTAGTCCAGTCCCCTGAGCTGAGGCAGGGCCAAGTAAATTTAGACTGTCCCTGATGGGTGTTTGCCTAACCTGTTCTTAAGTCTGCTTGGGTGGGGAGTCTGCAGCCTCTCTTGAAAGCCAATTCCAAAGCTTCACTGCCCTTATATTTAGAAATTTTCTCTTAATATCTAACTTAAATCTCCCTTGCTGCAGATTAAAGTGATTAGTTCTTGTCCTACCTTCAGTGCTCGTGGAGAACAACTGATCGCTGTCCTCTTCATAACAGTCCTTAACATATTTAAAGACCAGTATCTGGCTTCCACTCAGTCGTATTTTCTCAAGACTAAATGTATCCAGTTTTTTTTAACCTCTCTTTATAGGTCAGACTTTCTAAACCGTTTATCATTTTGTTGTTCTCCTTTGGATTCTCAACAATTTGTTGATCTCTTTCCTAAAATATGGCACCCCTAAATGGACATAATACTACAGCTGAAGCCAAACCAGTGCCAAATAGAGGAGGGTAATCACCTCCCATGCTTTACATGCAACACTCCTATTAATACACCCTAGAATGACGTTAACTTTTTTCACAGCTGCATGATGTTGTTGGCTCATGTTTAATTTGTGATCCACTGTAACCCCCAGATCCTCTTCAGAAGTACTAGTGCCTCAGAAGTTATTCCCCATTTTATAGCTAGCACATTTGGTTTTTGCACTTGTCCTAATTGAATTTCATTATGTTAAATTCAGACTACTTCTCCAATTTGTCAAGGTCATTCTAATGACTCCTCCCAGCTTGGCATCACTTGCAAATTTTAAAGTATTCTCTCCACTTCATTAACCAGGTCATTAATGAAAATATTAATTAATACTAGACACAGGACAGACGTTTGTGGGATCCTACCAGATACATCCCCCTTCTTTGACAGTGAACCATTGATAACTACTCTTTGAGTATGGTCTTTCAGTGGTCTTTCTGTTTTTATCTAAAATATCAGTGCTTTTTTAAAAATACTTTGAGCCAAATTCTGATTTATGTATGCAACTGCAATCAACATTGCACTGGTATAATTGAAACAGAGAAATTTAACCCATTGACTGTAAGTACATATTAATTTTTCTTCACTAAAAAGGATGACAGGCTAATTATTAATAACTTGCACATTTTTAATTGGCTTTTTCCCCCTGTCTTAGTCTTTATTTATTTTCATTAGCACCAGATGTTCCCTTAAAGTACAGTGACTGATGGAACTTCATGCTTTCTTCTTGGAAATCTAGAAATAGACTGGGGACAGGGACTGAAGAGCAGCTAAAATATTTAGTGAAAACCCAATCTTTCATCCCCTTGCATGTCACAGAAGGAATCCAGGGTGTCTATGAGGTCCCTTATTATACGTGGACAGTTTCCTGCAGAAATCTCGGTGTAACATTTGCTTTCTGCTCTGGTACACTCCAGTCTTGTATTCTAACATGCAATATGTCAAGGTGTGGGCTGAGTGGAAGTGGCTGGTTTGTAGTGCACTGACTTATGCCCAATTTTGGCCCCCACAATCATGTGTAGCAGTGAATCAGGAAATACCCGTTTTTTCTATCCAATGGAAGCAATAACTGGAATTTCTTATGTTAAGCAGCTGATATACTATAGGATTGAGGATTTAGCCCTGCCAGATACTCAAGTGAGTAATTTCCCTTCTTTCAGTCATGCAATTAAATTCAGTCTGCAAGTTCAAGACTAAGGCTATATTGCATAGAGAGGTTTCAAAAAAATTCACTAAATAAATCTTTCAAAAGTGCCTAAGTGACTTAAAACACTAATTTTGGAAAAGTGGGACGTGGACTTCAAAGGGCTGGTCTACGCTACTGTGGTGAGTCAACCCAACCTATGCTACTTTTGTTACATGAATAACGTATCTGAAGTTGACGTAGCTTAGGTTGACTTACCACGGTGTCTACACCGCACCGTGTTGACAGGAGACACTCTCCTGCCAATTTCCCTTACTCTTCTCGGGGAGGTGGAGTACACAAATTGATGAGAGAGCACTCTCCCATCGATTTAGCATGTCTTCACCAGACCCGCTCAGTCAACACCTGCTGCATCAATTGCAGCAGTGCCAATCTACCAGTAAGTATAGACGTACCCTACGTGACTTAGGACATGTCTACACAGTGCGCAGCAGAAAGCCACAAAGCCCAGGTCTGCAGATTCGAGCTTGCGGGAATCAGGCTACTGTTTACATCATAGTAGATGTTGTGGCTCAGGTTCTGAAGCCAAGAGAAGGGAGTGGGCTTCAGTGCCTGACCTGTAATGTCTACATAGCAATTTTTTAGCACAGTTGCCTGAGCCTGGGTAGGCTGGGTAGGTGAATGCTTAGGCACTTTTGAAAAATCTTATCCTGCATCTATTAATAGGAGAGATAACTACGTGTCATCAAACATGAATGGAAAATACCTCAAAAAGTCAACAAATTGTTACTGTTACTTCATAGGGGATGACAGTGGGATAAGAGCAGAGTGATGTTGGTGAACTGTGTCACTTAGATGCCTAATTCCAATTATTCTAGTTGAGAACTTTTAAACCCAAACAACTTGTCTCAATTTTTATTGCCCCTTATCCAGTATGGACTCTGGCCAGGATTTTCAAAAATGATGAGTGCTTTTGGGTGCCTCAGTTTTTGGGTGTCCAAGCTGAGACATTTTAGGAGTGTCTGATTTTTTTCTGAAAGTACTGAGCAGCCACCTTTCAGAAATTAAATCTCTTAAATGTTGAGTTTTGTTCCCCGAATCACTTGTTATTTCTGAAAATCTCTGCAAATAGATTTACTTTGTTTTAAAGTTTAGTAGGGCCAAGACACATGAGCAATGTGTCTGCCAAGAATTGTCAGTATGCTGTCTGGTCAACCTAATTTATCTTAGTAAACAACTTAAGAGGCAAAGAAGGTGGATGTCTTAAGGAAGTTATAATGGGTTATAGAGCTTTCACTTCTTGGGCTTGGTCTACACTAGTGGGGAGGGTAGACCTAAAATACGCAACTTCAGCTACGTGAATGGCGTAGCTGAAGTTGACGCATCTTAGATCGACTTACCTGCCACCCTCACGGTGGCAGCGGTCGACAGCGGGCTCCCCCGTCGATTCTGCCTTGCACCTTTTGGTGCGTTAGAGTTCCTGTGTCGACTTTGGGATCGATTTATCGCGTCTTGATGAGACACGATAAATCGATCCCCAATAGATCCCAGCTGCTAGTGTAGACATGGCCTTAGTTTCTAGTTCAAAACCAGCCCAACTCATGCTAAGAAAACAGATAGCTGTTCAGAAGCAACTGAAGTCATGACACCTATTGGAACAGGCTGAGATGGTGGGCTTCTAAGTTTTAATGTTTCAAATACAAGCTGTCTAAAAGGAGGGAGGATAAAAGATGCTCATGATTTGAAAAACTAGGAACTTACTCAGGTACTTAACTATGGCTCTAGGACCTAAACTTTAGATACTTACATTTGTAATTCTTGGCCATATGTAACCGTGCTGAAACAACATAGTTCTTTTTAAATATTGCTGATTGGTATTTGGATTTCTTTCAGTGTCCTGTGGTTTGAAATCATATGCATTAGGTCACTTGAGATATCATGCAAGCTGTATATACTATACAAGTAATGAATAGTGAAAGGCAGAATTGCAACCATACATTTCCTTTCCTATATCTGTTCTTCAATTCCATAGCAATAAATAATGCAACAATTCGTAAGCAAACATACTCAGGGTAGATTTACGTTCTGAAGATTTTTTGCCCTGTTGAGGAACTTACAAAAATGCTTTAAATTAAAACAATAAAATCTGCCTGCAACAGAGGCAGTGCCTAGCAGGCCACTTCCAGGAATATAAAAAAATCCGTCTACTTGCCAACTGATTCAGCTTTATTGAGGAAGAAAATGTCTTTCAACTAGGGTTGTAAAGAACTCTGGTTATATTTGGAGATTAGCCCAATAATAGGCACTTAGGCTGTTCCTCTAGCAAGAATGTTGCTTTGTGTTTTCTGAAGTCCACATACTTGAAAGCACTATTCTTACAGGATAAAACCATGGCTGTGTAGTGTGTAGTGGTCTATAAACTTATCTGTTTCACCAACAGTAGATTGCAATAGTTTGAGAATCTGGAAAACTATTGTGAAGAAGCTTGAAGCACTAAGTCATAGGAACTGGTACTAGAAATTACCTATTAGGTCATGTACTCCATCCTACAGGCAGTTCACTATAAATATGTACAGCGCCCTGGTCTTTTGTTTGGTTGACTAGTAAATATCCCTGCTTCCATCTCTTCTTCTGGGAGATATTAGAATGTGAAACTAAGGGTATGGTTACACTTACAAGATTATAGCGCTATAGGTTATAGCGGTCCCCTTATACAGTAATATGTATAGCGCTATTGTATGTCCACACTCAGATGCTCCTGCGGTATAGCATGGCCACATTTGGGGCACTTAATGCGGCATTAAGAGCAGCGCATTAGGGCAGGTATCCCAGCATTCAGCTGGGTGCAACGTGCTTTTTAAACGAGGGGGGTGAGGGGGGACGCGTTGTGTGTATGCGGAGGGAGAGAGAGAGTGGTTTTTCCGTTTTTCTGAAAGCCTGTCAGTGAGCCTCCGTTCACAGAAGGCTTTGTTTTCACACAGGCTCCCTCCTTAAACATTTGCATTGCTTATCTGCCGAGTTAAGAAAGAAACTCTAAAGAGGTACTTCCGCATTCCTCCAGCCGAGTTCAAAACAAAGGGAAGAGGCGTCAATTGCCTTAAATGGCTCTAGGCATCTCCAGAGATTACTTGTAGCGCAGTGGGTGTCCACATTCTTGCTGTAGCGCTACAGCAGCTGCGCTACAGCCCTTATTCCCCATGAGGAGGTGGATTTATAATAGCGCTATAACTCCACGGTTATAGCGCTATTAGTGCCTTGCCAGTGTGGACGGGGAGTAGGTTATAGCGCTCGTGGGGGCTTTATAGCGCTATAAAGTGCCAGTGTAACCATGGCCTAAGTTGCACTGTCATTACTTTAGATTCTAATATTTAGACCTAATTTTCTTCTGAATTTAATCTGGTCACTCCTTAGTTATTACACCTAGTGCCATGCAAAGCAAATAATCACCATGGGAGTTTGCAGGTGTTTAGTACACCTCAGGTGGTGCTCACACCTTTCAGTATCAGGCCCAAGCTGTGAGGTAAATCCCTCATGAGTGTGTTAAGTAGTAGAATTTATGGCCTTTGTGCAGGCTCTGGCCATTAAGGAACAAAACTATTGCAGTCTCCTTCTGAGTTCCATGTTAAATCTGAGCAGCACAACTGCAGTTCATGAGGGTTCCTTTGTCAACAACCACTTTGAATTAGAGCTGTAGCAAATCTCCATACTTGTAATGCAGCTTTCTGCCAGAGTCCTGTTACTCATAGATCCAGGACTGCACTCTACAGCATTGTAAACTACCAATGAATCCTGAAATATTTTAAAGGAGTCTACTTGTATTTCCTTACTATTCTCTTTCCATAACATGGAATTCAGTTAGGGGACTCTTTTACATTAAAATTGTTACAGTTATCAGTAAAGAGAACCCTCCCAAGACCAAGAATTATATCGAAATGACAGAAGCAGTCAGTAAAGAAACTCTTCCAGGCTGCTTATGAGTTTCACTAAGAAGCTGCAAAGTGTCACAGCGAAGAATAGAATCTCAAATATCCACAGATGACTCTTCACAAGAGAGTAGTTAGTGAAGTTGCAACTTTTTACATGTGATAGACAATTCTTTTTCCTGTGTAAGATATTCATGCACGTGGAGATGTGTATAAATATGCCAATGTTATTAGTTAGTAAAATAAATTGCTAGATTATTGGAAATTGAGTACTTGAATAGGAAATGGGATTTTGTAATGTTAGGAGATCCTAGTAGTCATTGACTTTTGTGAATATGGCAACAGAGGATTGCTAGGAGCCTTAGCTGCTTTTTCATATAATGAGAAATTCCATTGTTAGGCATTTGGTTAAAACAGAAATCCCACAAATGACAACTTCCTTTTGAGCTGAGCAGCTAATCAAAGTTTGAGGCCCTGGGGGTATGCCAGCTGGGGGTAAAGACTGATGATAGTCAGGCATTTCTTTTATGCAGTTGTGTTTATTTACAAAGAATGTACAAAGTCCCTTGTCTCTGAATGCAGAAGGAATCAAACAGCAGGAAATAGTTTCTTACGTTCAGAGCACCAAAAACATTTTTCCACCTGCATGCCTGACTCAAAAAACGCTCCCCAGGTTTCTCCCAGGGTCAGACATTGTGCTTTTAGATGCTCCTTCTAGTTGTCTCTCAGTCTTCTGTGACTTTTGCCTTCCCCCCTGCCCCTCACTTCCCATCCTACTCCACATCTACATATATGGTCACAATTGCCAATGGAACCCCTTGCCCAAATGGTGCTAGTTTTTGAGCAGATTTATTCACCCTTGTTTTAGGCTGGTGATGATGAGGAAGATGGTGACAAAGAACTGTAAGGAGGATGGGGTTTGCAAATTTCTGATGCAGGTTGGAAAATCTAAGATACCTAACTGTGAAAGAGAGGGTAGTAAGTTTGTATGTAGTTGCATTGTCTGGAATAAAATCCCCACATGGAGTTGTAAAGGAATAATGGGTCTGCTTTTCCAGTTCATAGGCTAAAGTATATCCTGAAGCAGAAATATGCCATCTGACTTAGGTGTCAAGTTGCTTGAATTTTGAATGCTTTCAATCAAGCTAGACTAGACTTGGAATTCACAGAAATTATTTGGCAAACAACTTCCAGTAATGAATAAGATGGAGAAAATTATAATACACTTGCAGATGTATAATGAACAGGAAAGGAGGTGAACAAATCAGCTAGCTCTAAATTATTCTTCCAGCGGTACTCAAGAGCTTGACAAATCATTTCACTTGGTTATTGGTTTTTACACCTCTTGTCTCACATTATGTATGGGCCCAATCATGCTGCAATTAAAGTTAGTGGTAGAATTTCCTTAAAATCAAAAGGACTGAGGGGGATATTTTTCATCATATATACACACTTCTGCTTCTTTCTGTGGGAGCATTGTTAACACTATAGAAGTCTGAAATGACAGAAAGGTTACCCATGCCACTTCCCTTCAATATTGCTTTGTGTGACTGCTGCCAATAAGAGTTCCTACATCTTACTTTATTAATAGATAAGGATCCGTACTGACCATCTAATCAGCCATTCTAAGAGATGGAAATAATTTTTCTTTCCATGTAATAATCTTCATGTACTTCAATATTCTCCTTTTGTGGCCTTCTGGACCTTTCCTAGGATGACCGAAACCTGTCAGCAGATTAAAACAGGGAGCTGGTTGTATTATCATAACTGATAAGGAGCTGTTGCTGTCAGTTACTAAATCACTGGCAGTGCTGAAAGTGTTAGAGTAGCTCACCTGTAGGAAAAAAAAGCAGAGAAAGAAAGACCACGCTAACAAGAGCTGTCTCTACCTTGGATTTATCTTTTTACTATCTGAAGAGGTCATTGCTGACAGTTGTCTAGACACTGGTTAAAAAACAATTGGCACTATTGTTATGAACATTTGAGTGGCTATTGTTCAAAAGCAGCTCCCTTCCAAAGAAAAAGTGTCACCATTCTATGGTATGTAAAGTGACCTCACTAGATCAGTCTGGAGAGTGCTTTGGAGTCTTTGAGCGCTATTTTATTCATGTGCAGAGCCAGTCAAAGCACTTCAAAATTTTCAGTTTTGACCAAAAAGGGGCAAAAGTTCTGCTGAGAAATGTATCTGCTTTTTGACCAGCTGTTATCTTGAAAATAGTCTAATATATAAACACCATCACCTGCCTGTACCACCCAGAGAGTGGTAGTGTATGAGATTAAATCCTATGTAATCATCCAAAAAGGGAAAGAAAAATGTATGGGAAGATTTGCCAAGAAAAATAAGACAGTTGTTCCATCAGCCCTGCTCCTTTCAGTGGCCAACCTTCTGTAATTCCAGAAGAAAGCTAAAAAATATGTGCCAGTCATGCATTATTAATGGATCATTAACACTTTTATGCACAAGATTTGATTAGCTCTGTTCTAACGTGCAGAATGAAAGTAATTTGTGTTGGTCATAAATGCTGCAGCTGGATTTAAAAAGGGGCTTGCTAATTTTAATTCTCTGACCCTTCTGTCGTTGAATTTCATGGGCTGCCACTATAGATGGCATGAAGTAGATGTTTTTCTTTTTGTAATTTTAAATTTGCCCATCATTAATTTTGTTGCATGACCCTTGTTTTCATATTATGAGTAAAAAGGGAGTGGGACTGAGATTCTCAAGGGTGAATTTAG
This sequence comes from Dermatemys mawii, assembly GCA_007922305.1. Classification (NCBI taxonomy): domain Eukaryota; kingdom Metazoa; phylum Chordata; order Testudines; family Dermatemydidae; genus Dermatemys; species Dermatemys mawii. The sequence goes on from ML677351.1 coordinate 19,969,852, forward strand.
AACTCTATTACCTCACAGAAGTCCCCCTCTTCTTTCCAGGAGAAATAGTCCTAGGTTTTTTACATTTCTTATCACATTGCTAGCCCTGTCTGTCTACACTTAAATATCTTTTTCCCTTTTATGAGCCGTCTTCCCAAAATCTATCATGGCAATCCTAATGACAGCATAAAATACTATTATTCAAAATACTTCAAATATAATAAGATTGGCTATTTCCTATCTAGCTGTAAATGTAACCATGTTATCTGCTTCAGACATTCACCATGATACATACCACTCTAATCAGACACATTCTCTGGAATGTCTAGCTTTGTTGGTGTCATGCTTCCCATGCACTTAAGGAAAGAAAGCCTCAGGATTCTATTTTACCTTCTGCAGTACACAGTAACCTTTTTGGGTATGTCTATACTGCCATTAAAAACCCACAGCTGGCCCGTGCTAGCCAACTCGGACTTGCGGGCTCAAGCTAAGGAGCTGTTTAATTGTGATGTAGATGTTAAAGCTTGTGCTGGAGCCCCGGCTTGAGGATCCTCTTTACCCTACCTTTCCCCATTAAGAGCAGCCAAAATGTGGCCTTCACGCACCAGACGTGTATTTCTTACCCAGGTTGAATTTCATTTGCCATTATGCTGCCTGTCTCTTTCAGTACCTTGAAAATGATCTGAAGTGTTCACAGTACTTTGTGATTTTTATTAACAAACAATTTGAAGTCGTCAACAAATTTCCCCAAATTGCTTGTCCCATCTTCTTCCACGTCATTAGTATGTTAAATACCCTGGATAAAGTACAGACCCCTTGGGTTTCTTCCTATTAACCTTTCTGGGTACTGACTCGTCTGTTCACTATCATTTTGTTTCCATTTTTAATCCACAGGAAGACTTTTTCACCTTTAACTCTGTGGCTGTTGACTGCCATTTATAATCTGTTGCCCCCAAGATTTTATAATATCTAAGTTAATTATGACTAATTGGTCACTTACTTTTTCCCCCTTAAATCCAGCATTTTACGAGGTTTGATTTCCTTTTCCCTTTACTGTGACGCCAAACAGAAAACAGGTTGGTTTGATCTGATCAAGTTATATTTATCTCTGTGCTTTTCAATCCTGTCCTTAGACCTCCCATTAGCATCTGTGGTAAGACTCTCCCAGGTTTAATTATTGATCTGTCTTTTGCTCCTTGATTAAAAAATAGACCTTACATTTAGAGACTTTAAAATATACAGAAATAGTTGTGGTCTGTGTCAGCCTTTGTCTGTATTTCTGCTATTTAACACCTTGCTTCGTTCATTGTATGCGTGAATACTATCCAGTCTTGTGATTTACTGTGCTTGAATTTCTCAAATGGCTCCCTAAGGACTGCCTTTAGAGAGATGAATCTTTGTCAAGGCACAGTTCTTTGCTTGCAGATATTTAATGTCTTCTGCTCTCCTCTTTTTGACGTGTATTTTAGGGGATTCTTTTTCCAGACTCTTTTACTTTCTGTCCCACTTTCCCTCAGGAGTGCAACTTTCACACCTTCCCTCCCCCCAGAAAGAGTGTTTTAAATATTTGCTTTCCTGACAGGCCTTTACATGACCATGTCTCAAAATATTACAACATTATTTTTCAGTGTGCTGATGGCTACTATGCAAAAGCCCATATATCTGGGGCAGGCGGTTATCTTAATATATTTTTTTTAATATTCATTTTCTGATCTCCATCATCCCAGTCCTCTACATGGAACAGCTGTTTGGTTATTGTGGTGTGACAAGAGTGCATTCCCCAGCCCAGCTGCCTTTATATTTTTAGCAGCTAAAACCTTTCCAAGGACTGTCTATGAAATATAGAAACATACTGGATTAGATAGTGTGTCCGTCTATTCCCCCAGTGATGGTGCCCAGCACCTGATAGTTCAGAGAAAAATTCTCAGAATTGGATTTGGATAGAATTTGATAAAATTCAAATAATACACCTAGTCACCCATTTATGTTGAGCAGGAAAGATTTCCTTCATCCTTGTTGGAGGTGATCAGCTTCCACTTTGAAACATGAAATCTAATGGCCTGTTGTTGTTTTTTTTTGTCTATTCCTATTTATTAATCATGTTTCTTGTCATCAAGTCCACACATGGCACATACAAATGAAGTAGGCAAATACTAACCTTACTTAAACTGCTTTAGATGAAATAAAAAATAGGTGGACCTGAGCTTAGCTGAATTTAGTGGCTTTTGTAATGTGGACCTCAGTCCATTGGCAACTAGATTTTGATATTGCCTTGTTCCTTGATACTTGCAAACTCAGCAGTCCAAGTCTGAATGGAAAACTCAGACATTGACTATTTCTTCCTCTGTGATGGGACCTGTTTGTTACTGTAATAAACATAAGTAATAAAAGAAATTCCAATTCAAGGTTTTAATGTGATCATAAAAACTGAGACTAACCTTTCTTTGAGAGAAAAAGAGTGACTAGTGCTTCCCTTCCTAAGAAAGACCAGGAAGGGAAGTGGTCTATGTAGGCTTGCTTATCCTACTCTCTGAAGAGTTATTTGCCCTACTCACAAGATGCCTCTAACAGAAGATCTACTTTTTGCTTTTCAGTTCTCCTCAGAAAAAGATTTCAGTATCCTATCTTATACAATTTCCAGGTCAAGATTTGCAAAAATCACTGTTTTTGAGTGCCTTAGTTTTTGGAGTCACCTTCAGGAATATCATTTTTCCTATGATAGGTCCTCAGTGCTTTGCAGAAAAGTTAGCCTCTTTAAAGTGTAAAATTGAGCACCAAAAACTTGATGCACCTAAAATCACCAATTACTTTTTTGACTATTTTGGCCTAACTGCCCTCAACATTCCCACTATTAGTATTTACACTGAAGATGAATTTTGAAGTTTAGTTAACAATCATTTGAATTCAGACGGTCAACTGTTGCCCAAAAGGCTGCCTTCATCTCTAATCTGGTAACCTCACAGGGACTGTATTTTTGTGCAGCACCTAGCACAATGTGGTCCTGATCCACAACTGGAGCTTCTAGCCACTACAGTAATAATAATCATTAATTAATAGTCCCAGTAGCTTGTTTGTACCCATGCCTGAACTGACTTGTGGTGCTAAATCACAGTTCTACTGATAGATTGCTTCTGGGCCATCAGGAACAAGAACTTTCACCTTCTCCAAATGCATTTTAAAGAACCAGTAGGTTCATTTTTCAAAAGTTTAATTTGACAGAGTGGGGTTTTATCTCTGTGTTATCAGTTAAAATTGAACCTGTTTGTTGTTACTCAACATATTGCTCATACTTAAATACTGTAAATGTACTGACTTCAGAGCGCACAGTATGGTTGCCCATACGGCGGCTGTTCCACAGCTGTGTCTCTGCTCAAATTGGACTTCTCATAAGATGACTTTTGCTTCGATAATAAAAACAAATTGAGCTGAAATGCAACAAACTTTGTTGAAATGAAACCAACATTCAGCCCACAGGATTTCATTAAATATAGATGTTAATTTGGCAGATGTACAGAAATCCATGTAAGCATCTTAATGATATTGTGTTCTTATCTGAATTGTGCTAAAAAACATTTGTGCATTAAATGAAACCATGGAAGGGATTACAAGATGGGGATTTTGAAGTGGAAATGTTGCGCCTCAAAGGCTCAGAAGCAGAAAATAGTTTTTGTGCACAGTGCATATTGACACACAGTGAGAAATTCACCCTTGTGGGGAGGACTAGCAAACAGCCTTTGTGTCATTTTCGTCCTCCAAATAGGACTTGAAGGGAGGTGTATGTAGTTCTTAGGCTTTTTATTAGTCTTTTTGGAATGGGGTGAATTTCACCCTTATGCTATCTTTTCATTGAAGCATCTTGAAGTGTTTCATAAAGGTGCATAGTAATATCTCAGTTGTACAGATAAGGATGCTGGAAAATAGAGTTTAAATGACTTGCCCAAAGCTTCATAGTGTGTAAGTAGCAGAGGGGAATAGAACGAAGTATTCTTCCTTGGTTTTTTTCTGCTCTTAGCACTAGACACAGCCTTCTTCAGCAGCAGACATAGTTCAGTAGGTTCAGGGATGCACAGACAGTTATTCATTTTGTAATTGCATTGATGTCACAAAACCATGAGACAGCTTTACCCCAAAGTGAAGGGTAAAATACTTGGATTTTGAGTTCAGCCCAGAAACCTGGAGCATCAACTTATCTTGACTACCTCCCAGTACAACAGGGCAATGAAAACTACCAGCACAACCTCAACATTGTTTGCTTCCTTTCCTTTCATTTTGTCTTCTCCCACACATCTCCCTTAGTTCCCATCCCCACAGATAGACATTGTTTTTCCACAGCCGTCGTATCTCTACTCTGAAGGGATTTGCGGTTTGCTGCCTAATCGCTTTCTTCAGCTCCCTCAATTTTTTGTGATGTAATGTCCAGCATCCTGCCCTAATCTGTCCTTATGTTATCCGGTGCCCAACTTCATTTTATGTTCTACTTTCAGTTTCCTGAAGACAGACAAAATCAATGAGCCAACTCTGTGCATGCAGCAGGAAGTAGAGAGGTACCAAGAAACCTTCCTCTTCTTTTTTTTCTTAAATTCCCTTCCCTGCAGTAATTCATTGAAAGCAGTGACTACTTCAGGTTAGGCTCTTGAGTAGCACTAGACTTTAATAGTGAAATCCTGGCTCCACTGAAGTCAGATTTTCACTCCACATAGTTGGAAAGGAGGAAGAACAGGTGATACAGCCCCATCGCTCTTTGTAACAGCCAGAAGAGATGCTCTCACACAGGTTCACACTGAAGAGTGTGTTCCCGGAAGCTTTGTGACTGTCAGAAGGGTAATTGATCTAAGAACTTCCATTAGAGTACAGTGCATCTTTGCAGTGCCATCAGCTGTAGGTTTAATCTTGAAAGTACCATTTTGTGCATGCCTTTTTCTAAAGATTACCAGAAGTAAGAAACTTGACAGGTGTGCTTCATGGATATGCACTATGTATTACACCCAACTGCACTTATCCTAGTACTAAGATTCTCTGCCCTTCGTAGAGTCTTGGAGAATTTTAACAATAGCTCAAGCAAAGGAGAGAAAATGATTGAGGGAATGATTGCCCGACTAGTGGAAATGAAGTGGTGCTTGGCATGCCCATTCGATGATGGTGTCTGAATATACCTTTATTCAGGAAGAGTGGCTCTGATCCTTAAAATTAAAACCTGCTTCAGACTACATTCCCAAATCTCCACCCGGAAAGGTGTAATCTATTTTTAACACTTTGTGTCTAGTATTGATTCGAAAGGTTGCTTAGGTAATGAAGTCAAGAGATGGGTACATTCAGTGTTCATGAACATGAGGGGCTAATAGCACTGTCTAAAGCTAGACACAGTATGGAGCAGCAAGCTACTGCACATAACTCTGCCTGTGTACCTTAAGCCTGAATTATCTGTTGTGTTTGGCAGTCTTTTTCTAGCTATCTGTATCAGATTGGCACCATATGCAGTATAAGTTTTAACTGAGTGAAAGGAGGTGGGACACCTGGGTAATTGGTCCTTTATTTAGAGTGGGAACAATAATTGAGGCAGAAAACCAGGGGAACAGAGATCTTGGCATTTAATAGCAGAGGTCACAACTGGTACTGTTTTAAGCAATGGATTACTTTTTTTCTTTTCTCAATTCCACTATATGAATGAATAAATGATCACCATCAAATAGTGACCCCGGCCCCTTGGGCAGACTAGGCATGAATGCAAGTATGGTTGTTAGCAAGAGGCAGATGTGTGAAGCAAAGTTCATGCAATATCCTGCAGTTGCAGAGGCTTGGGATCACAGTGGAGCACTCATCTGTATACTATTAATGGCATATTAAAGTAATTTCCACCCACAGTTCATGAAATTTATAACTTCAGCTGTCTCCTGCTACTGTGTGGATTCTCAGATTTTGGGGGAAAAAAAGGCTATTCTGCATTTTCATGAAGCCGTATAATTCAGTATCTGAAGAAAGCCAGGAAAGAGGGGCAGAAGAATCATGTTCACAATACCAGAGTAATGTGTGCCAATGTCCAAATGACTGATTTCAATGCCCATCAGTCATGGCACAATAACAAAATACTGCAGTCTGGCAGCCCTGCCTTTCCCAAATGTTGTATACATATCATCAGTAAGCATGGTGTACGGTGCACTTATGGTGTAAGAAAATAACTTTACCATCTGACAATTGCAAGATCACAGCATCATTTTAGAGTAGCTTATCCTTCAGACTCCTACATCACTGTAGGATGCCCCATTGTCAGGATTCAAACATGGTCCATGCAATAAAAAAGATGGCTTTATACACAGTAAACTGTGCACACTAATCAAAATACCTTAGTGTTGACATAGGATACCTACCGAGACATTGCCAGTTTCATAAAGACTAGCTAATCTGGCTCAGCTCCTAGTGGAGGATACTGTAAAATTAGGTGATTTCCCATGTACAGTGTAGCTGGCATTTCATAGACTCAAGCATACTAGCATAAATTGAATTAGGCAATAACCCACACAAGTTGGAAGCACTCCATTAAGTTTCAATGAACTCTGATTCTTGCTCAAAGAATATTTTGATGCTACAATTTCGTATCAACCATACATTTAACCCATTTCATAGGAGCTTGTCCAAATTCCAGCTCAAGTAGACAGTTATTGTCACTAAGAAATCCTTTTTCCCCTCAAGAAATCTCCAGAATAACAACTGCTTATTTGAACTAGCCAGTACAACATTAAAAGGCAGATATTAGGCTCAACTCCAACCACTAGAGTCTATTTTGTGGCGTTCATAACTGATTTGAAAGCCATTATGGCCGTTTTAGACTGGTCTTCTGCCTCAAAACTCATAGAATTTCTCTCATTAATTTCTGCATCCCATTATCCTCTGATTGTGCTGGGTCATCTCTTTTTAGTAAAAAATGTTTGAAGACTGCCTGTAGTAGAGAGACCACTAGTTCAGTTATATACAGATTGAACTCATTCAAGAAGCTGAGATGAGTAGATGAATGTGAGCTCTTCATGCTTGATCCTGCAGCCTTCAAGTCAGTGCGTGTTTTTCCATTTCCATAAATGGGAGCAGGATCAAGTCCTTATTGTGTCCGGGCAATGGAAAGTCAACTATATACTTGACAATATAACATTCTACCCATTTAACTAGAAATTAGATTACACAGTGCCTGTCACTGTGCTGTTCTATGACCCAACTGGGATCAGAAGGTATTTGTCAATTGATCAGGTCCAAATTAAATGTGGTCCACTCTGCTCTAAGATGCCTTAAAGGTTCTGCAATTAAATGGTGCAAATGGAAGAATATCAAGTGACTTTTTTTTCACTTAGTATATCAAGTGGAAAGTTGAAGCCATCCAAATATCCATAAAGCCAAAGACCACTGGATATTTGTTCTCAGAATTTTAATCTTGTGGAAGCCATATTGTTGTCATTTTCCGTGGAAGAGAGAAATTTCTCCAACCTCCCAAAATTCCTTAAAACTGCACACTGTTCCTCAGTCTGAAATTGGGAGGAGAGGACATTTTATTTTATGGTTTTCAGAGGCATTCACTTGAACATTGAAAATGATGTGCTAGGAAGAATGGTTGAAAGTTTCAGTTATTCTCTTAAAGCAGAGAGGCAGAGAAAGAATTAGCAGTTCAACTGCAGGCTGTGTTGAGAGGTAGCTGAAAAGAGTTCTCTAACAAATAAAGAATCTCGACATAGCACAAGCTTTCTGTGTCTTGGTTCCACCCAGAAGAGCCCATTCAAAATATCCTTATGATTGAGTACAGTGCATGATGGCTGTTACTAGTCTGAAACAAATTCCCGCAGCTCTTTACTTCATTTGTGGTTGGAGCTCATGTCTGTCCCTTTTGAAGATACGTGTGCTGTAATGCTATAATAATCATATTACTTAAACTTTCGCAACAATTCTGTGACTAGTCCTCAAAACAGTGCTAGGTCTTATGGGCGTAGTTAACAATGAATATCTGCATTTAACAGTTAGGGATCACACAAATGAAAAAAAAAAAAAGGAACCAAATAGCACCTGAAGAAGAGTTCTGTGTAAGCTCAAAGGTGTACCTATTCAACCAACAGAAGTTGGTCCAGTAAAATATATTACCTCACCTACCTTGTTTCTTTCCATAATGTAGGTGCAACACAGCTACAACAACACAGCCAACAGCTAACATTTAGCAGTTTCCTATACCTCCTGTGCTGACCTCATTGCAATACCATATTCCCAACACTGCAGGGTGCTATGGAAAGATATAAATAATTACACTTACTACACCACCACCCTGCTTAACCTAAAATAAAATGCTGTAGTCTTCCATGGTTTCAGATAGAACCTTGCTAAAACCTTGATAGAACTTTGATTCATTCCCTGGGATATGAGTGATCAAGTCCCTATTTTTTCAGATAAGGGCAACTGGAAGAAGAGAGGAAGAAGCCAACTCTGCTTGTTGCACTGGCGTTATCCTTCATTCTCTTTTCCTGAGACTTTAAATATCACTCAGCAATTCAATATACAGCATTTTATTAGGCCTTCTAGGGATTTCTACACACTCTGTGGTGGCTTACTCTGTCACACTGCTAATTTATCACATGGTTCAGAGGCATCTGGTGTCTGTTTATGGTTGAATTTGGTCCTCAGGAGTGTTAAAGCCAATCAATCAAATGAAAAAGAAAAGAAAAGAAGAAAAGGGGCTGGGGAGGGAAAACTGTTTCTTTAAGAACAGCCAACAAATATAGCTGATGAAGTTGTTACTGAGAACACTAGGGCCTGAGCATTAGACAATCATCCTGGGCAGACCTGTGAAACAACATGCTGAAGCATGAAAGCTCCAAGTTAGCATAAATCATTCCTTGGATGGGGATGACTTGCTCTGCTCTTCTGTAATATTCAAAGCAGGTAAAACTAGATGTTTACAGCACCACAGAATTGCCGCTAAGTGTTGTAAAAAATTATAGCAGCATATTTTTCTAACTACAGCAATTTGCCATCAGCCGTTAAAAGAGTTTCATGTATAAAACACATAAAACAGAGATAAATCAATTGCTGACACTTGCAAAGTATTATGGTCAGTTTGTCAATGTGTGCGTTAATATGTGACACTTTAATTAGAAATGTGTGTGCATAGTGAATTATCCAGGGAGGAGAAAATGTCTAAATTCAAATTACTGTGGAATTTTTAAGATTCTCAGTCTAGTAAAATTCTTGTTTCTTATGAGGTAGTTATTATTTATTGGCATAATTTAGCTATAATTAGCCTCTGCATTTGCCAGCTGAGACAAACTAAGCCAAGCTCCTGCGAGCTCAGATGGAGCGAGGGGGTGCATTTTGACTTGCCTTGTGGAATACTGCTAACAGATCATAAAGGTCCCATCTTTGACTGCTGATGCTGGTATTCACAATCATCTTTGTGGTTGGTTCTTCACTGTGTCCCTGCCCAAGAAAGAAGACTGCTGGAAACACCTGAGGGAAAAAAGGACTGAACTAGAGGGAAGGGCTGAATCCAGGTGAGAGGGTCGTCTTGCCTGTGAAAGTTTGGAGTTTTAAGCTGAAAGCAAGTGCAGCTTGTTTTCAAGACTCTCTGCCAACTGCCTAGAACAACATTTAGGATGAGAATTTGCTGCTCAGATCCAATTTAGTATAGTATATTAAGCTTAGTTTGTGTTTTTGTTTTATTTACTAGATAATCTGCTTTGATTTGTTTGCTATCCCTTATAATCACTGTGGCAAATTGCTGGCACTATTATGATGGGTCCCGCACTTTCTCTTCTTGTGGGGGGTTCAAGGAGCTATTTCTTGCCCCTGAATAAAGTATTAACTGCCCCACTAGTATCCTAGAAGAGTGGGGGTGGAGAGGGAGGGACCCGGGCCCACCCTCTACTCCGGGTCCCGGCCCAGGGTCCCTGAGGATAGCAGTAAACCACCTGAATTAGCTATTCCTTCCCCTGGGCTACTTCCCTCTCCTACCCTTCAGTTTGCGGGGCTTCCTGCCCTCTCTCTACACAGGTCAGATGTCTCTTTACCTAGGGTCTGGGTGGTCTTGGTTCCAAACTCTCCTCCAACTGTTCACTGCTCCAACTCCTCCAAACTGCTCACTGCTCCAACTCCTCCAAACTGCTCACTGCTCCAACTCTTCCAAACTGCTCCAACTCCTATCCTCCTCTATCACATATCCCTCTGTCCCTAGCTCAGCACCATGGGGTTGAGCTACTTGGGACGAGAGACAGTGTTGCCATGACAGGCTGTCCGCATTGCCATGTTGGGTTCCGGCCCTATGCTGTATCCAGAAGTTGAAAAGTTGCAGGGATAGAAACCATCTCGTCACTCGTGCATTCCTCTCCCTGTTCGTGTGCATCCATTGGAGTGGGGCGTGGCCTATTACTATGGTGAACCGCCGTCCAAGCAGGTAGTACCATAGAATCCCCATGGCCCACTTAACTGCTAGGCATTCTTTTTCTACTATGGCGTACTGTTGTTCGCTGGGCAGGAGCTTTCAACTAAGGTAAAGGATTGGGTGCTCATCATCTCCATCATCTGTGAAAGGACCGCCTCAAGTCCTACCTCCGAGGCATCTGTTTGTAGGATGAATTCCTTTTTTGAAATCGGGGGCTATGAGCACTGGATGGCTAGAAAGGGCAGTCCTTAGGTCGGTGAAAGCATCTTCTGCCACCTTGGTCCACTTAACTATCTCTGGGTCCCAAGCTCTTCTCAGGTCTGTTAGAGGCACTGCCCTTGTGGCGAAGTGAGGGATGAACTGGTGATAGTACCCCACGATTGCTAAGAATGCTCTGACTTGCTTCTTGCGGATCAGGCGGGGCCAATGCTGTATTGCCTTTACTTTGTTCCAATGGGGCTTCACCAGGCCCGTACCGACTACATAGCCAAGGTATCTGGCCTCAGCTAACCCTATTGAACATTTTGATGGGTTAGCAGTGAGACCAGCCTGTCTAAGAGTATCCAGCACTGCTTTGACTTCCCCAGGTGCGTCTCCCAGTCAGGACTGTGGATCACCACATCGTCTAAATAGACAGCAGCATATTTGGTATGGGGTCAAAGTAATCTGTCCATCAGCCGCTGGAAAGTCGCGGGGGCCCCATGGAGTCCAAAAGGGAGGACTGTATATTCGAAAAGGCCATCAGGTGTAGAGAAAGCAGTTTTTTCTTTGGCGTCCTCAGCCAGGGGAATCTGCCAGTAGCCTTTCGTCAAGTCCAACGTGGTCAGGTATCGGGCCTTACCTAACTGATCCACCAACTCATCAATACGTGGTATTGGGTAGGCGTTGAACTGGGATACCTTGTTTAACTTTCAAAAGTCATTACAAAATCTTTGGCTGCCATCAGGCTTAGGGACCAAGACAATAGGGCTGGACCACTGGCTGTGTGATTCTTCAATCACCCCAAGTTCCAGCATCGTTCTTCTTCCCTAATTTCCTCTCTTTTTGCCTCTGGTATGTGATATGGTTTCATCGTCACCCTTGCTCCAGGACGGGTGATGATGTGATGTTGGATAAGAGTTGTCCGTCCTGGTTTCGCGGAAAACACATCTTGGTTCCTCTGAATCATCTCAGTGACCTCAGTTCACTGTTCTGGGGCTAATTCGGGGGATATCTTTACCTGCTCTTGTGGGCCATCTGTCTGGGACAGAGCCGGCAGGACGGCCAGGCACATCTCCCGATCGATCCAGGGTTTCAGTAAGCTGACGTGGTATATATGCTCTGGCCTTCGGCAATCTGGCTGTCTCACCTTATAATTCACTTCCCCCAATGGCTTCCACTATCTCATAGGGTCCATGCCAACTGGCCAGCAGCTTACTTTCTGTTGTTGGTACCAGCACCCGTTCACCTGGTTGAAATTTCCTTGTTTTCGCTCGATGATTATAGTAAGTTCGTTGGGCTTCTTGTGCTTTCTCTAAATGCTCTTGTACAATGGGGGTTACTTGGGCTATTCGCTCTCTCATCTGGGCTACATGTGCAATGACATTCTTTCCCGGGTTAGTTTGTTCCTCCCATTCTTCCTTCGCAATATCTAATATGCCATGTGGGTGGCGTCCATACAGTAGGTCAAATGGGGAGAAACCGGTAGATGCTTGGGGAACTTCTCGCACTGCGAACATCAAATAGGGTAGGAGGGTATCCCAGTCTTTTCCATCTTGGGCCACTACCTTTCGGATCATTCTCTTGAGAGTACAGTTAAAGCGCTCTACCAGGCCATCTGTTTGGGGATGATAGACTGAAGTCCACAAAGCTTGGATGTGTAGCAGGGTGCATAAGTCTTTCATCACTCTAGACATAAAGGGAGTCCCTTGGTCTGTCAGGATCTCCTTAGGGATGCCTACCCTAGCAAAAACCTGCACCAGTTCCTTTGTAATCGCTTTGGACGTGGGGTTTCTTAGAGGAATGGCTTCGGGATACCATGTAGCGTAGTCCAGGATGACGAGTATGCTTCGGTGGCCCCGGGCTGTTCTTTCTAGTGGGCCCACCAGATCCATTGCTATCCTTTCAAAAAGGACTTCAGTTATAGGAAAGGGTACCAATGGGGCCCTTAACTGTGGTCGTGGGCTATGCAGCTGGCACTCCAGGCAAGAGGTGCAATAGCGCTGAACTTCGGCTCTTATCCCCAGCCAGTAGAACCTCCTTAGGACTCTATCCAGGGTCTTGTCTGCTCCTAAATGTCCCCCAAACAGATGACTGTGAGCTAATTCTAATACAGCCCTTGTGTGCTTCCATGGCACCAAGAGCTGCTCTACTACTTCCCCATGTATTGTAACTACTCAGTACAACAGATCCCGTTTGATTATGTAGTATGGCCCTGGTCCTTTGGGTTTTCCTTCTATTGGCACACCATTTACTTCTACTGCCTCCTCCCTCACGTTTGCATACAGTGGGTCATCGGCTTGGTCCTGCCCAAAACACAGTGCGGGACCAAACTGGCCTGATTCTACTGGATTGGGCTCCTCCCTATTGGGGCACTGGGCTGCTATATGCCCCAACTCCCTGCACTCACAGCAGTGATATCTCATCCTGGAGGTTGCCCTCTGTCTTAGACCCTCTGACTCGCTCCCCCAGTTCTCCGTCCTCAGACCCTCATGTCCTCTTGGAGCCTCAGGCCGCTCCTTGGGGCCTGTTCTTTCAATTATGATTTTCCTGGAGTTCTCAGTGATCCAGGTCCTCGGGGTTGGGACTGGTTTCCTGAAATGCTGTGTTCCACCGCCCGGGGTTTCGTACAGTTCCCGGGCTGCCAGTTGTCTCTCAACAAGATTGATCAGTTCATCATAGGTGGAGGGGTCATTCTGGCCTACCCAGGCTCTGAGGCCTGGGGATAGTCCACTCGTATAGTGGTCCAACACCAGGAGCTCCATCATTTTCTCTGAGCTGAGAGCCTCCAGGCATAACCAATTCCAGGCTAGGTGTATTAGGTCAAATAGTTGTGAGCGTGTTGTCTTGTCTCCGTAGTACTGCCACTCATGGAACCTCCGGGCTCGCAGGGCTCTCATTACCACTGCCCTGGCCAGGATCTCTGCCTTCAGTTGTGAGTAATCTGCCGCCTCCTCTGCGGTCATATCATACTAGGCCTTCTGAGTTTCCCGCACAAAAATGGAGTGAGAATGCCTGACCACTGGTCTCGGGGCCAGGCCTCCTGCAGAGCTGTCCTCTCAAAAGCCAGGAGGTATGCTTCCACATCATCCTCCTTAGTCATTTTCTGTAGACAGTAGCTGGCCCGTATGGTCTGCGTCCTGTCATACCCATGGCTCTTCTTGGTAAGAGCCTTCACCTGGTTCAGTTTCTGCAGTTTCATTCAACAGATGATTAGTCTCTTGCTGCACCCATATCGCCTCCTGTTGGGAGGTTGATTGGACCCGGGTGGCTTCCTGCTGGGCCGCAGTGGCTTGTATTAGGGCCTTGACCACCATCTTAGGGACAGGAAGGTTTGGGCTAACCCTGGTTTAAGCCCCCAGCGCGTGGATCCCACTTCTAACACCACGTGTGGCAAATTGCTGGCACTATTATGATGGGTCCTGCGCTTTCTCTTCTTGTGGGGGGTTTAGGGAGCTATTTCTTGCCCCTGAATAGGGTATTAACTGCCCCACTAGTATCCTAGAGGAGGGGGAGTGGAGAGGGAGGGACCTGGGCCCACCCTCTACTCCAGGTCCCGGCCCAGGGGCCCTGAGGATAGTGGTAAACCACCTGAATTAGCTATTCCTTCCCCTGGGCTACTTCCCTCTCCTACCCTTCAGTTTGTGGGGCTTTCTGCCCTCTCTCTACACAAGTCAGGTGTCTCTTTACTAGAGTCTGGGTGGTCTTGGTTCCAAACTCTCCTCCAACTGCTCACTGCTCCAATTCCTCCAAAGTGCTCACTGCTCCAACTCCTCCAAACTGCTCACTGCTCTAACTCCTCCAAACTGCTCCAACTCCTATCCTCCTCTATCACATCACTTAAATCTATCTTTTGTAGTTAATACATTTGTTTTGTTTTGTCTAAAACCGATGTATGTGGAAATCATAACATGGGGCAGAAAGCTATGTATATCCTTCTCCACATTGAGAGGGGGAACATTTCTTCAGCTTATCCGTACAGTTCACTATGCAGTGCAAGATGGTACAATTTTGGGTTTACCCTCTAGAGTCGGGTTTCCACTTGGGTATTGAGCAATTCCTTAGTTGAGCCTTCCGCTGCAGAGCTGATTTCAGTATCTGTGTGTTTCTGCAGCTGGGTGTGTACCTACCTGTATGTGTGCTGGTAAAGTGCAGCTTGAAGCCTGAGGGAGGACTTGGCAGGTATGCACAGCAATGCAGTATAAAGGGAACCCAGGTGGGTGAGTCAGGTTGGCTCAGTGTTACCCCAGTTCCAGATGGCACCCAAACCAGGGGTGTGTGGAAACCTGTCACCACCCTTTGGCAGACTTGCTGCACGGAATTCTCCTACATGTGTAGCCTCAGACCCTTTTTCTCCATTATGGTTTGAGTCAGACAGAAACACCAGCTGATGGGTCTTCAACTGCTGTGTAATGTGGAAAGTATGTATCTAAAATTTAGTTGCAAACATTAAATAAATTTAAGCTTCTCTTGCCATTTTTCAGTGACTTTTTTTCTTTTCCCCATTTTCTAGAAAGATTAGCAACTTTCTGTTCTAAGGTGGATATGCGAGGGGGAAAATATGTTGACTTCAGCTACACTATTCCCATAGCTGAAGTTGCATATCTTAGGTTAATCCCCCCACTCCAGTGTAGCCCAGGGCTTAGCCATGTTACTCTTACATACATATCTCACTTATTTCATGTCTTTAGTCATCATCATGCTCTGTAGACTGAAAAAAACTTCTGATGCACAGAAAACTTCACAATACCATAGATAAATAGAGCTCTGTAGTGGCTACTATTTGATCTGGAAAGTGTGTTTTTGTTTTGAGTATCTATGACCTCTGTAAGAAGTGGGTTTGAAAAAGGTACTCGCTTTAAGCTCAGATGTTTGCTGGTGATTTCAGTAGACAGTTTCTGATTCAGATTTATTGAAAAAATGTTAGAGAGAGGAGACTGAAGTGTCTGTGGTAGTACCACGGCTGTTTGCGTTATTGTCAAAAAGTCTGGCAGTAGCAAATCTCTAATTTAATATGCATTTTAGCAGCAATCATCGCAATAAAACTGGAAAAGCCTCATTCTTCCTTCATTTAAGTAGAAGAGGGGAAAGAAAAGAAAAAAGAAACAATCTGAGCAAATAAATGCTACTGAACAACATGAAAGTACTCTTTCATCGAGAAATAAAAGTATAATCTTGTTGTTGTAATACACACTTTCCGTGGGATGCATTTCTTGTAAGCAAATGTGATACTGTAACAGAAGGCACTATGCACTGGTGCAGTTAATTATGAGACTGATTTTCCAAAGAACAGTGCCCTGTTTCTGAAATTTTATTTCCTCTCTTCTGAAACTTTTGGATTTAAGAATAAAAACACGTATGGCTCTGAAAAGCTGAAAACTAATTTAAAAAAATCAAGGAAAAGTGCCAGCTTGTGCCATTAAGGCACATGCCTGGGTTGTGGGTGGAGTTGTGCTGCCCTTTGAAGAGCCAGGGGGAGGCATCTGTATCTCATAGAGGCATGATACCTACTGGATTCCTGCACGATAGGGCTGATGCATCGTCATCTTCTTTGAAGGTGAAGTGTGCTCCTCTCCCATTGGACATTGTGGGGAGAGGCTGGAAGCGATGGTTCTGCCCTCATCTTGCTCCACTTTGGGTGTCTGGCTCCTCATAGGGCGGTAGCAGGAAACAGTCCCTCAACTCGTTGCTCAATGATTGGAGTAGTAACTGGCCTCCGAAAGTGAGTCACATGGGGGAAAGCCCCCTACAAGCCCTTTGTACACCTGTCTGCAGCTGACAAAATTCAGCTTAGAGTTTGTTTGGTTTATTCCCAATGCTTATTTGATTTTAGTCCCTGCTGTTTCTTCATCCCACAGCCCACTTGACTTGGTTCATTTCTGCTGTTTACACTTCCTGAGTGCTGATTGACTTCACTTGTGGCTTCAGGAATGAGCATGTAACTGACTTTGGGTCTGCTCGCGACAGAAGGTGAAGTCAGTGGGAGTTGAGGGCACTCTACTTGAAAGAGGCATGAGCAGCTTGAAGAGATGTTTGGACCTTTTGGCTCCTCCTGAGCTGAGCTATTTTAGTCTCTAATTCCTCCTTGGAAATTATTTTAGTTCAGTTTTTGAGATCATTATGATAAGTATTTCTTTTTCTGTGACATTCTGTTGTTTCCCATAAATTGATTTCAGCCTAATACTTAAATTGAAGGAGTAATAATATTTAAATTACCTATGCAGAACTGACGTTCCATGTTGGCTTCTTTTTCTAAGTTTGGAATGTCTATAGATATCTACAGAGCCTTGTGGGGGTCCTACTGGGCCCTTTGCTATTTCTAGGTATTGAAATAGTTCTTCTCATTCACTTCCGAACATAAGATGCTGACTCCCTCAGATGCACCCAAATGTCATGTTCTTCCTTGCTTAAATCCTTTCGGGGCTGGACTCTTCTAATGTGATTCCCTGGTGTTGATCTGGATGGGCCACTGGAAAGTCTAACTCCAGCAGCAACAGAACATAGCAGTTTTATTTGTAGGATGAGTTTCTGTGAGCATCTACCGTCTGAGCTATGCACCCTCCAGCATCAGATTTTACATGCTGGTCAGGACACTGGGGAGACTCTTCAAAGCTCTTCATGATTTGGGGCTCAGTTGTTTGAGACAATATCTTTTATGCCCTTCATGACAGGAGTCCCTATAAAATCAGGACATCTGGTCACCCTAGTTGTGGCTGGGTCTCATGCCACTTTGAGTTGGTGTGTCCTGATCTGTGGGGGGCTTGCTTCAGATGATGATGAGCTTGGAGAAGTTGTGGCGAGTAGTTTGAAGGCCAGAAGAGAAGGTTCAGGAAAGATTTCTTTAAGGATGGGGTCCCCATTGAGTATGGGTTGTAGTTGTTTGACAATACTTCATATGGATTCCATTGTGGGGCTGTGAGTGACCACTAGGGGTGTACAGTCAGAGGGTTTTTTATTTCTGTATTAAAGCAAGTTCTCTCCGGATATTAGGGTGGCCCCTTCCATGATGCAGTCTACTTCTCTGGTGGAGTATCCTTGTTTGTGAAGGCAGTTCTCCGTGTGTTAAGGTATATATCCCAGTGTAGCGGGGTAGTCACCCACTCTGGCCCTGGAAAGGTTAAAGCCAGCCCTGAAAAAGGGCTGGGGCTGTGAGAAAAGGCTAGGCTGATTGGGAAGGCAGCCACAGCTGGGGCCATGCCCCAGTCAAGCCACAGGTGGCCCTATGAAAGGCCAGTGAGCCAGGAGCTTAACATACTCTCTCTCTAGCTTCTAAGAGGGAAGGACCTGGCTCCCTGGAAGATGAACAGGGACCTGAGGTAGGGCAGCAGCGGGGAAAGGCAAGAGGGGCTGGGGAGCCCCTGCCTGGCAGCTCCCCAGGCTGAGGCCTTGCAGAAGGCCCAAAGCAGGTACTGAGGCTACAGAGGGGTAGCCTGGGGTTAGACAAAGGCAGGAGGTCCAAACACCTTGCCTATGCTGAGTGGCTCTTACATTGCCGTCTGCCCCAGGGAGTGGGGGTGTGATGATGACTGGCAGTAGCCACGGACTGAGGCAAGGTGGGGATGGAGGGTTGGGGGTTCCCTGGAGAGGGGAGATCTAGGGAGAGTGTGGGGATATTGCCAGGGGGCAGCACCCCACACAAAAGGGCACCAGCAATAGCCAAGGCACTGACCTGCAGAGGGCACTCTGAGCTGGAAAGAGCTAATTCCCAGATGATCAGCAGGAGGCACCGCAGGGGCGAGTCATCGCATCACTACACCTGGACTTTCTCTTCAGAGCATATTCTGTGGCATCTAAGTGCCTGGCTATGGATAACAGATTTCTTGGTGTGTTTGGGGTGGTTATTGGATCTTTGGAGGTAGATGACCCATGGGTTTCTTGTATCTACCAAGTGTGGTAAGTTTGGAGAGATTCTATCATAAATTTCTTTTTAAGGCCCTATATTAAAGGTCTTACATTTGCTTCTCATAGTCATACTGCTTGACTGTCTCTGCTGTTCAATTGGTTCACCAGAGAAAATGTATTTTCTAACACTATCTATAATTCTGAGCAACAGTGTCAATTAACAGACCCAAATTAGCTTTGTCTTATTCCCAGACTAAGAAGACAGAAGTAGCTAAAGTTCACAATTCCTTAAAAATAGTGATAAGGTTAGATTTTCATAAAGTTCTACAGAATACTACTCAATGTCTGGCTCTTCCCCAGGAGAAGATGAAGTGAACCTTGACCCCAAAGTTAGTCAAGATATTTGAGGCCTTCAAGATGTCTTCACATACAGGTGTGCTGTAGTGTGCTATACAGACTACTACTCTGTATGAATGACGTAGTTCAGCTGCTGTGACAGTCCTAAAGAGAGATGGGTGAAAACCACAGCAAAATTATTCCATGAGATATTTATTAGAATGTGCTTTGGCCATGCTCATGGCCCTTTTGTGCTCATTTCCCACAGACAGTTGAGCAGTTGAGATTTACTTGCATAGCTGCTTGTCAATGGCAAATTTTAAGATCTCAAACACAATGTTTCATTTCAGAAGAGGGATGGGAGCCTCTCACCAGAGCTTTGACACTGAGGCAGTTAGACCAGGCAAGGAACAGAGTCTATGGGCTCACACAATCACTTGGTCTTACTCTGACTAGAAAGTATCTGCGTGCCCAGGAAAGGAAATCATCTGAGATTACTTAAAATTATTTAACAGCCTGTTTTTTCTGCCTCTGCCTCAGCTGCTTCCTTTCAGAGTCAAAAGCCCCAATACTTTCTATAATCAGAAAGAGGCTTCAGTGTTGTTCAGTTTCAAGATTTTATCACAAGTATCATGATATTTTGTGGGTTTTTTAAAGCCTGAGCTCTTGGTGTTATGCCATTATATGAAAATCTCTACCTTTATTTGTTAACAAGTTTCTAGACCTCGGAGTTCCAGAGAGAAGATGGAAAACATGAGCATTAAAGCCAACAAGAACATAAATCTGTTTTTTAAAAATATCATGATCTTTAACAGGTTTTAGAGTGGTAGCCATTTTAGTCTGTATCAGCAAAAACAAAAAGGAGTCCTTGTGGCACCTTATAGACTAACAAATGTATTTAGGCATAAGCTTTCATGGGCTAATGAAGTGTGTTTTAGCCCATGAAAGCTTATGCCCAAATACACTTGTTAGTATATAAGGCAAGGGTCTTCAAACTTTTCTCCCCGCAGCCCCTTTCTACGGAGGGAAAAGTCTGGCAGCCCCCAGGGGGTATGTCTGCCAAAATGCTGCCGCAGAAAGCGGAAGCTTCCGCTTTCCACGGCAGCATTTCGGCGGGACTAAAAGAGCCTGCTTGGGAGTTCAGCGATCTCCCAGGTGGGCTCGGCGGCGGCACCGGGTCTCGCACACCCCCTAGGTGGGCTTGCGCACCCCAGGGGTACACACACCCCAGTCTGAAGACCACTGCTATAAGGTGCCACAAGGACTCCTCATTATTTTAAAGTCACTCTCAAGATTTTGGGGGCCACACTCAGGATTTTTGAACACTTTAGTAATACAGATCTCAGAATTGTCAAGTTAAGCTCATCCAGTCAGGAGACAGAAACAATACAGTGCTACCAGGCTTACCTTTAACTTACCAGCTGAAGACTTACAGGAATAGTGAGGAGTCAGAGCCAGTATGTCTCCTCCTTTGCAGCTGATTCCAATTTAGTTCTCTCCCTCTATGAAAATGATGAAAATAATGTAACTGTTCTGTATTAGAAAGTAATATTATTCCCAAATTATCCTGAATTTCTTAACACAGTATTCACTGCCTGCCAGATCTGTTTTATACGTTCACAAAGGACATGGATTGACTCTGTACATTTAAATATTCAGATACATAAATCAGTTTGAGTATTTTCTGCATCAAAGATTAATTTCTTTTAAATCTTTTAACTTATAGCCTCATTTGTTGTACAGTTTGCCACAATTCCAACATACACACTCCCACAGACCCATCCCTGGATTGCCTCAACACAATCTCAGGTAGACTTTTTCAGATTTTAAATAAGAAGCAGAGACAGAACAAAAGCTATTATAAAAAAGTGGTTGGACAACACAGATAAGATTCTTTTTGGCAAGAAATGAAATGCTATTCTAATGGAGTAGCATTTGATTTATGATAACAGTCCATTATGGGCCATCTTGCAAATTAAATTTAGTTAAATTTTAGAGAGGAGCAGAGCTACAAGCCTACACGAATTTTCACTATTGTGAGACTCAAAGCTCTAAAGGCTTTTATATTTGGTTTCAAAATTATTTTCTGTCTTTCTAGATACTTATATGATCTTATCACTGTAATACCTAAGGGCATCGCAGACAATAATGAATCTATTCTCACAATAAGCCTCTGAGACAAGGAAGTATTATTATCTTGACTCTACAGATGGGCAATCGAGTTGTGAAAAGTCTCAAGAATCAAGGGACCAGACAAACTCACTGTCTGCCCTTATCTTTAATTGCTTAACGGCTTGAATCTGGTACATTTAAAAGATTGCCTAAAGCCCTGGGATGAAGCCCGTGGTTGAGAACTCCACTCATGGGGCAAAATGGAACTTGGATACAGCACTGTGGAGAGAGAGCACTAAATGGGGGCGTAGGAAACAGCGGTTCTATTCCCGACTCTGCCACTAGCCTACTCTATGACCAGGGGCAAGTCATTCCACCTCTCTGTGCTTTGTTTTCCTCATCTGTAAAATGGGGATAACAAAGTTTATCTCATTTGTAAAGCACTTTCAGAGCTATGGAAGTATTATTATTATTAATAATAATTTTATTATTGGTGGTTTGTCCTGGTGTGGAATAAATTTCCATCGGAACTAAGCATCATCACCAGCTTCAGCACCTTCCACACCAAATACAACGTACTTCTTCAACTAACCTCACTTTTTCTACAACACATGGCTCCATGTACACCTGAAAACAAACCCAAAATCTCCAAACAATACACACACAGTTCTTCCAATGGAGAGAGAGAGAGAAAGAGAATGAAGTACATGTGACAAAGAGAGGTTGGTTAAATTCTTAATGCACTACTGGAAGACGCTTCCATGATGTGGTGACAAGGGCAGTATAGAATAGATTTTTTTTCAGAAGTGCTGAGCACTTGCATACTGCTGAGTCAATCTGAGTCAGTGTTCAGTCTGGTGCCTTACTCAAAAGGCCATCTTTCCTCCCTTTCTATCTACTTTTAAAATCAGAGAATATTTTACAGAAGTGGGCAAATGGTACCACTCAAAAGCTGTGTCCCTCCTTGCTTTTTTGGAATTTGTCTGTCCCTTTCAGCCTTATGCCCACACTTTCATTCTTCAACTTTCTCCTTATTTTTTACGTGTTTATCTTGGCTTCAAATGCTTCAGAGATCAGACAAGTACATTTGAGTAAAGATTAAAAATGAGGCCAGTATCCACAGGGATAAATGTCTATGTGTGTACAACAATATAAAAAAAAGCTGCTACCTTGGATTAGCTTTCAGGTGATAACATGGATAATAAAGGTTTTCTCTCCCCTGCTCCTTATTTGGTATTTAATGTCAACTAATAGGAGACACTGCTACACAAGCAGACCCTTCCCCATGCAAGAGGTGTAGTATTAATGTATTTTGAAGGATTCCAAAGCATGTAACAAGGGCCAGCCATTAGAGAGAAAACATGCTAGCTTTTTTCCTTAGGTTAGTGGCTAGTGTTAATGTGTACTTTTTCACCATGATCTTGAGCTTACTACAATATCATTTTCTTATGAGTGAATGTAAATAAAGACTGACTAGCCTGATTATGATCTGCCCTTGATATCATCGTATGTTTTTCCAATGAGAGAACAGGGACCAACAGTATCCTCTCTGTATTGAATAATTAATATAAACTAATTGAGATGATGGTGGCAGCATAATCTTTTAATAATCACCCTCTTAGTAACAGGCCATGACAGAGACACATCCTGTTAAGAAAGAATATCCATGACAACTATGAATCTGAATCTTAATCTGATTCTGAAGCCAAAACTTCTTTCCACACTGCTCCTTAGATGCTCCTTCACAAACATGGAACAAGAAGCTATATCTCCCCAAGGCATTTGAGTGTACCTGCAGAAAACACAGTGAGAAACTCGTGAACAAAGATTGTCTGGTAATGATAGCCTCTGCCAATTCTCCTTGCAAAAATTTATGTTTCCTACTTTATGCCTGCCTCTGCTCCATTCACACTGTAGGGCAGATCCTCCACTCATGTCAACAGGCTGAAGTCATTGGAAGAATATTGATAGACATCAGCTGAGGATCTGGAAATCTGACTTCTTACTGTGTTAAACATCAGTCATGGTGTGTTACCATTAGAAATAAAATGTATGAGCTATTGTTCCCCTCTCTTTCTTTTGTTCTTTGTGGATAATAGCTGTCAGTTATGTCTGGTTGTGCACCTTGTTCACAAGTAGAAGAGGTTATGCCACTTTCTTGTTACTTTCAACCTATGAAAGTTAAACTTCATTGAACTTGACTGTCACCGTATTCACTCAAGTCATGGCACTATTCCTCTATTTCTCCCCCTTATTTCCCACTTCGTTCATGTAACTGTGTTCAGATTTCTGACAAGTGTTTTTCCTATAACCCACATCCTTAACCACTAAAGTGTCTCCACAACCTCATTAGGTTACCCTCTTCAATAGAATTAGGCTTTTATTTCAGCTTATTTATTACTACTTTGTTTCCCTTATTGTTCATGTACCTCTCTTATCTTAGGCAGGAAATATGGTAAAACTGCAGAGCAGTTTTATGTTCCCCAGCCTGTGTTAACAGAAGGCACGCTAAGAAAAGATGGCATTTGCTAACATGTGCTTTATCTGCCTCTCCACTCCCTAGTATATTATTACTATGTATTGCTGCAGCACCTAGAAGATCTAGTCATAGACTGGGACCTTATTATGCTAGGTGCTGTGGAAATATGGAACAAAAGGGCAGTTCTTTTAGGGGAAGTGTCCAAATATGATTAGACATAAAGACAGATGGACAGAAGTAGAGAAGCTTGGGACACCCATTCTAGCATTTCAGATGCCTACATCTGAGGGAAGAATGTTAACAAAACTAGAAATAATTACAGTAAGAGCTGTCTCTCTGTCGCCTGCCAATCAAATTTTCATCTGAAATAAATTAGTGCTGGTAGTAAATCCATGCAAGTGAACAGTGTTGTGGATAGAACATTGTGGAGTTCTATCCAGCTTCTCGGCTCTTTGAGCTAAGATCATGTTTCCTGACCTATCAAAGGCCATGATCAAGTGTCTTGATGTTTTTGGTCTTTTGGTCTTGAGATGAAAACCTTGTCTTTGTCTCCTGGGCTGAGAAGTAAAAAACATTATCTAAGTTATATCTATCCTCAAAGGTCCTGCCTAGTATCACTGGTAATATTGCAGTTGCTGTACAATTATTCAGAGCAAAATTACAACACAGGCCAAATGACATCATACCAGCTTATGGTGTCTCAATCTGAACACTGAAGTATACAGGTTGTCTGCTGAGAATGCAAGGGTTCTTTTCTCCCTTAGGTTAAAAGATGAAATATAGACTCTGAGCAAGAACAGTCGCTGGAATTCTGTTTAAAAAGTGGAGTGACACATTACAAATAAATGCGTTTGACCGTATGTGTTGCATTTGAAATAGCCCACCACCTTCGGTTAATTAGGAGCAAAAGTTCACATGACAATCTTCTGTTCTTCAATCTTGAGGAAGTCAAATGTAACTTCCCTGAATCTCAGAAAATTCTTCTTGAAGGGCATCCTTTGACAGTGGGGGCAGGGGAGGACAGACACTTTTTGATTATGCTCTCAGAAGCAGATACCGCAATGGCACAGCATCACAAGTAGCCCTAAACAATATGTTCATCCTGTAGTAAAGTAAATTGATGAGAGAATAAATGGTCTGAGAGAGAAATAACAGGCACATTTTTTTCTGTAATGCAAGTTCATCCTTTTGGATAATAGTGGGGACTGCATATGGGTGAAATAAGTGGAATATCAACAGACAGTTTAAATTGCTGTTGTAACTCGATGTCACATGCATAGAAAAACCTGAATCTGGAGATTTTGCTGAAAGGATAATTTAAATGGGTTGATTACTCTCTCCATTGGCAAATTTAACTTCTATTTATATTCATCTATAAGAGAGATTTTCAGGAACACCATACCTGTTTTTACTCTAAATGAAGGAAGATGTATAAGAGTGGTGAAGGAGGACTATACATGAAATCTGAATTAGCTATAATAGTGACATTGCTGTAGTTAACTGATCCTATTGCTAGTAGGTAAGCCACACACATGTGCGTGCCACCTCCATTCCACAGGTAATGTAAATGCTTAAAAAAAATGGAAAGATTCAACAAAGCACATGAATATTCACAAAAATTAAATTCAACAGTGAATGGAATTTTCACAACAGCCTAAGTTAGATGCCCAAATTCCATGAAAATTGAGCTGGAGTTGAGTGCCTGATTCCTTTAAAGTTTCTAAAAATTTCTAGCCATAGTGCCAAATTTTCAAGAGGTCTTCTAAATATTGCTTATACAGACCATGTCGATGCACTTTGTGCTGTATTTGCAGTAGGAAATAGGAACACATTTTCTGGAGGCCCTCTGAAAATTTGGCCCATAAAGAGTAAAGACCAAATCTTGAGCTCTTCACTTAACTTTGTTTTTTATTACATTCATATAAATGCTAAGTGTTGTCCCATAGATTTCAGTTCCAGTTTACCCAAGAATGGACTATGTAAATAGGAACTCAGTATTTAATATGAAGAATGGTAGCGTACAGTACATAGGATGTGCTAGTCTCAGCTTTAAAATTATCCTCAAGTTAAGAGTGGTCAATATCTTGGGGGCGGGAGGAGGAGGGCAATTTGGTGCTTTTGGATACATCAGGCTGAAATTACCTGATAAAAATATATTGTTTTCATGAGGAAAAAGCATTCCCCCTTTGTCTCTGTATTTTATTAATAATGCATAGCTGTTATTTAGCACATATTCTCAAGACACTGTAAAAATATTAATCCTCACAACAGTCTTCTTAGGTTGCATTCTAACAGTGGTGAAAAGAGGAGTTGCCTAAGGCAACAGAGAGAGTAAGTCCTGGAACCTGGAATGGGACTGCTGAATTCCTGGCTTCTAGTCCTGTCCCAAATTCATTAGTCAAACAATATAAAGCAAAAATAGTGAAGAACTGCTTTTCTAAAAATTGATTAAAAATTAACAACAGTATAACAGGTTACAATCAGAAAGCAGACAAAATGCAAAGTGAATTTCACTGCATTTGTGTTAATTTAAAATTGTAGGTGTGTATGCTATAAGTCAAAATTGATATCTATTTTTGTGTGAAATGTGTATATGACATAAATATCTTGAATGAGAACAAATGCGTTTTATGTTGCCTTGCTCCTATTATCAATACTGGCAAAACTGATTTAAAAAATAAAATAGGCAGAAAATAAACCAGGAGGACTGAATGTAGATATCTCAATCAGCTAAAGCTCTTCCAGTCCCATAATTACAACTATGCCAGATGCAATGCATTAAATAATACATGCATGGTGATATTGTTTGGTTATGCCTGCCTCACTTGCTCTCTGTTGACTTCTATCAGAACAACTTTTAGGATTCCAGTGCTCTCAGCAGCTTGCTATCAAATGCCTAAAAATTGAAAAAGCAGCACAGCAAATGTTTGGAATTTCTATTGTCAGATGTAGGATGGGCAATATTCAGGACAAGCTTAAGGTCAGTATCACCCTTATTAATAATGCTAGAAAGAAAACCATTTTTTCATTGGAAGGGGAGGCTTTCTAGCCCTCAAAATACAGTTTTTTAGCCACGGAAAGTCCCAGTGTATGTGACTTTAAATGTTTAGCCATTTTGAGTCAGAGTTTTAAAATGTTGTTGGTTATAACTTTACCTTCTCTTGGCAAGTGGATAGCAGTATATGTGGTTCTAAAGGAGCTTGAACTTACAGATGGAGGGGCCTGGAAAGAAGTGCAATAAATAAAAGAATTGAAACCTGCTCTAAAACACAACGATAATTTTGTTTTGCTTTTCTAGAATGTGGTATGTGTGCTATATAAAGACTTTATCAGAACTTGCTGGGGTGGACCTCATCCATCTCCATCTCTCATAGATAATGTGACAATTCCAAAGTCATGCTGATAAAACATTTATATTGCGCTATCTCTTTGTGCATGTGTGTGTGTGTGCACATATCAATCCAGTAACAGCCTGTGAAGGAGCAGAAGAGCTTTGCACATCACAGTAACTGAGCAAAAACTCTAAAAGTGTAAATGAGCCAGTCCAAACCCTGCATAAGTCTTCACAGCATAATTCTTCCAATTTGTAGGTTTTTTGTTATAACTTATATTGCCTAAAAGAGATGTGGTGTGCGTAGGAATGGGGGTTGGCTATTGACAGCCTTCTTGTGACCAACTGATGCCTCCAAGATCCAAAATGCAGCAGCTCTGTTGAACAAAAATGTTACTGTAATCGTGCATTTCACTAATGGTAGCATGAGAGGGAAGAGTAGAGGTGGTCATTCCTTGTCCTCCATGCATGCCAAACTCTCCTGAGTTCTTGCCAGTGCAGGCTTTAATCTACAGAGTGTCTAAAAAGAACCATGTTATTTATTTCATTTAGTGCAGTGTGTTGAGAGGTATTTGGAAAAAATCTTCACTTTGAGATGGGATTGGTAGAAGGGTTAGTGTGATAGACTCACTGAATGAAACAGATGAAAATACCTCTTAGGATACTTTATCTTTCATAGAATTCCCTAAGTGATTAAAAAGATGTGCACCTTTCATGATATGTACTTTTCAATGCAGATGATAATGCTACTAGTTATGTTAGCTTCAGCCAAGCAGCTGTCAATTTTTTCTATTTGTGCTGGCCGTTTCACAGCATTATTCAACCTAATCCCTATTTTGATGTCTGGCAGGTTTTTTCTTAACTCGTCCTTCTGCTGTTTATTTTCTTCCTTTCTAATAAAAGAGACACATTTCTCAGAAACTGAGCTCTTCATTTTGAATTAGTCCAGCAAACTCTTATGCCATTTAAAATGTTGAGACTGTTTGTTTATTTTTTGCATTTTATTTTTCAAAAGGAGTGAACAATAAGTGCCATTAAGCATAGGGAATGGCAAGCAGCAAATGCAACTGCAAAAGCAACAGTTACCTCATAGTGAGCTTGAAATACAGTTGTCACTGAAAGCTAGGTTAAGAAGCATTTTATGCTGACTTCAAATCAATTTTATGCCCTGCCAACTTCCAGGTGTCTAGAAAAGAAAAGAGTAAAGGAAACAGTCTTTGAGAAACTGTCAGGTCAGCCTTTCTACAACTCTCACATAAATGGTGGTTTTATTGTGGAAAATAAGAGTGTAAAATGACATTCATGGGTTCCATATTTAATGTCTTTCAATAACTCCAGGTCAAATGTTTGTCTAGACTGAGCAAGTGTTTTCCAACTGCCACCCTTTCAAACTCAATCTGGGCTCTGAGTCAAGCTATGTTCTGTCTTTGTCATGTATAGCTGCCAATAGTAATGTAAGCCAAATTATTTTCTGTGGCATTCTTCAAATTGTACTCTCAATGCCACCTGCACAAGGCCCTGTAACTCCAAATTACTAAACAGTTCTTCTGGCACCTGACTCTATTCCAGCTCAAGAAAACCTCCACTGACTTGCAGTATCAGGCCCCTGATGTGTAAGGAGGCAGATAGACTTCAGCTCATTCTCTCAGCTAGTTTTGGTTTACAGGGCTAACAGGAGTACAGAAAAAGCTAAGTTTAGTCACTGAAATCAGCAGGTCTGGGTCTGAACATATACAGAACAGATCTGTTGAGTAAAAAAGTGCTATTTTTAGTGCAGTCTGAGTAAAGGGAATGTGGTCAGTATTCAGACTTTTTAGACAAGGCTGGGAAGTCTAGGTTCTGTTTCTGTTTCTACTAGAGACATGCTGTGTGACTCAGGGACAAGTCACTAAACATCCTTGTGTCTCAATTTGCTTACTTGCGAAGTGTTGTAATAATAATTATACTAAATATTTCATTGGCACATCATGAGACTTAATATTTCTGACCATGCTTGGCAATCCTAGGAGAAAAGGCTCTTTAGAACTGCCACACATTGTTAAATTGACAGGGTAAAGATCTGAGAAACTGGGGAATTTGCTTCATTTGAGATGAGGAAGATTGGAGTAAGCTTTTCCCCCCCCTTTTCTGTTTGTTTTTTTTCCCTATAGTTTAAAAAAAGAGGGAAGAAAGTGGAATAATGAACCTAGTGTACCTTTGCCTTACCCTCATCATTAGTACAAGTGAGCAAAATTCAGAATTTCTGTTGCATAGGAAATTTGATATTTCAACATTTTCTTTTCATCCCCAAAAGGTAAGAGGTTTTTGTCAATGAAAGGTTGAAATTAAAAAAAAATGTGGAATGAAATATTTTGAAAAACTTCAGTTTGGGTATGTAAACCTTTTGTTTTGCCTTTTTCCATCCAAAAACCCCATATTTTAATAGTCCTGATTTTGAAATTTTTCACTTCACCTCAAGTCAATTCACCATTTAAACTGCATTCCCCCATTGTGGTGCATTGCCCTATGGGAGTTGTAATTTAAGAGCCTGATGCTCCCATTCTCCCCTATAGGCTGGACTTCCAGACTGCACTACCTCTCCTGACAGTACCCAGTCATATGACTACCATGACTCACCAAACAGCTTGACTGGGGAGGGAAGGTCCATGTTGCATTATGGGACAGGTAATCCTCCCAGGAGCTTGCCCTTTAGAAAAGAATAGGGATATCAAGCTCCTGAACTTACAACTCCAATGGGGAAATGCACCACAATGAAATGGAGAAATGCAGTTTAATGTTCAACTGATCAAAACAAAATCTCCTTTTGCTTTTCCTGGAGGAAAATTTGTCAAAATTGTACAAAATCAAAGTTTTCCATGGTAAAATTTCAAAGTGCATTTTCCATCAGGAAATCATTCTGACAGAAAATTCCCAACCATTTCTAGTCATTAGTATCAGAGGGGTAATTGTGTTAGTCTGAATCCACAAAAACAACAAGGAGTCCAGTGCCGCCTTAAAGACTAACAGATTTATTTGGGCATAAGCTTTCATTGGTTAAAAAAAACCCCACAATTCAGATGCGTGGTGTGAAAATTACAGATACAGGCATAAATATATATTGGCACATGAAAAGGAGGGAGTTACCTTACAAGCTGAGAACTAATGTTGAAGGCCAATTCAGTCAGGCTGGATGTGGTCCACTTCCAATAATTGGTGAGGAGGTGTCAATACCAAGAGAGGGAAAATTGCTTTTGTAGTGAGCTAGCCACTCCTAGTCCTTATTCAAGCCCAAATTGATGGTGTTGAGTTTGCAAATGAATTGTAGCTCTGCAGTTTCTCTTTGAAGTCTGTTTTTGACGGGTTTTTTTGTTGAAGAATGGCTACTTTTCAATCTGTTATTGAATGCCCAGGGAGATTGAAGTGTTCTACTCACTGTTGTATGTTACTATTCCTGATGTCTGATTTGCGTACATTTATCCTTTTACATAGAGAGTGTCCAGTTAGGTCAATGTACATGGCAGAGGGGCATTGCTGGCACATGATGGCTTATGTCACATCAGTAGATGTGCAGGTAAATGAGCCCCTATTTGTGTGGCTGATGTGGTTGGGTCCTGAATGGTGTCACTAGAGTAGATATGGGGACAGAGTAGGCAACGGGGTTTGTTGCAGGGATTGGTTCCTGGGTTAGTGTTTCTGTGGTGTGATATGTAGTTGCTGGTGAGTATTTGCTTCAGGTTTGGGGGCTGTCTGCAAGCAAGGAATGGCTTGCCTACCAAGGCCTGTGAGAGATTGTTTTCCAGAACAGATTGTAGATCCTGATGATGCATTGGAGAGGTTTTAGCTGGAGGCTATACGTGATGGCCAGTGGTGTTCTGTTATTTTCCTTGTTGGACCTGTCCAGTAGTAGGTGACTTCTGGGTACCTGTCTTGCTCTCTCAATCTCTTTCCTCACTTCCCCAGGTGGGTATTGTAGTTTTAAAAATGTTTGATAGAGATCATGTTGGTCTTTGTCTCTGTCTGAGGGATTGGAGCAAATGCGGTTGTATCTTGGGGCTTGACTGTACACAATGGATTGTGTGCTGTGTCTGGATGAAAGCTGGAGGCATGTAGGTAAGTACAGCTGTCAATAGGTTTCCGGTATAGGGTGGTGTTTATGTGACCATCACTTATTTGCATGTAGTGTCCAGGAAGTGGATCTCTTCTGTAGACTGGCCCCGGCTGAGGTTGATGATGGGTTGGAAATTGTTGAAATCCAGGTGGAATTCTTCAAGGGCCTCCTAACTTTGGGTCCATCAGATAAAGATGTCATCAGTGCAGCGTAAGTAGAAGAGGAGTGCTAGGGGACAAGAGCTGAGGAAGCATTGTTCTAAGTCAGCCATAAAAATGCTGGCATACTGTGGGGCCATGCGAGTACCCATAGCGATGCCACTGACTTCAAGATATAAGTTGTCCCCAAATCTGAAATGTTTATGGGTGAGGACAAAGTCACAGAGCTCAGCCACCACGTGTGTGATGGTTTCATCAAGGATAGTGTTCCTCACAGCTTGTAGTCCATCTTTATGTGGAATATTGGTGAAAAAAGCCTCTATATCCATGGTGGCCAGGGTGGTCTTTTCAGGAACATCATCAATGCATTGTAGTTTCCTCAGAAAGTTGGTGGTGTCGCTAAGATAACTAAGAGAGCTGGTAGTGTATGATCTGAGGAGAGAGTCCAAATATCCAGATAATCCTGCGGTGAGAGTTCCAGTGCCTGAGATGACGGGGCATCCAGGATTTCCAGGTTTATGGATCTTGGGTAACGGATAAAATGCCCCTGGTAAAGGCTCTAGAGATGTGTCAGTGAAGATTTGTTCCTGTGCTGTAGCAGGGAGTTTCCTGAAGAGATGATGTCATTTCTTTTGGTACTTCTCAGTGGGATCAAAGGATAGCGGCCTTTAGAATGTGGTATTGAAGAGTTGCCTGGCAGCCTCCTGTTTATAGTCTGACCTGTTCATGATGACTACACCACCTCCTTTGTCATCCCGGATGGTGTTGCGTTCTGTACAGCTGAGGTTATGGGGCAAGTGATGTTATTTGTTCACAATTTCAGCCCGTGCACATCTGTGGAAGCACTCTATGTAGAGGTCCTTTCTGTCAACATGACCTTCAACTTTGGTTCTCCACTTGCAAGGTAACTTCCTTCTCTTCATGTGCCAATATATATTTATGCCCATATCTGTAATTTTCACTCCATGCATCTGAAGGAGTAGGGTTTTTACCCACAAAAGCTTATGCCCAAATAAATTGGTTAGTCTTTAAGGTGCCACTGGACTCCTCATTGTTTTTTATAGCCATTAGGTAATTTAAGAGGTATTTGAATACCTCTTTTATCAGAGGAACCTGCTGACTACAAAATTTGAGTGGGAAACTAATCTTATGAGGAAGTCAAAGCCAATATTTTTGAATTCATTTCACTGTTCAGCCACCTGAAATGAAACTCTGACAATACAGAAGTATATGATCTCACTGCTATTGAAAGAGTCTCAGGGGCACATGGTCAGGGCACAGAAAGCTCATTAGCTGAATATTTTGTAATCTATAATTGTGTAGGAGAAAAAATGGTATTGTGTAATCAATCATTTGCTCTCCAAATGCTTCTTATTAAAATTGGGGGTGGGGTGGCCTTTTTATTAAAGACAACGTCTGACCATATCAAAGTGAACTGTGCGCCTAGATGAGTCTTTTGGTAGTGTTTTATATCCTCTCTCTTGAGAACAAGGTCATGTTTTCTCCCATATTAGTCCCTTTATTTGTAGTGAAGAAAAACTTGAATCACAGCAAGTAGATACCATTAGAACAATAGCCTTTTCTGTCAATTTTTCAGTCAGGTTTGCTATAGTAAGAAAATGCTCTGGGGGAAGAAGGAAAAAAAAAACCCTCTTGCTGTCTGCCATTAGGCTGGCAAAAACATAGAATCCGGTTAAAAGGGAGATTTCTTGAAGCATCCTGTGCTCTTTGCTTCATATAGAAACACTTGCATTATTAAGCTGTGTAAATAATTAAGCAAGCACTTGCTGCCTACATCAAAAAACAAATGATAAGGTTAAGAGCCTCAGGAACCTGGCTGTGTAAAAAGCCAACTGACATGAAGCTGAATGACTCTGGAGTCTTGGATAGGAGAGGTGCAAAGTAGTTTATGCTTTCACATATTTCAGGTGTCATCGATCTTTTTTCTTTTTTAATTAATCCCCTATGGAAATTAAACATTTTTCCAATTAAAAAAAACTGTTACCTTCAAATCTGTATCGACTTTTTTTTCCAGATAGCGGACGCTGACCTTTCTTTGATCAATGAGTGCTCAGTTTTGCAACTGTGCATTAAAATTAATTAAATAAAAGGAAAACCATGCCTTATTAATATTTTTGAGTATATTTTTAGTAGAAAAATTAGTTAATGTCCTTTCCCATGCAAGTGTGTTCTGATGTCCTGGCTAAATCCCATGCTGTGAGAAACATTGAAGAGGTAACATTCATTTAATATTAAGGTTTAATTGAGACTTACTTTAAATTTTTGAAAGATCTTAAGTTTCTTACTCTGTGTCATCTTTGCCTTGAATGAGTACTAAAGCACAATAGTGGTCCATCAAATCCATTATCCTGTCCTTAGCAGTATCTGTACCTAATTCTTCTGAGGAAGGTGAACAATCTATAGTACCTTTGGGAAATTGTGCATTACACTGAGTGTATGGAGTATTATGATGAGTCATCCCTGACTTACTTCTGATCCTGAGTCTGTTTAAGCCTGATGAGTCATCCTGGAGCCAGAGAATGTGATGAATCATCAGAAGGAATTACCTGCACCAGGGTTCAACCAATACCCAGTCGAGGAGCTGCCTAAGTGAGACCAAGGCAGATACATGGACTTCTAAGGGAAGCAGTCTCACCAGTCTGCTCAGCATCACTGTCTGGCCAGAAACACTCCCCTTGCCAGTAGTTCTGTCAGACTGCCCATGCTCCTTGTCAGGATTGCCTCCCCACTCTGATGCTCTAGGGTACAGATGTGGGGACCCGCATGAAAAAAGAACTAACCCCCCAAGCTTATTTTACCAGCTTAGGTTAAAACTTTTGCCCCCAGACTTCTTCTGTGTTTGGACCTGGTACACTGCCATCACCAAACTAAGGCTAGGGTAGTTTGGAACCCTTCTTTCCCTTTCCATTAAACCCCCAAACTTCTTCCTTCCCTGGGAAGCCTGAGAGAAAAAAAACCAAACCTCGCCTGATCCTGCGAGATGTGCCCGATCCAAAACCAGGATCTTACACAATGGAAAACAAGCAGTCAGATTCTTAAAAGAAAGATTTTAATAAAAGAAAAAAAAGAGAGGAATAAATTCCTTATAACCATCAATAGAACAGCATCTACAAAAATCAAAAAAGAGTTACAGACAACCCCCTCCCCGAATTTCTCCTTCTGCTGAAGCTTACAGTATTAGAGAAACACAGAGATAAATTTCTACCAGCTGAAGAGTTTTTTAAGTCATAAAAAGAAGGTAAACTTACTCACTACCTTACTTGATAAAAAACTGATAGTTACAGTGAAAGAATTAGGTGTGGTTCATCCCATAGCCAAGTTGAACAGAGAGAGACCCAGAGAGAAACTGAAACTCAAA
Source organism: Dermatemys mawii (assembly GCA_007922305.1). Taxonomy (NCBI): domain Eukaryota; kingdom Metazoa; phylum Chordata; order Testudines; family Dermatemydidae; genus Dermatemys; species Dermatemys mawii. Next base: position 20,004,155 of record ML677351.1, read on the forward strand.
ATCCTTTGTCTCCTGAGGAATTTCTCATTGGTCAGTTGTCCACCTCTCAGGTTACCTTTAGCTTAACCCCTTACAGGTAAACAGTAATTCTAGGCTATTTTATACTTACGACACTCCTGCTGTAGCCTGAGCCTTTTTTCCACACACTAGTCAGCCTCTGCTCCAGACCACATCTGCTCCTTCCTCAGGCAGTCAGCAAATTTGCCAGATATTTCTTCCTGATGCAGGTAGATCAGCAGCTTACTTCCTGAAAAGTGAGATGTGATGATGCTTATCATAGCATGTTTAACTATACTAGTGATCATAAGATTTGTCAGGCCTGTTTTTAAATCCAGCTGCAGCACTTCACTATAACTTATTGCCCCAAGGAACCAAACATCTGCATCTAAAAGATAATTATTCTAACTACCAATACTTCATTCTTGCCTTTAGTCAGTTTTGATGCCTGAAATCAATGATGGCAGAACTGGCTGGATAAAATAAAATAAATTTAAAATACCTGGTCTCAGCTGACAACTAAAATTCCTACAGGTTCCAAACACTAATTGCACTGAACTTGAGTCTTTGGGGTCACCAATATTTTCTCTTGTTTCCTCGTATTTCCCTCTTCTATCTATTATCCATCTGTGATCTCTTGTCTTATATTTAGATTGTAACCACCTCTGGGCAGGAACCATTTTTTTCTGAGTTTGACCAGCACCTACAATGGGGTCCTGGCACCTGAATAGTGCAGATAATAAATAAAAATAAGGTTTAATTTTAAAGGTCCTATTACGTTTAAACAGCTTGAAGTTCAGAAAGCTCAAGTACAATTGTTTTGGTTTTCACAGTATTTTATTTTATTTTTTTCTCTATTTGATGTATATTTACTCTTGCATGGGATTATTTCATGTGGCTGAGATCCAGATTCATATTTCTCCAGATTTCAGAGCGGGATAGATCAAGAGTTTTTGTTCTGCCTGTTCTGTAGATAGTCTAGCCATAAATTAGAAAGTCCCTACAATTCTGAGGGTATTTGCATCTGGGATTTTGGTTTTGGGACACCCCACTGGTATGCTGGAGTTAGTTTTAATTTTGTGTATTTTACAGGGCCATGCCCACATGATCTATCATTGTGTTAAGCTGTCAGTGTGTCCTGTTGGAATTAAAGGAGTCCAGGACTTGATGACTGCAGCCTGACAGCACCCTTAAGGAAGGATCTGAACAGAGGACAGGAAAGAATTGGTTCTTATGGGCAGTAGTATTAGCTGCTGAGATTTAATTAATTGTGTTGTTTATGTATTGGGCTATATTGGGAAGTGGATGTTGAGTACAGTACTTTAATTTTACCTTATTAAGTTCACAAGTTTGAGTTGTCAGTGTAGTTCTTACAGGACCAACTTGCAGTTGAATGGTGCTAGGTGTAATGTTAACTGCCAATTTGGTATTTGACAGATAAAGAACAAGGAGTCTTTATGGCACCTTAGAGATCAACAAATATATATGGGCATAAATTTGTTAGTCTCTAAGGTGCCACAAGTACTCCTTGTTCTTTTTGAGGATAAAGACTAACCGGCTACTACTCTGAAACCTGGCAGATAAAGGTCTGCCATGTTCCAGGATGCAGAAATCCACCGATTCAGACTGCCACAGTGGACTTGGGGCCTTAGTATAAAAGTGAAGGGGCCTGGTAAGTTTATGGTCTGTCACAGAAGAACAAGCATTGATGTGCTGCATGGCACTTCGGTTATCTTGGGAACACTGTATTTGTTTTTGGCTGCTTTCTGGATCAATGAGCATAAGGATTGGCCTGTTAGGAGATCAGCTGTGTCTGGTTCTTGTTGCAAGAATTACTTAGTTTCCAATTATTGACTAATTTTTGCATCTACTAAAGTTGCAGTCCGTTGCCATCTGTTCAGTTAATGTCTTCCCCAGAGTCTTAGGCAAGTCAGCCCAAAGGTAAGAAGACGCTGCTCTGCTGGAGTGAATGGAGTATCATACCTTTACAGTGGGCTTGAAATGGGTTGAATACATATGAATTGCATAACTCATTAATTTACCCTTAGAGAGCTTTCCACTTAATACAGTGACTGGCCTCCATTTATTTGATTAAAACCTATGGACCAAATAAAATACATTCTACCCTTTATTTTACTCTCTTTGGACCACTTTAAGCACATGTTATTAGATGCTTCTGTCATGGGCTGTGGAATGTTATGAATGATTGAGGAACTAAACATTCTGAATGAGAGCCTGTTTTTTTTAAAACAACAACAACATATGTTAACTAGGCACAACTGCAACAAAACCTGATTATTGAGAAACTGACATAACAAACTCTATTGTGGGCTTTGCAAACTGTGATAAGCAACCTGGGGTCACATAGACAACAAGCTGAATTGCTTATTTCAGTCAAAGAAATAGAAGTGGACATGTTCCAAATAAGGGCACTATAGAGGTGCTATTCTAGCACAATTTACACCTGATGAGAGCAGGCTTCCTTTGCACTGTGTAAGACTAGTGATTATTGCCTTTAAACTGTTCTAAAAACGTGTATACATGCAATATGTTTACACAAACTGGAGATTAGAATCACACTACCAGTTATTACTAGAGCTGGCCAGAAAACAAGAATTCCATTTCATTAAAAATTTTGAGCTTTTGGCATTTGGTTTCATTCTGCATTGAGACAAAACTACAAGATCTTTCAAAATGTTGAGAGAGCAAGCCTCCCCACACACCCTACCCCACCCCACCCACTCTGAATAGCCAATAGCCCAGTATATAGAGTACTTAACTGGGATGTGGAAGACTCAGTTTCAGGTCCCTGGTTTGAATCAGGCAGAGCAGGGACATAAACTTGGATTTCCGATATCCCAGGTAAGTGCTCTAATCACCATTTTATTGCTATTCTGGCTGTGTGACCATGTCTGTCTCTGTGTCCATCCCACTGTCCCTGAAATTCCATCCTGGACCAGGAAAACCTTCCCAAGAAAAGTTTAATCAAAACTGATACATTTAGATGAAAAATCCTTGAAAAATTCCCAACCAGTTCTAGTATCCACACCCATGTCCGTAAAATCTGGTCTGCAAAGCAGACTACTGCTTATGGTCTAACACAATCTGAATGCATTTCTATAAACAGACAGACTACATAAAAATACTCTAACTTACATAAAATTAAGTGCACTCCAAACTTGTAACCATCATATTATATAGTAGCATTCCAATCTATCTTGTTCTTTCAAATATATATCACTGCACAAGTGTTAGAGAGGAAAAGCTGCAATATCTTAATTCATTCGTTAGCAAGTATGCTGCTGTATGTTTGAATGTAAATAATGTGTACAACCGATATGGTTGTGGAGTGGGATCTGCCATATCATAACAGATCCAAAAGTAGTTGAACTGTTTCAATAGAGAACTTTGAATAATTTTAAGAAATATGTGTTTATGGTCAATGATTGCAACTAAAATGTCTCATTACTAATGGGAAATCAATATTTATGCTTATATGAAAAAATCTATTTTTGGGTTTTTTTCATGTAAAGTCTAGAAAAGAATGGCAAGAAGAGAAGTTTGCAATATGACTGGTTGATAGGGATTTTTTACACAGTTATCTAATGGTGTAGAATCCCAGCTACAAGATGGAGTTTTGGAGTCATATGGGCAAATCACATGTGCATGCATGACTCAGAACTTTTAGGTAGCAGCCATGGTTCACTTGCTACCTTGCACATTCTCAGGTAGACCTCTTATGTGGGTTGGAGCCTTCCAAAATCCATTGTTTGTTAAGGGTTTCTTGACTGGGCAGTTAACTTGCAAATTCCTTTTGGAAGAAGCTGCCCAAATGCCTTATTAAGGCTACTTAAAATCAAGCAAGTACACAGCCAATATTCATAACTTTGAATACAAAAATGACACATGCATGCAAATAGGATGAATATATTCAGCAGGTCATAACCATTGCAGAGATATGTTACATGGTCTATCTAGCATTAAACATGTTCTATTTATATTTTTTTTTCATAAGCAGATTTCCATAAAATATTATGGGGTGCAAAGTCAAACCCAGGTCCTAGACCCTGCTAGGGGGATAGGTCAGAGTCCTGCTGTGACTTGGGTCCAAGCCCCATCATTTTGCTGTGTGCACCCAGATCAAGCTGCAGAGCCAAGTCAAAAGGTCTGCTTAGTACAGTACGGATACGTTAGCATGGCTGTGAGACCCAGGACAAGATATTGTAAATTCAGGTTTAAAACACAGGGTGGATGCTTAAGTATGGGCTTGGAAACACTGAGTCCACAAACTCGGGTCCCATAGATTCAGGCTTAGCGTGCAGTGTAGACACAATCTAAGTCTGATTGTTCAGTCATTAGTCATATGAAACTAACACCAAATTCAGAGGATCTTTGTGTGCATGAAGCTTGAGAATCGGGCTCTTGTTGAATGGGTGTATGCAGTGCACCGGATACGTGAGGCTAATGTACATAATCCAGAGTGGTACGTGGAATCTCAACTCCCATTAATTCCAGCTCAGCATCAGGCACCATGTTTAGTGTAAATGTTACAGCAACACTCCCCTTAAGCTATTGAATGGAATTACTTGTAGAAACTACACAACAGAAGACTTGATGTTGCTAATAAATGACCTTATTGTTCTGGGTCATTATGCTCCTAAGTAATTTTATTGGCTTGAACTTTTCATTCTGTACCTGAAATCAAATAAAAAAGAATTAATTGCTAAGAAATTTAGTGGTATAATTGGCACAACAGGTTATTGCACAAGAAGTTATTACACTAAGTGATCTGAAGTAATATTCTAATGAACTGGAGCAAAAATTCAAGAAAAAGGTATATCAATTTAACTGCATGTAATCTGTGAAAGAGTGTTGAAAGAGATGTTTCTGTCAGGCCTAGCAGTCTATCTGCAGATAATACAGCATTGAATACTACAACATCTTTAAACAACATTCTTCATCCCAGAGGCTTAATGCTTTAAAAATGTTCATGGTAGTAAGTGTGTGTGTGTGGAGGGGGGAACAACTCACCCTTTATACTCAATCTTGCCAAAATCTCCCAAATAGCCATTTGTAAACCTATATTGCAGACAGACTGTCTAGAAGGTGAAACACAACTTTACCTGAAAGTTGTAAGGACCTAAAGACAGCATTCATTTGCAATTAGAATATTCAAATATCTTCAGATCTCATGTTGTGGAATGTAAAATGGGTGTTAGTGAACTAACAAGATACTTGGTGTGCTCATCATTCAGCATATAGTTTAAAGGATTTTCCCCCTCTTCTGTTACTTATAGTTAATAGTGCTTAAATCTGCTCCCACTGAAATCTGTGGCAAAACTTCCATTAAATGAGAGCAGGAGCAGACCCTAAAAATATAGGTTATTTTTAAATATCAAACTTAGTAATATCTTGGCTTCAGTCATGTGGTGTTGGGAGTCCCATTGAGTTGATCAAGTACTTCTAATTCACCGTATTGTAAGAATTCTAGGTGCAGATAATGTAGGCACATTTCTTTCCAAGATTAGTCACAAAAAAAGGGAATTGATTTTCCCTTATGTGTCAGGGGACCTACACTGTGCTTTCTACATTAACATCTGGCACTTGGTAGATGAGATTGCCTCCCCCTAAATATGCAGGATGCTTTCTGCTGCATTATTCATACTGTCCAGCATACATTCCACTAATAAAGAATGTTTACTTCAAATCTGAAAAGCATATAAAAATTATCTTGTATGTTTAAGATTTTTGCCTTTGAGCTGTACATTGGTTATCTCAAGAATGACAGCATGCAATTCTGAGCAAGAAACCTATTTGTTTACTTTTGATTAGGCAGTGGTGCTTCACTTCGTTATTTCCATTGCCCATTGAAAAATCAACCCAGCACTTTCAATGAAACCATTCCAGAAGATGTAAAAATGTGAGCACACAAGACAAAAGGGAATGCTGCTCATGCAGGTATTATTGAATATTAATAAGCTTGGCACGTCAGTCACTGTGACTCCTTGCAAGCCCTATAATTCAAAAAGTTCTCCTTGAAGTTTACATGTGCCTCCGTTGCTGTGTGTATGTGTGTGTGTGTCTTTCATTGTTAATGCTGACAATATTTTAAAGATCAGGAATTATACAATCTGTAGCTTTGTCAATATGTTAATTTCTTACTGGTATTATTTTTGGCCTTGAATTATCCTCCCCCTCCTCCCCTCGCCCTCCTCCTTAATCAAATTACCTTAGTATGCCTGACTCTGTTTTCTCTCTCTTTGAATTTCCAGCTTTTTTTGTTAGCATTTCTTTTCCAGTTAAAAATACCAATTAGGGCTTGTATCTCAGCCTGTTCTGACTCATCTTTTCCCTATTACAGGTTTCATAATGCCTTAGATGTATTGTTTATCTCTTCCCATCTGTCTCACCATGCAGACTGCATTTCTGCTTTTCCCTTTTGCACTTTACTCAAGCTCCTGTGCACCTCGCTTGCTTTCCAGTTGCTTTCTTGTCCTAACCTGGTAACACTATTGCTAACTATCTGTTATCTCTTTGTGTCCTGTGGTAGGATCTTGAGTGTTTCAGACTGATTACTGGGAAGTTGAATAAGAGGTTTACATGGCCTTTGGGATTTTGTGTTTAGACTGCTGCAGAGAGAAAGAGGGAAGAAGTGAGGAAATATGTATAAGGAGCAATACGAGGCTAAAACTAACCTGGAAAACAATTTTATACCTCTTCCATTGTATTTATCTACTGGATGTGCAATGGCTATGTTATCTATTACCTGAATTATTTGGTACAGGAACTTGGGAAAGTGTAAATATGTCTGTATGAAGTAAAAACAGATTTGAAGTAGTCAGTGCTTTTTACTGGAAAAAAACAATAACCTTTAAATTTCTCTCATCCTATTCTCATGCATTCTAATTATGATTGAAAAGTAATAGATAAATATAGATGAGTAGACAAGGAATCTAAAAGGTTTGATACCAATGTGATAGGTGTCTGAAAAATACCTCATATCTATAGGTAAGATATGAAAAATTTTGAACTGAAAAGCCCATTGCTCTCAGGTAAGATTTAGTATTGCATTTGTTTTTTTTAAAAAAAAAAGTAATTTTTCCAGGGTACACAGCAAAATAGGGAGACAAACATTTCAATTTTAGTTGTTAGAGAACATGCATGAAAGTTAAGTGGTTTCAGTTCACATTGTTGTGTTTCAACCTTTTGTCTTACTTGCAGAGATTCCACCCAAATGCTTAAATTTTCACAGGGTGTCTTAAAAAGCAGCCCAAATTTTCAATAGAGAATGTATATGCTTTTCAGCAAGTGTGGCCTGTGATTAAGATTTGTAAAAGAACTAAGAGCCAAGTGAGTTCACCTGATTCTGGTTATTGTTTTGAAAATGTTGCAATCTCCACTAATATTCTCAGTCAGGCAGCACTCTGAGAGATGAGTGAGAAGAACTGATAAGTGAGGGGAAGATAAACAACCCTGTCTTCACTTCCTCATGAGAGCCTTCAACCATGACCAAGAGGAATCACCTCTGGGCATAAGAGATACAGCGTAGCACACATTTGTTCAACCCTTGTCCTTTCTATGAAGGCCACTTAGTGCAAATTATGGTGTGGGTATTTTGTGATGTGGAGATCTGTCAACTGAGAGCTGGACTAAGACTGTCAAATCACTTCACACAGTCCACTGAAGAGCCATCCATCAAATAAGAACTATTTTTGGTCACCACTGTCTTGACTTGACTAATGTAATCTATTTTAAAATCACACCTTTCGCTGTGATACTTGCGCACCTAGAAGTGAAAGGATCTATATCCTACTCATTTCCTAAACCATCCAGTTGTGGTTCCCCACACCCAAAATGTTAAATACAGTGTTGTCTCACTATTAATAAAAATTTCAGCGGCACTATCATGCATATAATAGCTCTGCAGTTTTAGGTATTGACTCTCCACTATGAACTTGCTCTGCTTGTGAATAGAATCTTTTACTTGATGCTCATTTGGTGGTTCAAGCACAAGTAGCAAACAATTACAGTAAAGTTAGAAAGCATTAACAATAGCTGCTAATGCCAAAAATACACGCCAGTCTACGACAAAGTCTGAAAGGTGAATTTGACTACTATAATAAACTCTGTTGGTGAGATAATATACATAAACTATTTCTGCCAGTGTCTGTAGAATGGATCAAGTATACAAACCCGTTGCCTGTAGACTGTTATGTTATCATAGACTGATAATATCAAGCAGCCACAAAAGCTGCTAGCTTGTTAGAATGGAGTATCTGACATCGTTCAGATATGAATGCTTACTTGGAAAAAAAGTGCTCTAGTATGCATATGCACTTTCTTGTCTGCTGGAAGATAAGGAATAATAATGTGCAGATATTTGACATAATGGGAGCAGGAAGCCTACCTGAAATAGTCAGAGCAAGACTGCACTACAGGAGCTTAGTGAGTGGGAGAGAAGATAAGCACACCTGTCCTTTCATTAGCTACAGTACTCAGGGATGTTGGGATGGGCAAAATGGCTTCCGGAGAAAAGAATGAGTCTACTCAGTTCAACCAGTCCATGCAAAGATTTAAGCTACTAGATGCGTTTTCCTAAATGTTAACTTCAAAGCTAATGTTAATTGATGTATTGGCTTTCATTATGTTTGGGGGATGGGCTACAGATTTTTGAATTATTCTCTAGCTCCAGCATTCAATCCCTAGTTACTACTCAGCCATATTGCATTTCTGCTCATAATGTGTATAATTTAATAATGTGATGGATGCTTGGAGATGCTTCAGTAGATGATGCCTTATAAATAATTAGTAAAATACGCACATTTAAGTAGCAGCAATAGTGTCCTTAACTAGCTCCTTCAACACGTTGAGCAACAAGGTGATATGATGACACAACTTTGACCATTTTCTTATTATGAAGGAATGCATGTTAAGGCTAGACTGACAGTTCCTCAGATTCATAGGCAAAGGTTAGTATTGCAAAAATTGAAAGAAAGTAAAAAAGGGAATTGTGCCTGTGTTTTAAATAGAAGAAACTCAAAACTACAGTTTAACTGTAGCAAGGAACATCTTTGAGTCAAATTAGCTGATGAAATTAACTTTTCACTCCATGCCTACATTGTCCATCTGTTAGCTGCATAAACACTTTGTGACGAGAAACATGTTCTTGCTGAAGGGTCTCTGACATCTCCCTGCAGAAAGTCTCTGACAAAGATTTATCTAAATAAACAATCTAAAACTGAACTTCATCTAATAGACTAAAAGAGAGAAAATGGCTATTAACATTCATTAGATCTCTATAGTCCTTTGGATGTTCAAAACACTTTACAGCACAAATCCTAGGTAGATTGTATGATCCCCAAAGTACCAATTAGGTAACTGAGGAACATGCCTGTGGTTACACAGTGAGTTAGTGATTGCAGTAGTGTTACAGTGGTGGAGTTGCTTACAGTGAACTCCATTCTTATTCCTCTAGAACATGTGACCTCTCCTACAATATGTACTGGGTCAACTGAACTCTCTACTGTAGAGTCATGATTTTAAAGCCTAGCAATCTTGTTCCAGCTCAGTACTCCTAGCTATGCTGCCACTTATTGAGGAGCCTTCAATACACAGTTATTCTGATTACATTAACGAAGGCAGAGATCTTCTTTCAAAGTCAACAGACATTCCTTTGTGTATTTTTCAGTATTACAATGTGCAGATGACACGATGTCAAGGAAGAGTGAGTTTAGATGAGAACTGGACCCTAGAGCAGGGGTGGGCAAACTTTTTTGCCTGAGGGCCACAGCAGGGTATGGAAATTGTATGGCGGGCATTTAATGCTCACAAAATTGGGGGTAGTGATGCAAGAAGGAGTGAGGGCCCTGGGATGGGGCTGTGGATGAGGGGTCAGGAGGGTAAGAGGGGGGATCAAGATTGGAGCAGAGCGCTGAGATATGGGGAGAGGTGTGAGGGTTCTGGGGTGGGGCCAGGATGAGGGGTTTGGAGTGCGGGAGGGTGCTCCAGGCTGGGACCGAGGTGTTCAGAGGGTGGGAGGAGGATCAGAGATGGGGCAGGCTGTTGGGACATGGAGGGATGTGAGGGCTCTGGCTGGTGGTGCGGGCCCTGGGATGGGTCTGGAGATGAGACACTTAGGGTACAAGAGGGGCTCTGCACTGGGATCAGGGTGTTTGGAAGGGGGAAGGGAGATCATGGCTGTGGCAGGAGCTTGGGTTGCTGTGAGGTCAGGGGTGCAGGCTCTGGGCAGTGCTTACCGCAAGCAGCTCCCGGAAGTATGTTCCCCCTCCAGCTCTAAGATGTGGCCAGGCAGCTCTGCACACTGCCCCGTCCTCAGGTGAAACCCCTGCAGCTCCCATTGGCCAGGAACCATGGCAATGGGAGCTGTGGGTGCAGCACCTGCAGACGGGGGTGACATGCAGAGCCACCTGGCCATGCCTCTGCATACTGCGTAGGAGCCAGAGGTGGGTCGAGCCAGAGGGGGTCATGCCAGGTGCTTCCTGCGAGCCACGTGGAGAGGGGCAAGCCCCTGACCCCACTCCCAAGCTGGAGCATCAGAGCGCTGCAAACCTCCAACCCCGCTCCTGGGCGAGAGTTGAGGACCAGATTAAATGGCCTGACAGGCCATAGTTTGCCCAGCCCTGCCCTAGAGGTTTCTGCAAATTCTCAGTGAAAGTACTTTTAGTAGCTTGTCTTGTGTGTTAGTGCAAAAAATCCCCCCTTACATGCTGACGTAGAAATAGGTATTAATGTGATGATAAACTGTGTAGAATTTCTATTAATTACTTCTTCATAATAATAAAAACCCAGGTTTATTTATGGCAGAATATGTATGATAGGAGCTCCAACACATGAAATTTGGTAGTAATTTAAGTGAATTCCATATAGGTAACTTGGAAAGTAATCAGTGGGACAGTGTGCATGTAGTGTGGGTCTTTTCATATGGAACTACTTACAGAATTGGAATTGACATAGCTAGACCCCATTAAACATAGTGTTGCATAGTTCTGTTGGTAAGTGCTGTATAGTACAGTCAAGTGCATCATAAGTATATGTAAATAATTTATAATAGTATCAAAAAAGTTGTATCTTGCAATTTTGTTTTTCAAGGATTTATAAAGCCTTTAATAACATGATTAGTGGGCATGTTACTTGAATAAAACTGTTATCTGAATTTCTAATCCCCTGTACTTTGCATTACAACCCTTATTTAAGGTAGTTGTTATAAATATTTAAAAAATTAATACAATACTAGTTTGCTCAGCATGCTCCCATTGAAGTCACTCAACTTATATGTAAGAATGTGGGATTTTTAAATATGGTGGTAGGCTTTTTAATTGACAATTATGATTTGAAGAGGCGATCTAAGATTCAAATTCCATTTCTTTTTAGTAGATAAAGGTTCCAGCTATTTCTGACTAAAAAAATCAATTTCTTAGACAAGAAGCTCTTCTGGTAGGTATCTGTGTCTAGTAAAGTTGTAAATTTTCATTTTATCTGCTATGTTCCAGTTCGTGTGACAGGGTTCTTGTCATATTGCCATTACTGAGACCTTTTTTTAAAGAGCACTATGGTGCTGGGTATTTATCAAGAGAAGACACACAACCTAGTCTTATATTAATAATATCTGCACCAAATTCAGTTTTGGTTTCTCAGGTACAACTCTATTGAAGTCAAAGGAATTCCACTGTGGATGAAACTGACCCTTTGCTTAGGCTGTGTAGCATCTATGAAACAGAATTTCATAATCTTTTTTCTCAGCTTTGGTCCAAATCTTGTGTTTGAGACATTCCATATAGAGGATCTGACCCTGTGATTATTGAAGAGAATGATCTTTCCATCTATGAAACCCATTCCGCCCTCACTTTGACTGGTGTGAGTACAGAATAACCCCATTCTCTGTGAAGTCAGTGACATTACTCCAGCCATCTATCAGTGTAACTGAGAGCAGAATTTGTCTAGTGAATTCAGTAGCAGCAGGGATGTGCTCAACACTTAATGTTTTTGACTGTTTCTATGCTTAATATATCACATTTTGAGTACTAAGCTGGAGTTTATTGCCTGTGAGACCTATTTTCCCCTCATGCAGTGTGTCCATCATGCCATTTATCTTTAGTTAGTAATCGCTGAAAATCTGCTAACTATATTGATTTAGGAAATGTCTGTTTTGATTGCTCTCTCTAAGTGATCACTGAATGCCAATCCATAGAACCGCCAGTCTCCTAAATAAGGCCAGTACAAAGAAACAAATTTCATCTTGCAAGGACAGAACAAGCCCTCCTAAGCATTTTAATGGCAAGGCAGGAATCAATTGGGTCTAACTGGCATGCTGAAAAGCTGTAGCATTCTTCACTGGCAGCCAAGTGATGCTGAGATATTATATTGCTTTCCAAAACATGGACAGATAACTTCAGACCTGATCCATTGCTCTACTGTTGATATAAATGAGGAGCCAGTGCATCAGCTCTAGAGCTGGGCCTCAGCCAAAACCTTAGATCAAACCAAATCACAATTGTGGGATAGCTGAGTTCAGGCCCATCTCTAATCAGCAGTTGTGGAGAAGAAGTGAGTGCTAATTTTATATGCACCTCGATTTATTGGTGTATTACCCTGCCTGAATGCACAGAGTTAAACTAAAAGAGGCAGTGTGGGGAGCAAACAAGAACTGAAACAATGAGAGAGAGAAGCACTGTCATGGGAAATACCAAGATTCTTTGGGAAAACAACAGGGAAACTATTAAGTAGATATAAATCCTGGCTTGGCACCCACTAGGCTGACAAAGTTGACTCTTCCAAGGTTGAAATTTGGATCAAAAAGTATACCAAACTCTAAAAGATGCTAGCCTAGGCAGGAGAGGGGAGAGGAAGTGAGTTCTCAGCTCCGTGACAAACACATCCATTGCAGGAGAGGGCCACAGAGAGTGTGCTGCAGAGGGCATGTCTACACTACGAAATTAGATCAATTTTATAGAAGTCAATCTTTAGCAACTGATTTTATACAGCCAATTGTGCATGTCCCCACTAAGCCCGGCAGGTCGGCGGAGTACATCCTCAATATCGGGGCTAGGATCGACTCACAGAGCAGCGCACTGTGGGTAGCTATGTGAGGTTGGCTTCTGCCGCGTTCATAACATGTGGGAATGGTTTTGAACTGCAGCGCCCTCCTTTCCCATCACAACCGATGCCAATTGTGTTTGCTGTTTAAAAGGAGAGGCCGCAGTTTTGGGGTGGATGTGCAGCATGTGCACCATCAGTGCACAGGAAATGGAAGGAGGTGCACGCAACCAAGGAAGTGTACATGGGAATAGCGCAGGCATGTAGGGACAAAGTCAGGAAAGCCAAGGCAAAGAATGAGTTACAGCTGGCAATAAATGTTAGAGACAACAAGAAGGGGTTCTTCAAATATGTCAGACCAAAAAGAAAGATCAGGGATGGTGTGGGCCCATGGCTCAGTGGAGAAGGTGAGCTGGTAATACAAGATAATAGGAAGGCAGAGCGGCTCAATGCCTACTTTGCTTCAGCCTTCTAATAAAAAAAACCACATCCGGAGAACTAGGGAAGAGATACAGCTCTGTATAAGTAAAGAACACGTCAGAGATCTTCCCACTACCTTGAATGAATTCAACTCAGCAGGGCCCGATGCTCTTCACCCCAGGGTACTGGAGGAATTAGCTGAAGAAATCTCGGCGCCACTGGCAATAATATTCTCAAACTCATAGATGGCAAGAGAGATTCGGGAAGACTGAAAAAGAGCTAACATAGTGCCCATCTTTAAAAGGGGGTGGGAGGAGGAGCAGGGGAACTATAAACCAGTAAACCTGACATTGGTACCTGAGAAGCTACTACAGCAATGTACAAACCATTCAAATTGTGAATACCTGGAGGATGAAGAGGTATAATCACTAGCAGCCAGCATAGATTTACTAACAACTAATCATGCCAAACAGAGAAGCTGACTTCCAGAGCTTCGAGAGGGACACTTGACTCTCACACTCTGCCCCAGGCCCTGCCCCCACTCCATCCCTTCCCTCAAGCCCCCACCCACACCCCACCTCTTCCTGGCCTGTTCTCTTCCCACAGAGGGCAGGACAGGAGGCAATGGGTTCAAACAACAACATAGCTGATTTACATTCAATCTCAGGAAAAACTTCCTAACTGCAAGAACAGTAGGACAATGGAACAGACTGTGTAGGGGTGGTCATGGAATCGCCTTCACTGGAGGTTTTCTAAATGAGGCTGAACAGTCATCTGTTTTGGATGCTTCAGACTCAACACATCTTGGCAAGGGGGTTAGATTACATGATCCTTGCAGTCCCTACCAACTCTATGGTTCTATGATTCCAGCTGCTGTGATTTCTGCCAAATTGCCTTCTTCAGGCTTCACGGTAGCATTTAACCAATTGCAGAAGCTGTTTCTTGTAGGTATATTCCAGTGTCATCAATGCTATTTCTGAATTAGTGTCCTGACACTAGGGGTTTTTTTTGTGGCCTTTAATGTACATGTTCCATTTCAGAGTTTTCCACCGGGGACATCTGAGATACGGGGTTGGCAAAACAATTGACTGGGGAAGCTGCACAAGTTAACACTTTCCTCACCTTCTAGTGTTCCTGCTCTTCAATATGTCCCCCATTCATATCATATCAACTGACTTGTGTCAGTGCTCCTGCTTGGAATCTTTCAGAGCAGAAATGAAGATGTGTTCTGGTTCTGTTACACAGACCATCTTAATGTTCTTTCTGTCTCTGCCAGTTTGCACCTTCCCATTTGCCTTAGTCATCTCCCTGGGCACTCAAGAATTATACTTACAACCAGAATTGCCAGCTTTAGTAAGATTCAACACAGCGATGTACACACTAATTCTCTTGCCACCTCTCAGCTTCGAGCTAGATAGAATGAACATTGCTTGCATCCATTCACACAAAAAATCCCACACAGTGCGCAACTGAATGTTGAAATACTCATCTTTACTAGTACATTACCAGAAGAAGGTTAAAGCATACCATGGAAAACCACAATAAACCTAAATATAATCAAGCTATAGTATAAATGCAAAAACGATGTTAAACTGATGGGAGCTGAAAGTTTAAACATAAAATCAGGAAAAATAAACAAGTCCTGAATCATATTGCAAATGTGTAGGCGACATGCATTAAATTCATTAAATTAATCTAAGAGTATATCTATCTTTGGAGGTTGGGCGCTGTTTCCCAGCTGGAGGAGACATACTCCTAGTAGCTGTCATTGATCTAGCATGCTAAAAAGAGAATGTAGCTGTGGCAGTATAAACAGTGGTAATAGGCACTCTAGCTACCATGGGTGCCCATCAGAACCCCTAGGTACATACTCAGACTAGCTAGCCCATCCTGCAGCTTCCACTGCTGCAACTACATTCTATTTTTAGCGTGCCAGCTGATGAGCATTGGCTTGGGGGGCTCCAAGTATAGACAAACACTAAAACACTGTGATCATGATTGTCAACTTGAGGTTTCTAAAATTAGGTTTCAAAGGCCATATTGAGGTAAAATCACCCAATTTTCAAAGAGTTGTGAGTACAGAGCAGTTCCCACTGAAGTCTCTCTCTCTCTCTTTTTTAAATCTAGACTTACATATTTAATGTCCCATATGACATTAATGTTTGAATTTCCTCACCTTTGCCAGTTTATTCCTCATCCTTAGAGTACAAGTTTTGGACGAACCCTCTTTCCAGCACATAGCCAGAAAGCACATGCTATGAACTGGAGTTCTGCTGGAGCCTGGAGAGAAAGAATTCCTTTTCTGCAAGCCACTGAGCAACTGCAAAATGGTTCCTTTCCTGCAGCCTCAGGGCAGCAGAAGCAGTGATGACCAGTTTGGATTCAGATCCGTTAGCCTCCCCTTTTTATGGGCACAAACAGCCATCAAGATAACCACTGGGTCTATTTTTTTTTTTTTTTTTTTTTGGCAGCTAGTGGAGGAGGAAAGCAGCGGAAGCCCTGCATTTGCCACATTGAAACTGGCTGCTGCTTTCTGCATCTTCCTTTTTTTCTGTCTGGCAAATACTTTTAATTCCTGTTATGGCTTCCCTTAGTTTTTACTTCCTTCCTCCTGAATGGATGGCAGACTGACACTCTTATTACGAAGTTATTAAGCATATCTTGTCTTTCCGTAATTAGGTTCTATTATAATAAGCACTGATAGTACCTGGAAATGTCTCTGACCCCAAACCTTGAATCTCAATAGCTTTGCATGTTGGGGTGTGTTTGAAATTGAAATTGAAACAATGAATTGATTAAGCCATTACTGTGCTAATCCTGAATGCAAATACCCTTGAGCAATGGAGATGAGGGTGATTTACATTTTGTAAATTGAGCTCTAATTTAAAAAAAAAAAAAAAAAAAATTCTGACAAAAGAAATTGAGGAGATACTCCCCTGCTTGCTGGGGAGGTGAGAGGGGAGGTTACCAAGTGCTATGACCCCTCAGTCTGAAGCCCAACCTTCCCAAACATATTCTTCCTGTTCTGTTTCCCCAGCAGCCTCTTCATAACCTTTTCCCTCAGCCCCTGTGCAAGTGGAGTGTGGAGGGGAGAAGAAATGAACTGAGATGAACCCCTCGTGAACTGATCATGAGAGAGGGGTTGGCTACAGATTTAAACAGTTTAAGTACATGTAACAAAACCTGGACTATTTCACTTCTTCATATTTCTAGCCCAGGGGAAACCTGTTCACAAATAACACAAATTAAGTTTTCCTTGGTTTCATAAAGACTCATTCTGCCTGTGCTGTGGAAGTGGGACTCAATTAAAAGGGGAGTGATATAATGTTCAGTGCATGTTCATTGTTGCATGTACACAAGGTATGGATTATCTTTGTGCCAGTGGCACCCTCTTGACAACTGCAGCTTTCTGTGAACATCAGGGCTGCTCGATACCTTCTTGGAAGAGAAAAACTGAAGAAATAATCAGCATTTTAATATGGTCCAAGATTATTTTTTTTAAGGAAAAGCCTGATTAAGTCTCAGTGAGTTAATTAGAGAACACCAGGAAAGAAACCAGCAAGATGCTTATTGCTATTTGTGGCTGAAACAATGAAATCTGTTAAGCCACCAAAAACCCAATCAAAGAATTACAGAGACCTTAAACTCCTACCCTCACTGGAAACATAATTGTATTAGCTAAACTCCTGTTAAAACCACATTGTTGCTGGCAGGGTTCTACCAGCTGCCCTGATCCGCACACAGAGGTATTTTGCCTGAGATCTAATTTAGAATTGCATTGTAAAACCATGCTATAGGTTGTAACCTCATTCTTAGACTCCTTGCTGTGCACCATGCAGAGGAAATTTATTTTACTAATCTGTCACCTAACAGATCTATGTGTTATTTTTCTTCCCTTTTTTACTTGCTCTATCTTTGCTGATGGAGTCAGGTATTTTCTTTTATGAAATCTTGTTTATTTACAAAGAATGTAAAAAGTCCCATTTCCTCAGACACAGGAGGAATAAAAGAACACATAATTTGTTTGCTTACAATCTTAGGCCTCTTTTACCAGCACCAGATTCCCCATCTCTAAGCATCCTTCAAGGTCATATATTGTGCTTCTCCAGACTGCCTATCTCTAGAGGTGAAGGCTGTCTGTCCATCTCTGTGTACTGTCTCCTGCTACGCACCTGCACACAACAGTATATACATCAACTAATACTCAGAGAATCTCTCTGCCCATGTTGTTAAAATTTCTAAGCAGCCTTGCATTTGCCTTTATTTTGGGCGACGACATATGCATGTGTTTTGGAGTTGCAGGCTGCTTTTATTTCAGTCATTTCTTTATATTCATCCTAAATGAAAGACAGTGGTAGTGACCAACCATAATAAGAAGGTTTAACATAATGCACAACAATGCATACATCTATTCGTATCTATATTAATAAATGTTAAAGTTCTGTTCCTTTATTAATTAGGTCTATTTGGTATTTTATACCAGAAGTTCAGTCCCTTGACATAATATTTTCTGACAGAGCATTTGCTCCTAGATAATACATTTTTAGATTTGGCAAGGGAGCGATAGACCCCACTCCTGTATAACCTGGTTCCTCCCTTCCCAAATTCACCCTCTTCCCCCATATACTGGTTCCACCTCATTTGGTTAGTGTTGTTCTTTAGCTATGTTTACTGCCACTGCTTTCCCTGCGTGTAGCTTGATTTAGTTGCAGGTAGTCACCTGTTCTCACTGGCATCCTCAGCAGCCTGCTGACTTCAGAGCCTGCTTCTTAGGAGAAAGTACTAAGATTTACAGCGCATGCTGAATAGAATGGATACACTTGTGCTTCCTATCCTCGTCTGCCCCATATCCATCATCCCTCTGGGAGCGTCTGTAACAGAGAATGGAGAAAGGAATATACAGCAACTCAGAATTTATTGTACAAATGAAAGGTGACTTGTCTACTGGGTCAGTTCCTTACATGTTTTAAATGCATTTACTGTGTCAGAAAAAGGAGGTTTTCTTAATGCGGCTCCTTGTTGTTCGCAGTGGAAAATTTGCTGGCTGCTCTGTAAGGCTTCTGGATGGTGAGATAGACGGAGCATTTTCCCGTCTAAAAATAATTGAAGTATCTGTCACTACATTTGTTTACTTGCATATAGCCTGTGCAGTTCCTGGAGTATCTGACCATACATACAGAAATATATTTTATAAGTCCCTTTTACCAGAGAAACTTAAAGTGCTCTACAATTTAGACCTCCCTCCCCCAAATTAGTTATTACACCTAATGTACAGCTGAGAAAAATGAGGCATGTGAGTTATGACCAGAACTGAAGAAAACTTGGAATTTGGGTTCCACAGAAAATTCCAACATTTTAAATGTTTTAATTTGGATTCTGAACTGAAAATTAAAAATTGAAAAAAATTCCTTTTGAAAGTAAACCATGAAAATTTTCATTTGAGAAAAATTAAGCGATTGAGGTTTGATTTTTCCCCCCTAAATGAAATGGAGCAATGAGCTGTACCTAACCCCTCCACAATTCCCCATGCTTTCCTGAATCGGCTTTTTCAGATGAAACTCCGTTTTGTCAAAATATTCTCAGTTATCTGTAGCTATCCAGGTGAGTCAATGGTAAACTTGGAACACAATGCAGGAGTCTGCACAATGAAACTTTGTTATAGAACCCAATTGTACACAGCTGAAGTTATTGGAAACTTTGCTATTGATGAAAGCAGGAACAGTCCTGTGACCAAATGAGGCACCTTCTTCCTCTACAGGGGAATTCATTCAAGTGCAGGTTCATTACCCTGGAATGCAATTTGAACCTTTCAATACATTGTTAAATCTTATGACTCTAGTCACAAATTTGTAGGTTTTTTTCCCCTTCCCACTCATCTGTAATTCCTTGGGAGCCTGCTCCTACTTACACTCAGCAAATTGGCTTTCCAAGAATCATCTCCATGTTGTAACTATAGTTCTGTCTTCTGATCCCAGAGAGACAAGGCTATACAAGGAGACCATTGGGGAAAAGTACATGTGCATCAGGAATGACCAAAGCTGGATTTTTGGATCACCATTTACAGCCCAAGTTGGTCTCCAGTGAAGAGATTTCCTCCATTAGCTTGTATAGTTACCCGCCTCTGATGGAGGAAGGCTGGGCTGCTTGGGGAAGCAGGGTACTAGAGGTAGAGTAGTGCTGGGAAAGGGCAGAAGGAGCTGGGGAGCTCCAGCCTGGCAACTCCCTAGGCTGCAGGCCTTGTGCAAGGTCTAAAGAAGGTACTGGGGCTGCATAGGTGCAGTCTGGGGTTAGGCAGAGACAGCTGGTCCAAACTCCCTTGCCAATGATGAGTGGTCTTTACAGACTGCAGTCTGCCCCAGGGAAAGGGGGCTAGATGATGACTGGCAGTAGCCACCGAGGCAAGGTAGGGACAGAGGGTTGGGAGTTCCGCAGGGAGGGGAGACCTAGAGAGTGGGAGTACTGCGGTTGGCAGAACCCTGAGGAAAGGGGATCTGGGAGGGACATGGGGCCTGAGGCAAGTGAGACACCGGCCAACAAAAGGCACTCTGGAGCTAGAAAAGAGATGATTCCCAGGAAGACCAGCAGGAGGCACTGCACTGGTGAGTCTTAACCTCACCAGAGTTTGGCTTCCCAGAGTTTTTAACCTGCAGATGAGGAAATCTGCTGCTGTTTGACTATCTTGGTAAGCATGCCATAGATGGGGATTACTGTTAGAACCTGTCTAAGCAGGCCTCGTAGACAGTTTTAAAAATGGTGTGTATGCTCTATTTCGGCATGGTTGTTACACTAGGGTTATATGTATGAAAGCTGCAGACTACCTGATTGTAAAGAGATTACCAAAAGGCTGGCAGGAAGACAAGAAAATTTTGGGGGCAAGGAATTGAGGAGTTAAATTTTCAGATTGTGCCAAAGCTAGGCACAAAAGTAAAACAGCTATAAGTACAAAGAGTGCACCCTTTCTCCTCTCCCTAACTTGGTGGACCCCTAACCCTTCTTCTGGCTGATGAAGTGAGGAGGGGGAGAGAGAGAGTCAAGCAAGAGTAACCAAAGGAGCTGCTTGCTTGCTTGAGGAGCTTCTGTGCTTACTAGCCTTTTTATGAGTAAGTAGAATGACAGCAGCAGCTGAGGAGAGAAGTCTCAGCTGAGTCTCACTTATTTAATTAACTGCTTTTCTATTGCACTAATCACAATGGTATGTGAGCATCTCACAAACACCAATGAATGAAATTTAACAATACCCCTGTGAAGTAGGGAAGTAACAATGTCATCTGTCTTATGTGGGGGGAGAGATTAAGTGATTTTTCTCAAAATCACATGGGTAGTTTGTGACAGCCAGGAGATAATGTAAAACATCCGGGGTGGAAAAAGGGCCTCAGGGAAAGCAGCCTGCTTGTTTGAGGACTGGTTGTAGTTTGATCTATTTTTCCTTTTGATACGAACATTTTGATGATTTGCTTGTCAAGTCAAGGCAGAAATAGAGGAATTGTGGAAGAGAAGCAACGAAAGTGGCTGAAGGACAGGTGTTATTCAAGAATAACCTCTCTGGAAACCCAAAAAACCCTATAATCAACAATCCAATCTTAATAGCATTGGCAAATGCAGTTGCCTGGAAAATGGTATTGCATTCTGAAATGTAGAGGAATAAATCCAGCAGCAAAGTTCTGGATATTTTACAACTTGCTAACAAGTTTGTGTGTGATGTCCTTTCCCTTTAAATTTTCAGGAGTGCTCTGTGCTCGCCCCATTCCCTAATGAAAAGCCTCACTTTTGTGTTAGTTTCAGCCAGAACAATAAAGCTACCACAGCAGAGAGCTGTGTCTCCATCAGCTCCCACTGCATCTGTCTCTTCTACTGGCTCCAAAAATATAATAGCATGACTATAAATAAAACAGTGGGGCCTAATTCTGCTCTCATTGCATTCATCATCAAGTTGTGCCATTTGATTTCAGTGGGATAGGCTCGAGCCTGTGTCATGGAGCTAATTGGGAAGAATAGTTTACACAAGGCCTCATTTTACAAAAGCGTGAAGCACTGAGTGCCCTAAACTCCACTTAGGGCTTGTCTGTGCCGTGGGGTAAAATGGGCTCAGGATGTGATTTGTAAAGTGTGTTAATGTCATGCGCATTAATTGGGCTGTGTAGCCCTTGCTGGTTCACAATAAAGGTTCCTTTGTGAGCTTTAACACAGTATGTGGTAATGTAATTTAACATTAGTGTGCTTTAGAAGTCACACCCCTATTGAGCGCCTTACCCCATTTGTAGACAAACTCTTACTCAATGGGAATTGATGACACTCAGCTCTCCGCAGCATCCTTAATTTCTGCCGAAGAGCTATATTGTTTTCTTAGGTCCCTATAGAAGATATTGCTGTCTCTTCTTTCCCAGCATGCATGGGGCTCCCCTTCATATCAGTGAGAGAGATGTATATACAGGGATAGCAGAGTGACCAGGTAGTAATGTACAATGTAGATCTAAGAAGAAAATTATCCTCTGAGCTTTACATAGGACTAGGGCATCGCTTCAGAGTACAACGGGTGGGGAGAGTGTTTTTGTGGCAACATGCAGTATAATCTATTCTTATTTATCTTTGGAATTCAAACCAGAGCAAGACTAAAATGAGGGAGGAGGAGTGGAGAATAAAAGATGGAACGAATGTACAAATGCGGGAATGCTGGCAAAGCAACAGAGGACTCGGAGGAGAAATAGAAACCGTTGCAAAGAAAAATAAATGTCCAGGTTTTACCAATAAATAAGCACTTTTTTAAGAAAACCAAAACCAATATGTAATCTGAGTGGGAGAAGGAATGGGTAAAATAAAACATGATACGGAGTGCAGAGAAGCTACAAGGAATAGAAAGGTTATTATATATTCTTTAGGT
Source organism: Dermatemys mawii (assembly GCA_007922305.1). Classification (NCBI taxonomy): domain Eukaryota; kingdom Metazoa; phylum Chordata; order Testudines; family Dermatemydidae; genus Dermatemys; species Dermatemys mawii. Next base: position 20,026,503 of record ML677351.1, read on the forward strand.
TTCTATTTGTTTTTCTAGTTTGTGTCACATGCTCAGAATGCTGAACAGAAACTGCTTCCTTTTCTCTATTTTATTGTTCCACTTTGAAAATATTTCATTTTATTAGTTTTGTTTTGTTTTATGCTGCCCCAGCATCATTCTACTGACAGCGTCATGAAGGACGTGCACAGTTCTGGGAATATATGTGATTATTCCTGCAGAGCAGCAGCAGCTGAGTCTGGGTCAGGGTGTGTTGTCTAATGACCCGAGCAAAGGGAATAAAGAAGAGGAACTTAATTCCCTACTGCAGCTGTACCACTGACACACAGTGTCTGCATGAGGGAATCACTGAACAGCTCTGCCTCAGTTTCTCCATCTGTAGAATATCTATGTCGAAGGTATGTTTTGAGGCTTAAAACATTTGAAATTCTTCAAAACTAAAAGCAGTAAGTTTACAGGAACTGAAAAACATATATTGGAAAGTACATGTTGAAGACATTGTTCCAAAATGCCCTGTACTGTTTCAATGCCTTCGTCACTGCTATTAGTTCTGGTTTCTCCCAATAACAACAGCTGTTTAAATGGTACTTCCAGCAGTGGGTCTAGTCTGCTAATATATATCACAGGGATGGGGTTGTTTTGTTTTGTTTGTGGTGCCTCCTGGAAGATGCTTGGTGCAATCATTTACTGCTAAAGTTATGGGTCATATACTGCAAGGGATGCTTCACGTGGATAAAGAAAGTAGGATTTATCATACTGAGGCAATATTTCCCATTATATATGGAACTGAACTGCATGCACAGTTGGGTATTATTACTGGGTTTTGACATTACCTCAGTGATATGTTGAGCAAGACCATGTAGGCTAGGGTTAGTTGCAATGTGTTAAGTCCTTTCCACACAAATTTTCAAAAGAAATGAGAATTTTTGCTGCAAGAAATTTCACAGACTTTTCCTGTTTCGGGAAGAAAAACTAAACAATAAATATTTTTCTATTTTAGTCTCCTCTCACCCTTACACTGTCCCATTATTTATTAGAAAACTGTGCTGGAAAATAAATGTGGGGTTCATATTATCTGTTAATATTTTTTTTTCAAACACTCCTAAGAAAAATTGCCTATAAATGACTAAAGTGTCTTATGCATCCAACCTCTGTTTTCCATTTTCTTCAGGGGCAACTCCAAAGAGTTAGAGACGTGTTGGTTTTATCGAGTTGGCTTACTGTATAAAAGGTTTGGCTGTCTCAGAATCACTTGTCCTCCGATTAAAAGGATCACATGAGGTCAGATGGGAATAAAAAATGTTGGGAGTCAAGTGGATAGATTGGAGAGGACTTCCACAGACCAAGACACATTAACACTATCTAAACTGGAATGGAAGTAGAAGGAAAACTATTGTTTGGCTGTGGAGACGCCGCCTTTTTCTACTCCTGTGCACTCAACTTTCAAAATCCTGCCATGCGTGTGTAACACTGACAGACCCCAGTTATCAGCGGGCGGGTCGAACCAGGAGCTTACTGTATGAATCTTTACCACATGAGCTAAGAGCCAGCTGGCTCTTAGCTCAGGCTTAGCAGACTCATTTAACTCTCTCTTTAAGTGGTCTCAGTGCCAATAGATGGGACAGAATACCACACCCAGAAGGTTTGTGGGTTACATGTGCCTCTCTGACCTTTTTTAAATCAGTTGTAAGAACATAAGAATGGCTGTACGGGGTCAGACTCATGGTCCATATAGCCCAGTATCCTGTCTTCCAACAACAGTGGTCCATGACAGAGTCTCCAAAGGGAATGAATGGAACAGGACAATTAGAATGAGCCACTCCTTGTCACCAGTCCAAGTTTCTGGCAGTCAAAGGCTTAGGGTCACCCGGAGCATGGGTTTCTGTCCCTGACCATCTTGGCTAATATCCATTGATAGACTTGTCCTCCATGAACTTATCTAATTCTTTTTTTAACCTAGTAAAAACAAAATTTTTGGTCTTTATGGCACGCTCTGGCAATGAGTTGCATGGGTTGATTATGTGTTGTAAAGAAACACTTCCTTATATTTGTTAAGCCTATTAATTTCATTTGGTGACCCCTGGTTCTTTGACCCTTGGTGACTCCTGTCCTCTGTGTTCACACTAAAATAGGTATCTTCGTTGCTCTCTTTAAATATCTAATAGCCCATAAGTTGGCTTTACAGAGAATCATGCAATGCACAGAAAACTTACTTTCCAAGATGAATTTAATCTCTTCCTTCAGTGACAAATTTGTCATTATTAGAGCTAGATAAACAAAAGTAATTCTGTTTTGCAGAACATTTCAAAATTTAGTTTAATTCATGTTTGGAATGGAAACAAAACAATATGAAATTCTCCACATCATGAAATGGAGCCCAGCTCTGGGCCAGTCAGCTTGGTAAGCTGTTCCTGAGTCATGGACAGTAAAAGCCCTGAGATCCCTGAATTTGAAACAGTCTATCTGTTAGGCTGCTAAAGAATCAGGTGACTGAGGTGGCAGTAAAACAGGAATGTTTTCATCTAAATCCTGCCTAAACTCTGAGTTCTGTTGGAATATCATTGAAACTGAGCAGTTTCCGGCAAAGTTAAGATTTTGATGAATTAGCGAATTTAGACCAGAAAGATGATTGATAGAATTTTTCCAACCAGCTCTAGTCATAGCTTCAAATATAAAGCTGAAATATATACACAAAAACTACATCATCAAAGCTGAGAAGTCTAGCACTCAGAAATTTGGAAATGCCAGAATTAAGGTTGCCGGTGCAACTTTAATTTGGCCTTACCCATATGCATTATGATACACTCTTTAATTGCATAATCAGATACTATTTTTTGCACTGGACCCCTGTTTCAATCAATGCACAGGAACGAAGGTGCTCGCTTAAGGAACAGATATTTAATGTTTTGTTTAATCTTCAATGTTCAGTGTATGGCCCCAGTCCTTTTGTACTGCCCATTACTCAACCCCTGCCCTGAAGATTGAATTATTAATTTCCTCATGGGATTTTCTAGTGGACTCATTATTATAATATCTGAGTAATCCACAAACATTAATCTTCAGAACACCCCTCTGCGATGAGGGGTGGTAATATCCTCATTTTACAGCTGAAGAACTGAGACACAGATATTACAGTCAAATGTTTTACTGATTTTTGGATCCGAAATTAGAGACAACTAGGACCTGAGATTTTTCAGAGGCCTTTATATTGGCCACATTTTCCTGGGACTAGCAAAAGGCAGGTACCTGACAAAAAGGTGAGCCCCTTGCCAAATTGCAAATCCCTGCATCAAAGCATGGGGGATGCTAGAGTTATTCAAAAAAAAAGGTTACTAAAATTTTGTAACATAGGGAACATATACTGTTTTGCCCATCCTCATTCTTAGAAATGGCTGAAATGTTTTGGATGATATTTTTCCAACCAAAAAAAAACCCACCTCCCAAACAATTCATCCTGAGGTAGATATGTGTCACGGAAAATTTCAGCCCAAATGGTTAAACTTTGGCAAAGTTATAAGCAAACACAAACACATGGTCTTATAATGGGAAATGTCAGGCAACCTCAACAATATGCTGCACTACCAGCACTGCCTCTAATTATTTCCTAAATGTCTGTGGATCTGTTGCCTGTCAGCGCATTATGTCCAAACTGATAGGCCTTTAAAAAGGAGAGCTTTTTTCTCTTGAGGCTGTGCTTTATGGAACGACCCATTCGCCAATTAAATGAACTCTGCATCTTCCCAAATCAAAAACAGGCTGACCAAAGGTTAGCTAACTAGACAATCCCATACTGGATTCTAAAAAATGAAAGACAAAAGGGCAAATGCCAGTTTATAATGACTTATTAAACCACAATAAACAACTTCACAATAAAATGAAATGCCCAATTGAAGTTTAAATACAAAGACAAAAATAGTGAACTAAAAGTGAAGAATAAGAGTAGAACCAGTCTAGAATTAAGGTGACATTTTTCTGCTAGATCCTGTTCTGATTGAAGTAAATGGAAACTTTTCTATTAATCCACAAACAGAGGGTTCCTTGTTCATTGTGGCTATGTTTTCAGCACATAATGGTACTTTGTAGTGTTTTTGTATATATATCATGGAATACTTGTAGTTTGTAGGCACATTAAGTGTGTTTAAGGCAAACAGGTGAGGTCAGCTAAGAGTAGTGTGAACTGGTGCAAATATCTAATGAAACTTTTGATCCATCATGTCCAGTAGTTTCATACTGCTTATGCTTGACATTCTATCTGAAATTCAGTTGTTTTTGCTTCAAATGTGTGACATGTAGAATTGTAAAGTTTCAGACTTCTTAGTACATTATGTGTTCACCGGGAAATTAGTTTATTGGACAAGAGTTTTGCCATTCAGCAAATTACACTGTGACTATTACACATACCTCTAATAAACAGTGAAGGTGAGTACAGCAAAGCCTTGGTAAGTGGACAGCTGATAAAAGATAACTTAAAATCAATACTTGTACTTTACTGGAACTTTAAATACCAGCGACCAAGTTATGGTCTCGCATAAATCCGTCAAGTTCAGTAGTGTTAATGGATGTTACTAAAATGAATTGTTGGCCCCAGTTTTCTTTACCTGCCTTCGTGCACTACACTGTTGAAAGAATTGCAGTTCAATTAATAAATGCACATACTATTGAAAAAATTGAAGTTTTAGTGTCCCATTTAATTCTTAAATTTTTCATTTTGCATTAGCTCAGTTCTTAACTGTCTATTGTCAAGTGATGCTAAAGAGAAATTCCCTTTCCTACTACAAAAGTGTCCCTTGAAAGCAGTAACCCCTCATCATGTTTTAAGACTCTGTATATACGAGGGAATAACTTACCTCACTAATTTTATGCTTCTTTAGTACTTCATGGCCAGTAGAATCTACAACATTGAAAAAGGATTTAAATGCTGAAACAGATAAAATTGGGCTACATCTAAGATCCCAGTAGTGATCATGATATTGGCATTTACTAAAATGTTGCCCGACAAAGGGCCACATTGGCCTTCTCTCAAAAAACTAATCAGACATCAAATTACTACAAAATTACTTCATTTTTAATATAGATGTGCAGCCCAGGCAGATTAAGGGCTTGTCTACATGGTCCCACAGTGTGGACTATGAGGGTGTGAAAGGGGCTGTCATTGAGGTGTTGCTCTGTAACTGCCTCCCTATATCAGTGGCTCTCAACCTTTCCTGACTACTGTACCCCTTTCAGGAGTCTGATTTGTCTTCTGTACCCCTAAGTTTCACCTCACTTAAAAGCTACTTGCTTACAAAATCAGACATAAAAAATCAAGTGTCATGGAACAATATTACTGAAAAATTGCTTACTTTCTCATTTTTATCACAAAATTAATTGGAATATAAATATTGTACTTGAATTTCAGTGTATAGTATATAGAGCAGTATAAGCAGGTCATTGTCTGTGTGAAATTAGTTTATATTGACTTTGCTATTGCTTTTTATGCTGCCAGTTGTAAAACTAGGCAAATATCTAGAGGAGCTGATGTATTCCCTGGAAGACCTCTGCGTATCCCCAGGGGTATACATACTCATGGATGAGGACTACTGCTCTAGATCAGTGGTTCCCAAACTTTAACAACCCCTCAACCTCTTTCACTAAAATGTCAAGTCTCATGAATCCCCTCCTAAAAATGAATATTTCCAGGGATTTTCTCCTTTACCTGAGTATAAATTATAAAACCAGTGATTTTAGAAATATAAAATTTTGTTTTTATGACCTGCTTATTACACACTATTGATATTAATTATTATTTATCATTACAATATTTTTATTACATTATGAAAACAGCAACACTCTTCCAAGATCTCACTTTCGTAGCTTGTATCACTTTGAATAATCCTGTTATAAGACAAGGCTCCTATGTTTCATCAAGGAGTATCAGATGTGAAACAGCAGGAAGGTATTTAAGAAGCCAACTCAAAGAGTTCCTCCTACACAAGCACTCAGGTCTTGAACAGTCCAGGCAAACAATTCACGTTACTTCAAAGCTTAAACTTGTTCTTCATAATTTTAAAAACAATACTAGCTGCCTAGTTAATTTTAAAAACAGCAAAAAATATCCACCTCCCTTTCCATTTCTTATAAGGGGTCTTGAAGTTTAATTCTCCTCAGTATGATAGATATGCTTGCTTTGATCTGCTTAGCTCTTGGAAGTCCAGGGGCTCCTGGCTGCTGGCCCCATGTTGCCTGGGGTCCCTGGGGACAACTCTGTCTGCCATTAGGGAATTTTTTCCCAAGAACTCCCTGTAACATATCATGAACTCTCAAGGGTTCACAAACCACTGTTCTAGACCCTAGATACCTAGTCTGCATTAACATAGTCAAGTTGGAAATGGGACTACATTAACACAAAGTAGGTACCTTGATGTTTGCACTAGCAGAGTTTACGTGGAGCAGTTACAGAACAACACTTTAGTGCACACTTGAGTTCATGCCTCTATTGTCCGCACTGCCAGGCTGTGTAGACAACTTCTAAAGGTTCCTGTTTGCAGCACTACATCTTCCTGTCAATGATCTTTCCAGAGTAAGCTGGATCTTTGTATGATGGGATGTGGTAGTTTCTGCAAGTCTGATTTCTATATTAAAAACAGCAGCAAAACAAGGTGGTAAACTTAGTGGACCAAATGGAGTGCCTAATCCACACTTTGACTGCCTGCCCTTCTGTTCTCTGAATCCTATCAATATGAGCATCTCACGTTAATGCAGAAATGCATCTTAGTGTAATTTTAAATGGAACTATTTGCTATAAGATAAAGGCAGTTTTAGAGCATTGATAACTGCTGTGTGTGTGCACACCAAGTACATGAAATGGTAGTATTGTCAAACTTCAACAGTAAACTTCTGAAGACATCTTCTGTCTTCCTATCTGTGTTTTAAGAACTTAATATTACATAAAATTATAGTAACACTCAACCATACAGAAAGAGTAGGCTGGATGGCTCTCCACAAATGCCATCCAGTGTGTAAGCAGGCGATGAAGGGAAAACTAGAGGAACAGCTGAAGTTTTATTTGGTCCAAACTATATGTCATTAGTTAGGGACAAAATCATAAAGCAAATAAAAGCCCTGCATAATTCTAGATGTCCTTATTTATCTCATCTTGTTTTGTATTAGGTTGCCCCTACCACATGCCTCTCTTGATGCCTCATTTGACTACTGCTGTACATAATTTTGGCTACTTCTCCCTCAACCAACTTAGTTGTGTTTTAAGTGTAGCCCCTACTCTTGGAACAAACTTCCTGAGCTGGTACGCCAAGTTTCCACCCTCTTCTCATTGGCATGTTTCCTCAGGACATATGCTGCCTCAAAACCTATGAGAAATAATTGAACAAAGAGTAAATTTATTTATACCTTTAAAATTAATAAATGTCTTAGCCCCATTCTTCATTAATGTTTCATTTAATCTCACAGCTGTGGCCCCCTTCTTTTCCCTAGCGTTTTGCTATCCACTTTATTGTACCACATCTGGTGTTAGATTGAAATTCTTCGTATCGGAAACCATGTCACTTTGTGTTCCACAAGGCCCCAGGAATGGTTCTGGCTGCTGTAAATAATTTTAAAAGTGAAAGCATCAGCATGCTGGAATGTAGGCTAATGATATTCCAAAAATAACTGATGGATCTGTCTGAAATGAAAATGGAGATGCAGGAAGAATAAGGCAGAAATAAATGAGACCAGCACACAGGAAAGAATAATGACTAATGAAGCAGAGTAATGATCCACTGAGTTCAGTGGGGTTGTCCATTAAGGCAGCATTTGGCTTTTTTTGGTTTTGATCTTTTACCTTAGAAATATCATAAAAACTTATAGTTCAAACACCTTTATCCAATAGATCCTTGTCAGAGGGCCGGCCTCTTACTTACTACTCTCCTGCTAGTACATCCCAGAATGATGTTTGCTTTTGTTGCAACAGTATTCCATTACAGACTTCTATTTAGTTGTGATCCACTATAACCTCTAGATCCTTTCCTGAAATAGTCCTTCCTAGGCAGTTATTTTCCATTTTGTATTTGTGCAATTGATTGTTCCTTCCCAGTGTAGTATTTTGCATTCATCCTTCTTGAATTTCATCCTGTTTATTTCAGGCTTTTTCTCCAGTTTGCCAAGATCCTCCCAGCTTGGAATAAGTGTACTCTCTCTGTGCCATTATCTAAATAATTTATGAAGCTATTGAATAAAAGCAGACCCAGGCCAGATCTTTGTGTGACCTCCACCCTTCCCCCACCACACCCCGACACACACTCTCCCTCTCAATATGCCCTTCCATCTTAATTGTGAGTATAGTTTTCCAATCAGTTGCGCACCCACCTTATAGTAAGTTCATTTAGCACATATTTGTTTGTTTATGAGAAGGTCATGTGACAGTATAAAAACCTTAGTAACCTTGAGATGTATCACATCTACTGCTTCTACCCCCCATCCACAAGTCCCATTACCCTGTCAAAAAAAATGTGTTAGATTGGTTTGAGATTATTTGTTCTCGACAAATACATGTTACTTACCACCTTATTATCTTCTAAGTGCTTTCTAATTGATTGTTTGATTATTTGTTCCATTATCTTTCTGAGTACAGAAATTAAGCTGACTGTTGTATAATTTCCTGGGTTGTCTTTTATTCTCATTTTTATAGCGAGGTACAATATTTGACCTTTTACAGCCCTCTGGGATCTCTTCAGTCCTCCATGAGTTCTCCGAGATAGTCGCTAGTGGCTCAGTCATGTCTTTAGTCAGTTCCTCAGGTAGTCTAGAGTATATTTCATCAGGCACTGTTGACTTAGACATTTAACTTGTCTAAGTGCTTTCACATAAATGTCCTCCGCAAATGACTATCTATACAGACATCCTGCAATGACCCTTGTTGGGTTAGTGAGAACCTGAGATGGTGACATTTTTCATTTTAAGCTAGTTTTAGAATTGTTCCAGAATTCTTTAGAATTGTCCTGCTGGGTAAACCGAGGAAAAGCTCTTACATACGAGGGCATTTTCTCTTTGCTAGAAAAGATTAGCCATATGTCATTTCCTAACCTGTATAGTCACAACCAGTCAACATACAGAACATGTTGTTAAACTGGAGCTACCTGAAAACATTAGTCCAGGGAACGGAAAGAGAAAACAGTGGCAACATTCCTTTTTGACAGAGTGTCGTGACTTGTTAGAAAGAAAATTATGTATATAAGCTGTGTGAATTAGTATGGTTGATATCTGTGTCCTCATAGCACCTACAATGTCCTGGGGCACTTGCACAGACCAGAAGGCACAATCCTGCCCCTGGAGAATGTATAGACTTAAAAAAAACCACACCCCCAAACCCTGACTGTGCAGTTGTAGAGCCTGCACTTTTGAGGAATGGGGGGAATCTTTTAGATGCTCCCCACCTCCTATCCAATGCCAATGCCTCACTCAAACAGAGATGTACGCAGCTGTTTATGGAGCTAATGCAGAATTGGTGGTACACGGTAAGGCCTGAATTTTCAAAAGTGACCAATGATTTTTGGGTGCCCAGCTTGAGACACAGTAAAGGGGCCTGAATTTTAAAGGGAAAGTTCTTGTTGGTTCTGAAAATTGGACACCTTTTAGGTATATCAGGCTGGTCACCGAGAATCGTGGCGTAGGTGCTTAGAGAGGCTTGCTAAGGGTGATAAAGGCATTCCTTTAGCTTTGGACTAAAATATGACTATTCCCCCCATTCTTATTTCCTGCCACCCCAGAGATGAAGCTCAGCCTTTCACTTATGTCCCTGCAATGCAACTTGCAGCACTGTCACTCGCTGGGCCAACCAAGCAGCTTCTTGTTTTTATGGTCCTAGACTGTGGGATCCAGCTTATACAACAGTCTGGTTTTAGTGGGATATGCCTTTTGGTTTTGCAGTACTCTGTCTTTGATGCTGTCTGTGTCCTCCTTATAGAAATGATGCTTAGCATAAACAGCTAAAACTAAACTTAGATAAAGATCATAACAGTTGCAATAAAAGAGAAAATTGGTAATGTCGGCAGTGAGGCCACATCCTGTCAGCTACCTGAAATCAGTGCCATTGCCGCTACTGCTCATTTTCTTTGTCCTCTTCTGCCTTCCGTTAATGAGTGTGCTGCCTGATGTGCAAATGTAGTGACCTCTGTTGTGTTTTGTTTCTGCAATGTAATGAACAGAAAATGTGCAGAGCTAATGAGAACTCGTGTATGTTTTTTCTGCTAAACCAATAATGTGTAGGAGTTTAGTTCAAAGCCATCCAGTGTTTGGCACTGGGTAGGTGTTTTGTGCCTTTGGATTTGACCACTTATCCACCCACTCACAGAGAAAAGCATGTGCCCCTGAAACACTGGGCTCCTTTAAAGCCAGGGAGAAGAGTCAGGAAACAAACAGGTATGCTTAATTAGCTTACATTGTGCCATTGAAACTTCAATGCTAATGTCTCCATAGTAAGAGTTTGATATTGTCATTTCAGTGAAGGCAAAACATATGCTTCATTTTAACTCATACTGGGAAGTACTACAATGATTGTAGGACTATGAAACTAATAAACAAGCATCCAAAAAGTTGAGTGAAAAATACTAGTCTCATCTTCAGCTGAACTTGTTATTTATTGGCAAATGCTGAAGTGCTACTATTAAACAAATGTTCAAGAGGGGATAGGGTGGTATTTTTCCAAAATACCTCTAGCATTGGCTTAACTCTGTTCTCACTAAAGTTGATGGAGCAGAATAAGGCCTACACTGAGCAGTTTGAAAAGCTCAACTGTATAAGAAAATGGAGGAAATTTAATGCTCAGTGTTATCACTGGTCTCTTTGAGGAAACTGTAGAGATTAGAAACCCAGCACACTGTAACTGGGCCGAACACAAGACTGACCTGATTGCCTGTTCGTACAAACTCTTATTTCCTCGCCCTGTACCCCCTAGTGGTCACTCTAAACATTCACAACAAACATCACATCCCCTATTCTGAAAAGAGAAGAGTGATAAAATTTTATCTAAACTTTACACAATATCGTATAACAGAAATGAAGTATCAACACAAAACAAGAATGACCAGCCCTATGAAGATCAGAATAGACTATCTGAACCTTCAGCCTTGCGCCATTTAAAGCATTCAGCTACTAGTCCTATAGCAGATAGGCCCATCAGTGGCTATGGACAGGCATGGTGTCCATAGCCTCTGTTTATCAGGAGCTGGGAATGGGCAACTGAGGATAGATCACTTGATGATTACCTGTTGTGTTCATTCCCTCTGGGGCACCTGGCATTGGCCACTGTCAGAAGACTGAATACTGGGCTAGATGGACCTTTCTTCTCACCCAGTATGGCTGTTCTTATGCTCTGACTTTCCTGAGTTCTCAAGATGTTTATGTAATCCTTCGGGAAGTCAGGAGGCCATTTTTCTCTTGCTGGTTATCTCCTTGCAGGGTGGGGATCTGGAGGATAGACTGATATTTCTGTGAACACCACCCAGCCTACCCACATAGATTCAGTGTCAAGGTTAGTGGTCAGGGTGTACTGGAGATCCACCTGGTGAGTCAACAAGATGACACTGGTTCCAGATAATTCCTTCTAGAACCCTAACTAAATAGGATCAAGGTGTCCTCGCACATTCCTGCGCTGTCCCCTTTTCTTGAGAATCTTTCACCCAAACGTGATCTCCTGGATTCAGTACTCCCAAGGATGTGACCCTATGGCTCCTGTCAAAGACCCTCTTCTGATGGGTTTTTAGATCAATATTCTTTCTCCTGTAGCTCTCTGGAAGTCAGGATGACAAGAGTTAAGTTGAGAAGGGATGGTTGGGATAATGGACCTCAACTTCCTTCCTATCAAGAGCCCTTCGGGGCTAAATCCATTTGCTGGAGGTGTTGACTGGAAGGCCAATAGGGAAAGATGAGGGCCTAAGGATTTAGAAATAAATTATTTTGTTGTTACTTCACCATTACTCCGAGGGAATTGTGGGCTGGATGTGATATGAGTGAAACATAGATATCTGCAAATCTCTTAAAGGTATCAGAGGAAAACTGAGGAGTATTGTCAAAGATGACTTGCTCTGGAATCCCAAAATTGGCAAAGATGAGTTTTATCTTCTCCGCAACTGAAGTTGATGTGGTGTTGTGCAACCTGGCAACTTCAATGGATCTTCAGAAATGATCAGTCCTGAAAAGATAGGTTGTATTATCAGGATAGAAAAGATCAGTCCCAGCCCTCTGCCAGATCCTTTCTGGTAGAGCAGATGATAGCTATGGCTCCAATGTTCCAGTGTTTTGGTTATCGTGTGAGCACAAATATCATATTTCTCATCTCTCTTGTAGTTGTTTGCTTCATAAATGCTCTCTGTGCATTTTGTAATACCTTGCTGTCATTCATGCAGACTGCCAAGGATTCCCTGTTGCAGTGATTAGGGTAACCGGCCTGCAATAACTGACGTTGGTTTGTGATAAGATCCCCAGAAGTTTCTGATTGTCTGTTTTGTCCAGTCTTCTTTGCACTGAGTCATGACTTGACTCAGTAATTCATCTGCCTCTGTCTGCTTTTTCAGTTCTTGCAGGTGTTTTTCTGTGACTGGCAAATTAGTAAATATTACATCTACAAAACTGTCTAAGAGCAACTCTTCCTGTTTGCTGTGGCATGTCTGTTATCAGGGTCCTGGAGAGCTTGCTTGTTTGTTTTGTTGAGTTTTTTCCTTCCCTGTTTTGCAGAGGTGTTCTGTTGGGTCTTTAGTCAATCCCAGTTTGACACCATGCAGAGATCTGAGACCCTGGCTGAGGTGAATGCAAGACTGAGTTTATTTCCTGTTTACACAGACACTTACTTTCTTGCTTTGTGTCCCCTAAATATTCACAGAACATCACAGAAACCACCTTAACATGCTTAGTAGTCTCTATGGCCTTTTCAATTCTCAACCTCATTTCTGGATTTGCCAATATTGGCCAGTTGTGTTTATGTGATCACCTGTCCATTTGGAACTGCATTGAAATCACCAATATATTTAATAGAGACTAAAGAAAAGTCCTCATTATCTTTTCAGAGCCTGAGGTATACTAGATACAAATAAAATTACATGCCCTGAAGAGCTTACATCCTAATTAAACATGCCATTAGTAGAGCCAACAAAATAAGTGGTGGGGAGAGGTGACATATGTGGCAAAGTGCCTTCTCTGACTCACCAGGCTCCAGTTCTTTAAGCTCTGGCGAGGCAAGTGCTGCCCAGGCAAACCGCCTAGAAAGCCCAAGGGCAGGCTCTTCCCTTCCCCTAATCACTCCTTTTTGGCTGGGTCTTTTACCCTTTGTCCAGGGAAAGCAGTCTCCCGGCTTGGAGAGGCTCCCTGTCCTACTCCCCCAACCTGCTGGCAGCCTCACTCCCTCTATCTCTCCCCACTCCTAGCCAGGGAGGAGGGTTTTAAAAGGTCTCTGTCAGGGCTTAATTGGTATCAGCTGATCTTGCCTGAGTCCCTGGCAACCTCTACTCAGCTGAGCCCAATTGGCCTGTGGTTACCTCCCTTACCACCTGCTCTGGTAGCTGCCTGCTCTGGGTTTACCACACATAGCAAAATATTAGTAACTTAAACAATGAAAATACACACATCATGGTGATATTCCTGTACAAGTTTTGTGTAAAACTATAACTTTTCTTACGTATTGCAGTAGAAGTCTATTTTCAGGAAGGATTTGAATGAGGGAGAGAGTTGTAGCCTTATAGACTGACACCCTGGCTTGTCACGCACTAACTCACCGTGTAGACAAGCCTTTAGAGAGCCTCTCTTTCTCTGTGTGCTGCCATCTTTATAACACTAAGATCAACTGAGGGTGATCCTGCTAAAAGTCCCCAAGATTTGGGGAGACGGAGCATGAGCTTTCTCAAAGGATAATCCTCCACAGTGGAATTCATTGTCCTTGTCCCAGTGAAGCTGAGTTTGTTGATTCTGAAAACGTGGTGCATGGCTCATGCATTTCTTGAGCCTTTGCCTGAGTGGAATGAGTTAGTAATCTGAGTAAACCAAGTAGATTCTTGGTTGACATTTCTCTCCTCTTTGCTGTATATTTCTATCGTAGGTTCTTATATGAATGCCATTACCATAATATCTGAGCGTTCATAGTCTTTAATGTATTTATCCTCACAGCACCTCCTTGAGGCAGGGAGTTACTATTATCCCCTTTTTACAAAAGGGCACCTGAGGCACAGAGAGGCTACCTGACTTACCCAAGGTCACACAGGAAGTCTGTGGCAGAGCAGATATTTGAACACAAGTTCCAGAATTGTAGAATAGTGCCCTTACTACTGGACCAGCTTTAATTTTCTGGATACTTGTCCACTGATCTGATGTTGGGTACAATTTTATCCATTTACATCCAATATAATTGAAATCCAAAAAGAAGTAAACTAGTTTTATTACAAGCCAACTTATCCATTACTAACCATCTTTCCATGTGGTATTTATGAAGCTTTGCTATTGCTCAAGTAGGTGAGAGTAATAAAAATCATGATTTTACATGGAAGAGCTAGCTTAGAAGGAGCTATGATGCAATTTTTCCATCCAAACTTCATTTAGACACTTAGACCTGCTCCCTTTTATTTTTCAGTGGCTGGTACCGTACTAAAAGCAGAGACTTGCAGCTTTCAATTACATTCATTGATGATGCTATATTTTCCCTCACAAATGCATTTTTTTACTTCATAAATACTAACTGTGGTCCGTGGTCTGCTTGTAAAATATGACCGTGTACAGTCAGATAAATTATTAAGATGAGTTGTGGGTTTTAGGCTAGGATGTAGGTCTGTTCAGGTTAAACATCAATGTCTCCTATTTCAGAAATGAGTTTTCAGGGATTTAGGAACGTCACACCGGCTGAGAAACACCTTGACAATTTCTTAATCTCCTTTTAAATTATCTTTCTATATATTTTGCTGTATTTCACATTCCAACTATGTCTGCCATGAATTTTCTCAATAACTTCTATTTTAAGCAGGTGTTACGGAAAACATTTTGTCTGATTCCATTATAAGTAGTCTCACTTCATGGCAATTTTTTGTGACCTTCTTTAAAGTCTACTTTATTGAGTTGTGATGTAGGACCCATCTGCAATGTGTTGGCAGCTATGTTAAGTAACAATATTTTAAATTCTGTGATTGCAAATGAGTTGGTGATTTCAGTCCAGTATTTGGTGAGCAGTAACCTAAGTTAACTAAAGTCCTCTCTAATTAGCAGTCTCAGCAGCAGCCTAGGAATAAGTAGGAGAAGGATACTGAATTTTGTTTACTCTTATGCACTTTCCAGGTCAAGAGAGTAAGACATATTGGCAAGGAAATGTGTGAGAGCAGAAACAGAATATATGCGGAGACTGATGCTGCCCACGTTCTACTTGTTCTGTAGATAACTTGAAATATCCCACTAGCATTAAGTAGGAAATGTTTTCCTGTCCTGTAAAATTTTTCAAGAGTTCAAAAAATGTTTCTGTTCTGAACTAAGATCCAAATTTTGAAATCTCAATTTTCACTAACTGAAAATTTTAAAAAAAGTTTTGCATCAATTGAAATGTTTTATTTTTGTTTCAATTTCAACCATTGTCACTGTTTTTGTTTAAGTTGGCATACATTTTGAAACAAAGTAATTTAAAACAAAAATGGGATTTTTCATATAGAAAATGTCTAAATGAAATGTTTCAGCAATTTGGAAACCTTTTTTAAATGTTCTGAGTTGAAAAATTTGTGGAAACTATTTCCTGTGAAAGGCTTTGGTTTGGATAAATCAACATTTTTCAACCAAAAATTATGCTGAAAAAGCCCTGACCAGCTCTATTTCCTGCTGCCTGTCTCGTACATTTAGCCAGCCATCAACTTATCTTTAACACAGATGATTTAGCTACCGTATTGTTTTGTTAGTGTGATAACTTTCAACAAAACAAAAACATAAAAAAATCCACTTAGGGAAGGGGCCATAAAATGAATTTAAAAGTTTAACTTTAGACATTTAGTCAGAGATAATCTCTGTTTTGTCCCATGCTCTCCTTTATTCCCACACCCCTTGAAGGGGGAGTTTTTGTGGAAACTGATTTAATTTGTTTTCTGAATTTGATTAAGCACTTAGCCAAGCCCTAAGCACTAAAAATATTACCAGAGTAAACCTCTTTAACACAAAGGAAAAGACTCTGAGCCAGGTCGCAGTACAAGATTGCCCACATCCTGATTTAAGAGCATCGTGCCTTTCTCACTTCCACCACAGATAACATCCGCCACCGTGAACATCCTTTCCTTGATCTTAAATCTATCAGCATCACATAAAAAGACCACAATATAATATGCCCTTGTTACCGTAAAGCCCACCATTACAAATTATATTTTAATTGGGGCATACATTCGTCAAGCAAATAACTTGCCAACCCAGTGAAGTTAACAGACCAGCTTTTGTCGTCTTATTATTGAAGTAACTTCAGATATCTGTGATTACTCAAAGCCTTAAGCAACTGCAGTCCAGTAGCTACCACGATGGTCCTATAGTGGACAGTATGGGCCCTCAGCTCATGGGAAGTGTTAAGAACTGTGAATGAAATGAACTGAGTTAGACTTCTTGCCTCTCTCTTTCCCTTGGAGGTTACGGCCACTCTGAATCAGTGACTAAGAGGTGATTATGGGGATGATCAAGAGTGCTAAAAAGATCACATCTTCTAAGATTGCATGGCCCCCTTCCCTGTCTGACTGGGCGTGAGGGAATAACAGATGAATCATAATTGTGTGGGATCTTGGCTCTTGCACTTAAATTGAATTAGGGTTGCTGAAGGAGCATTTGGCAGCGGGGAGGATGTTTTCTGAGGACACCTCTTTGGTGAAATGAAGAACTCATGGGCAGCATGTGGGTAAGTTAGGTTGGTAGTGTTCTCCTCTGTTTGTGAGAAGAGTTGGCAAATGGGAGGAGAAATGGGTACACTCTTTCACTAGATAAGAAAGGCCATCTGGAGAGGAGACAACTTCATATTGGCATCTTGCACTGCAGTTTTGTCAATGCCATGTCTTAATGTCAGGATTATGTCTAGTACTCTATAAAAGCACTGAGACATACCTTTGGCATCTATGGATTTCTGGACTTGTCTTATCTTTGGGTGATTATATTTACTGGCTGAATAAACAAAAATTCCTACTTTAGTAGATGCCTTTTGGAATTTCCTAAAGGAGACAGAACTATTCATGCTTCATGCCACTAATGCCAGTATGCTGGTGTTTCACTCAAGATTTAACTCCAATGCTGTAAATGTTTTCTTATTATCTGTTTTCCCAGTCAGAATGAGCACTACCTCATGAGTATTCAGATCGCCTTACTCATGAACAGAGAATTGTATTGCATCTAGTATCCCCTCACTTAAATTCTCTTCCAAGACCTTGGAGCTGGCTCTGTCTCTCATTGGTTTAGAATCAAACCATATTGTGTCATATACTTTGGAGGTAAATCATCTCAGGAGAACTTGGTATTGAAGGAAGTTGTGTTGATAGTTCAGTAGCTGTCACAGCTGCTTCTACAATTCGCTCTACATTTGCTCTTCCACATTCACTTACTGAGTACCAGTACTAAGCCAACTGTAGAAGAAGGTGCTTCTTTTTGGAAAGAAGTAGAAATCTCCTGGTGTTGCCATCACAGTGGCAGTGGCAATAGCAGGATCAATAAAGTAGAAAAGTCACTGAGCTGGTAGGACTAGATGACACAGTGGGTAAAAATATAATGGGGCAAGCTAGACTTTTATGCTTCCTCTGTTGAAGCTGCCTCATATAGGTCAGTAGGGTGTCCATGTAGATGGGCCTGCGACCTACCTTAGCAGCTGGTGCTGTGTACTTTCACAAGGGAGAGTCTTATATTAATCCTGTACAGTCCTCTCAAAACAGACTTTTTTTTAAAGCTACCCAAGCATTTAGTAAAATAGTAACAATACAGCTAATATGGAAATATTTGACATTTTAAGAGCCTCCAAAGAGAAATGGGTTTAGTTCTTTCTGCGTCATATTGATCCTTCTGTGGTTCTCCAGAATTGATTGATCTGTTTTGAGAGAAGCTTTTGCACTGCAAGTGTCAGAGCACTTATAAAAATCAAAGAACTGTTTAAAAAAATAGGGAGAGAAATGCATAGAAAGAAATCTATCATCCGCTCTGCTGTATCAGTGGCTTTCTTTATAGAGCTTATGATTTCTTATAAATAGGCTATCTGTATTGTATGAAACAGCATGCTGCATGAGAGTTCTTTAGATATGGAGGAAGAGAGTCTGCTTTGGTACTACTTCACAGCAGCACAAGAGACGCCCCATGTTACCTACATCACAATCCCTGCTTATGGTGGGATTATCTGCCAGCTGTTTGAAACATCATTTTAATACCAGCAGAGAGAATTATGATTCTTCCCTTTCCTCTTTTAAAAAAAATACCCATGGTACTTTACCGTAATGACCTAAAGCAACAGAACAGCACCATGGTCTGCTATGGTAGGATATTTTTAATAGCCTTTCACAGGTGTCCCTTTGGGGACAACTGTTAACATGCAGTTAGGCAAAATGACTTGGTTCAGCAGATTGGGGTGGTTGCTTTGCTATAACCAAGTGGTTTATTGGCATGGAGTATCCGAGCTAGGAACTGCACCACCCCTACAATACCCTAAGGGTATGTCTACCCTACGATTAGATGCCTGTGGCTGGCCCATGCCAGGTGACTTGGGCTCATGGGCTTGAGAGAAGGGGCTATTTTATCACGGTATACACAATCAGGCTTGAGCTTCAGCCTGATCTCTGGGACCCTCCCACCTTAGAGGGTTCTAGAGCACAGGCTGAGCTTGAATGTCTCCTCCACAATTAAACACCCCTATAGCCTGAGCCCCTTAGCCGGAATCAGCTGGCACAAGCCAACCACAGATTTTTTAATTGCAATATAGACATACCCTAAGACTGCTGCAGAGGCTATCGGTGATCCTCTCTTTTGGAAGGCAGGTGGCAGACAACTTCTGGTTACATAACTGACACAACAGCAAAGTTTTTAAATAAAAATGAAATGTGTTAAATATACAAGCTTTCCAAGCTTTAAAAAGACTAACAGATTAGTCCCAGGAAACATGTCCAATCTAGCTAGGAAAGGCAAATAATATAGCAGCAGAAAATAAAAGCTGTCTCCTTTAAGAAAGAGACTGCTGTGATTGAAACTTGGTGTGCAGCAGCCTTTTCAGAGGCACCTGTCAGACTCTACTGATTGTACTTAATCCTATGCCTGGGCAGTTATTTACACCAGAGCCTGTACCTAATAGAGGAACAGAATAGTGAACTGCTGAAAGGAAAACAACTAAACTCTCATCACACAGACTGTCAAGGTCCCACCGGTTCTTTTTTTCTTTCCTCAGGCCATGTGGTGACCAGATTATTTTATTATCGCTGGTGCAACTTCCCATTGTGGAAGGGAAGGAAAAAGAATGTGACTGGAGTGGGCTCTGGGATTTCTCCACTCGTATTTATATTTTTTTACCAGTACTGTATTCCTTGTCAAAATACTGTTCTAAGACCAAACTTCATTAAAGGAAAATGCTCCCCAGAAAATTGCAATGGTGATTTCATAGCTGTTTATTAAGATTTATTATTTTTGTTTAGCCTTCAGTAGTTGAAAGGACTTCAAGCTATGAATCAATCTCTTTTTCAGCAGCACATACTGATAACGTTCCAAGGCAACGGTGTGAGTGCTCCCTCTAGTGAGCTGTATCCGGGCACATACATTTTGTTTTAACTGCTTCCCTTGGGGAGCTCATGCTGTTACACACAGTGCTTGCCCCTTCCCCACTTCTTTAGAGTAGACATTGTCTTGGGCAGCAATGTGGCAATCTGCTGCCTTAGGCAAAAGCTCAGCATGCCACCCTTCCTGTCCCTTGGAACTGAGGCTCTCAGCCCAGGTGGCACTCCCAACTCCCTCTTCCCAGACCTTCTTGAGGCCAGGTGAAGTGAGCCTTCTGGTTGTTCAGTGGTTATGGCAGGTGTGTGTTTGTCAGGGGCGGGGGAAACCTGGTGTAAGCACCACTCATTCAGGTTTGGCCTGGGCACTCCTTCATGACTCTGGCAGTGGGGGGAAGCTGGTCAAATCTGAGTAAAAGGTGCTGTGACCTGGTACACAGGGTCTCTGCAGTACTCAGGTTTGGCCCAGCAGCCTCTGCAGCCCTAGGTATCTGCCTAGTTTGCCTATAGCTAGAGTGGCCCTGGTCTGTGCCCCAGTTTACACATCTGTAAAATAAGGACAACAAATATATACCTGCTAACCTCAGAAACTGGGAATGGGCGACGGGATGATCACTTGATAATGACCTGTTCTGTTCATTCCCTCTGGGGCACCTGGCATTGGCCACAGTTAGAATACAGGATACTGGGCTAGATAGACCTTTGATACTGGGCTAGATAGACCATTCTTATGGTCTTCGGTTCATACATTCTCATGGAATGTTGATTGCCTTTGTGTCTGTAAAGTGGGTTGACCCACTCAGATAAAATGAATGAGTACAAGTACAACCACAAGTACAAAGTATTTATTTCTCTTGACTGATTTAAAATAATGGAGCACTTCGATCAGATTTTTGAGAGTTAGTTGCAGAGCTGTGAATGAACTACTCATTGACTTCCTATCCCTTGCTCTGTCCATTTGACCATGCTCTCAGTTTGCCCATACCCCTGACCAAATTTGCTTAAATGTTCATATATTTGAGAATATTCAAATAGAAAATATGAAAAGCATGTCAAAGTAATGAAGTAACAACAAGCTTTAGTGTGGGGAGGCAAGCTTTTGCATTGCTAGGGAGCCTAATATGTGTAAGAATCATATACTATCCATAAACACCAAACAATAAAAAGTAAACCACTTGCATGTCATATTTCTTAGGTAATTCTATTCCTTCAGGAAAGCAAGTGAAAAGAGTATGGAGGGGGAGTTCATGTTAGTATTACTCCAATTTATCATTTAAGCTCAAAACTGTGAAAAATAAACACAGAAGGTCAAGTGACTTTAAAACAATTGTATGCTGATGTTCTTAGGAGAACTGACAATGACAAACTATGGCTTCACAGTGGAAAGGTGAGGAACCAAAACATGCATTCTTATTTATTTCATGAAAAAAGTGTTTCCTTTCTGAACTTGGGCAACAACCTAAAAAAAATCCAAGGTAGCTCCTAGAAGTTCTCATAGCAAATGTCAGTCTTTACTAGAATAACATGAGAAATGTGTATGTTAAAAGAAAAGGGAGATAAATATTTGTTTAGAATGTCTTGTCAGAGCCTCTGGGAACTCTGGATTTGGATAATCAAATTATGAGATAAGTAAGGGAAGTGGAACATGACTTTTTGAAACATTTCAGTGATGAGGCTGGTCCTTAACACACACAAATCACTCTGCTTTCATATTAAATTTCTCCCTGCTGAGGCTTAAGCTTGAAGAAAAAAAATAGATTGCACTAGTTTCCCTGTAGACCTGTGGAAAGAACCAAAAACACTGGCCCACAGGAGAAAACAATAGACTTGACATCTCTGCACTAGCAAACACAACTTTCATTCCAAGTATGATGAATTCTAGAGATTCTGCCCTCTGGGCACAACTTAACTTTTTCTCATGAGGTAACAGAAATATTCAAAAATGAAAGTATGTAACCTATAGCAATTAGTCATTTGCAGAAAAAAGTGTAGCATTTAACAGAGAATCATCTTTTTAATACAGATATTTTAAACTGCACATAATTGTTTAAAATATATGTATATACCCTATTGAATTCTGTTGAATTTTTCAATAATGGGTATATTTTCCAGTCTTTTTTACTAGGAACCAGTTGGAACTTTTAGTTATGATGAGATATTGGAGACCATGGAAGTAACACAGTTTCTAAATTTATATTATATCAAAACAAAATTGTATTCCATATTTTATTACTAAAATAATTCTGTCATATTTTCCCAGTCTCTTTGAAGTAAGGACTATGTAAAACTGAGGGCCACAATCTCTAATCCGCACTCAAACAAAACTCCCTGTGACTTCAGAGGGGGTTTTGCTCAAGAAAGGATTGGAGAATTTGATTCTGAAAACGGGCTTCAGGATTTAGCCCATGCACAATATTGTGGGAATAGAAACCTGATTTATCCATGGAAACCAAATATTTTCTTTAAGAACTCTTTCTTCTTGTTGATGCAAGGACTAATTTTGGTGTCAGCTGCTGCTGGTATGCATGGCATTTATCTTGTGAATCAAAATAATAGTAACTGCCTTCAGAAACATTCTTATTACACTAGCCACAATGGATGTCAGAGTGAGCTATTTACACAGCTTGTATTCTGTTTATAACAGTTCAGCAACATTTGTTTTTTTAACATGAGAATCTTTTTTCTCTGCACAAAAGAACATGAATGTATTGGTGTCCTTATAGTGAATAATCAGCACATCTCCCTGTTATATTTTGTAGAGATTCTAAAAATGACAAAATACTTGAGTCCAAAATGTACAACATCCATTTTAATAGATTAGCAAGACTGTTTTTGGATTAGATGTAAAACTGAGGTCCTGGTCCATGAGAACTGAAAATCTCCAGGCAATTGTATTAGACGTGTGGGTGTCACTTCAGCAAAATAATCTGAGTGATTGTGTTTAACCTACCAAAATCCCACCATTAGTTTTATCTGAATGATGATATCGCAACTCTTATTAGCTTCTGAGGGAGTTGCATGCATGATGGGCTTGTATAACTGGATCCTGACAATTCAGTCCACCTGCAAACCAAAACAGCAGAACTTGATATAGATTTACTTGGAGAATTCTGGTGTCCTCTTTAGAGCTCCTGATTAATAAAATGGAGAGATCACTGCTGTTGGATATACAGTTCCTGCTATCTGTCTCTTTTGTTTAACTCAGCCTGGTGACGGAGGCTAAGTGGAATGTAAATAAGAGCCCTGGAGGAGAGCAATTGAGCTTGTGCTTTAAAATACAAAGGAATGAGTCCCCATTATTCTATACAGCTCATTTTCATGGGCTGCTTTTTAAATAGCATTTTCCTCATTGATCATAAGACTCCCAAAGCTATGATGTAGTGCTGACTGCTTCTCTGTATGGCTTTGTGTAACTGGCTAGACAATTCATGTAACATATAGCAGGCTAATGTTAGGGTATGTCTACAGTATCCGTAGCGATCGATCCATCGGGGGTTGATTTATCGTGTCTACTTTAGACGCGATAAATCGATCCCTGAGCACTCTCCTGTTGACTCCCATACTCCACCGCTGTGAGAGGCAGAGGTGATGGGGGAGCAGCAGCAGTCGACTCACCACCATGAAGATGCTCTGGTAAGTGGATCTAAGTACGTCAACTTCAGCTACATTATTCTCGTAGCTGAAGTTGCCTATCTTACATCAGTTCCCACCCCTCCCCCCAAGGCCTTAGACCTGTAAACCAAGCCTTAGTCTAAAAGAGCAAGTAGACTAGCCTACACATGATTTTACTGTGAGGTTCAGTTTACACATAAAAATATCCTGCCAAATTCTTGTTCACCTGACTGAGTGAGGTGAATATTCCTAGGGGAGCAAATGGATAACATCAGGAAGAAGGCGAGCATCCATTGAGTGCAGGTGTAAATCTCAAAGAACACCAGACACAAAACATCCTTTAATTGTTTCCACCCTGTAACTCAAGAGACTAAAACTTTTGGTTATAACTCTGCTGTTTCCCGGAGGTCAAGAGTCTTGACAGATTATTCAGATAATTGAACTGTTGAATGTATGGGTTTTTTGTTGTTTGGTTTGAGGTTTTTAAGCAAGTGATTTGGCCCTTAATTTTGCTAACAGGATTAAAATGTAAGCAACCCCAGAGGGTCAATTCATGTGGTCAAAGTATGGGACTTAAAAGGAGTCAAGACTTCGGCATGCTGTTCTCAGCTCTGCCATTAGCTTACTTTGTCCCCTCAGCCTCAGTTTCCTTATTTGTAAAATGGGCATTACAATATTCACCATGCAGTTGTGTGGTGAAGATTAATATTTGTAAAATGATTTAAGATCCTTGGATGAAAGGTGCTATAACAATGGAAAAAGTGTAAAATTAGAATTATTCCACCATGTCTCTAATTCTCTATAGTGGGCTGTTTAAAAATTAAATGACATGGTTCTAGCAAAAACACATAAGGATAGAATCTACTTTCAATTAAACTAGTACAAATTTATGGATTTCATTAGCTATTTTGCATTCATATGAGTGTAAGTCAGAGTAGAGTTCCCTTTTACCTAAAATCTGAACTGGCATGTTGCTAAGTGAGTAAAGAAACATTAAAAAAAAAAGTCTTTCCCACCGAGGCAGCTGTCTTACAGTAATAAAACAAGAAAAAAACAAGTTTCAGTAGAACTTGAAATAAGACTGTTGCTTAGATAACAGGTGCAGGTTAAGTTTCTGGGAGTTGCAACTGGTGTAGTTGTTTTGCATTGTTTTTTAAAATTTTAAGTATTGCCACTTGAACCATTTTGTCATTTTAACAAGAAAATGGATCAGAAGTTGGAAAGTATAGCCTAACAATTTGAAAGGCGATAACATACAGATCAAAGTATGCTAGGTTAAAATAGCTCTAAAATGTCATATATTTAATAACCATGCTGTACTGTGGCACAGATGAGACCCTGGAAAATAAATCCAAACCACATAATCTACAAATAATAGGATCAGCAAAGGGTGCTCAGAGTAATAACCAAATTATTTCATTGTCAAAATTATCTGAGGCATTGTTGTGTGAAAAATTGGACCCTGACTTAGCAATGCAGAGGGCTGTTCATTTATCTCCTTTTCAAGCCATGTCAATTTAGAAAGGGGTAGTGGGCAGGGAAATATACTGGTGGTACTTAATTTTTTCAGATCACAAAAAATATGTAAATGTAGTAAAAAGCATTAAGGTTATCTTGGTCATCCAGTATTGATAGTATCCACTGTTATCCATGAGACTTGAGAAGACTTCTCAAAAATTGTGGTTTTTACTATGCTCTATCATGGAAGACTGCTTTATATATAATAAACATATTTTTATGCTATGATGAGGCAATGATTTTTTTGCTTTCAAAGTTTCCTCCTAAAACTTTAACTATAAAATAAAGGTGAGATTAAGGATTTAGAAATCAACCATGAATTTCTGTCTCACTAATTTCTAAAAATACCATAAAGCCAAATCTCAGTTTAGATTTTCCTAAACTTCAAATTGTATTTCTTATTATTGGAATATGTTTGCTATGGTAAAAGTCTTGTATATTGTATAAGAGGCACAGGGTGACCTGATTTTTGATTGATCTAAACCAGCAATATATATTTTTCTGGTGGCGAGGGGGGCATTCCTTAGTCTGGTATTTATGCTCATATTGTCCAAGACTATTTTTGTCGCTGATATTCAGTTAAAGAAGTTTAACAAAAAGTTGAAGTGGGGCAAATTTCCCAAATTATGAACAGCACTATTTTAGCAGTTTGTGAGGAGCCCAAAGACTGAACCTAATTAATCTACTCAATTAAAATGATATGCACATAATCATATTTGTAGCTTCTTCCAGCATCTTGTTTTGAAGATTGGAATTTGAGATTCAGATCGTAACATTCAGCTGACCTGCATGCAATACCTCCTTCTGTGGGCTCTGGCACAATCCTAAAGGGGAGATGGTTTCTCAAATAGCATGGTTTGAAACTATTGAACAGGAAGTCTTTATGTTGCGAGGCAAAAGGTTTTAGTCTGTGTTGGCAGCCTGGCAAGAATTTCTTGACCTGGCAATTTATGGAGCTATTTCACTCTGTCCTCCAACTGGGTGCAGAAGTTTTTGAGGTCTGTGTCTGTATTTTCACAAAACTGTGGATTTGGTCTGTTACTTGCTGCTGGTTTACATCTTTTGTTTATTTTTCTTTAATTTTTGAGGAACTTGGTTCAGCAGCAGCTTGTTACAACTGTCTCGGACAACAATATTAGCTGGCTTTTTTGCTTTTAGTGGTTTCTTTTGTACTGTCAAAAATTAGTTTTTTACCACTTTTTTGTGAGTATTTTTTATAATACTGCAATTGTGAAACCAGCTAAGCTTCTACTAAAAAGGTCTTAGATTCTACAGGTTAGGTTGGTTTAAAGTTATCCCATAATACTCCCATGCAGGTTGCCACTTGAATCTGTGACAGCAAACACATAGCCACCTTATTCGCTGTTGCTTCAAAATTCTTGAATTAAGGATTAGAAATTGAGAACTAAATTTAAGTGATCATTGAAGCACGAAAGTCATTTACATGTATTTATTACAGTCAGTTCTGTATTTATTTTGCTGTAGAATGTTTGACTTTTTAAAAATACTTTACTTCTATATACCTACTGGGTATTTAAAGAGCTCCTACATTCTACTGAAGTAAATTACATTTCTAACTGAAAATAACACTTGGAAAGAACATGTTTTCTCTCATTATATGCAAAAGCTGGCTCATTCTTAAAGGATTGTCTAGACTTCTAGACAGATTTCTAATGCTGTTCAAGATGCAGAATGTGTTTCCTTTAGTATTTGTAAATCAAATTTTAATAAATCCCAAAGAGTGTGCAGTGACTGCTAACTTGGCATTCCAGTTTCTATAGAGGTTAAAAAATAATCAGTCACTTTGTTTTGGGAGGGAGTTAATCAGTAAGACACTTGACTCAACTACAGGAGGAACAAAAAAATCTTTCTTTTGAAGCCTGTGCACTATAGAAAAAGCAATTTACCTCAAAAAGGGGAATGCTGTGGGGAGGGGTTGGGGAGCTGTAATCTAGTGATTCAAGGCTAGGCTTGGAAACCAGGAACTACTGCATGATAATCTCAGTTCTACCATTGACTTCATCGATGGCCTGAAAAAATCATATAACCTCTCTGGGTATGTCTGCATCCCCTCCCTCCACCCCCACCCCCACACACTCCTGTGCCAACAACTATCAGAGCTCAGGTCATCTGACTTGGGCTCACAGAATGTAAACCAGGGATGTTTGAACAATTTATATAGTGGGGGTGCTGAGAGCCATTGAACCAAACTGTAAACCCTGGATATAATGGAATCCACTTCAAGCTGGGGAGGGGAGGCAGCTCCCCTAGTTCCAACACCTGTAATGTAGACTTTCCCACCACGCTGGAGTTCTGGGCTCTGAGACTTTGTGAGTGGGGGTGGGGGGGAAGGGAGTCTCAGAGCCTGGTTCCTGCCCAGCCAGGAGCATCTACATTACTGCTTTTATCCCTGTAGAGCAAGCCCAAGTCAGTTAACCTTGGCTCTGAGACTGCTGACCCAGGTTCTGTTTTTGCAGTATAGACATACTCAAAGTGCCTCCTTTACTCTCCCTCTTTGTAAATGGTCACATTAAAAAAGACACAATTAGGACTAATTATGCTTGTTGGGAAATAACAATATTAGACATAACCAGCTCCTCAGGGGTATTGTGGGGATTAACTGATAAATGTTTGTAAAAAGCTTTGAAGATGAAAAGAGCTAAATGCTGTTGTTATTAGAAGAGCTTAGCCCAACTCCTGCTGGTTGTGCTCCGGGTGAGGGTCTTGGCTCACAAGGCAGAGCAGCTGCTTAGGGACTGTTGGGTTGTAGTGCAAGTCTCAGCAGGAGGAATGTTCCCATTCGGCATGTCCGTTCACCAGATAGTGAGCCCAAGTAACTGGTTAAGCCTACTCTAGCTCTTGGCCAGCTGACACAACATAGCATAAGCTTGTTTTTTTAAAAAAACTGTTTTTTATCCTAGTTAATCCCTGTCCACATTTGTACTCAGTTGTCACTTTACATTAGTGGGTTGTGGGGCAGTGGGATTTTTTTTGTTTGTTTGCTTTTTTCATTAATACTGCACTCTAAGCAAAAAAATCATTGAAACGTTAGAGAAAATTTGAGTTTTGTTGTGCTTATTTCTTTGACTTTGGTAATTAAGATCAAGGGCACTATTGACCTCTTTCCCTTCACTTTCTGAAGAAAGGTGGATGGACAGAGCTGACAGGAAATGCCATTAGGTGAGTTTCCCTCCTGATATATTGAAGAACCTTAAACCAGATTGTATTTCAATATTATGCTATAGTACCTCTTAACTTTAATAAGTTCACAATAAGTACGAGTTAATAACTTTAACTCATAATTTGAATAGCAGTGTAAATATACAGAACATTTTAGGGACTAAAGTCCTGTCTCCCACGTCTACACCTACTAATAACACCAAGACAAGAGGCAGCAACTGAGGCAAATGAGGTTCCAGAGGCTCCTGGATGAGAAGGACTAACAGCATGTGGAGCTTAAGGAGTGGTTGAAAGGAGAAAGAAGGCACTTGATCAACAAGAGTGTATTGCTTTAAAGCACAGGAGACAGTGTATGAGAAAGAAATGGAGAAAAAAATTAGGAGGATCCCTGGAAAAGGGAGTAGAAGGAAATGGTGTGTAGGAAACTGTGAGATACCAGAGGGCCTGGAAAATAAGGATGAAGAGCTATTGCACTTTTCTACAGTGAAAAAATTAAGCCAAGAATTAAAAGAAGATTGGGATTGTGGGGAAGAAACAATTGTCATACAACACAGGAAAGGAATCAGACACTTTATTTTAATAATATAAGGAAATCAGAATAATGATCAGAAGAGGGAATCAGAGGAAATTCAGCAATTTAATACAGTAGAAAAATTGGTATTATCAACATTTTTGTCAGTATTTTGATGATGATGATTTTACAAATTTCAAATGTGAAGTAAATTAGTTTTCACAGACTTTTGATAGAAAAAAATGGGTTTTATAATGCTACCACAAGCAAAATTTTTCTTTAGACTCTGAACTATTTAAGGAAAAATAACTTCTTCCTTCTCCTTGGAGTTTGGAGGATACTGAGCCTTTCATGTCCTGTGTCATTGGTCTAAACTGAGCCCTTGTCATTACTGAATGAAAAATACTTATTATGGGATAGCTTTTCAGAGATGTGTATGAAATGACACGGTGGTGTCAGCCTAGTTCTCACTGCACAGATATCAGTCACAAACTGTCATCACAATTTGCTACATTGCTGGCTGTGTGATCAAAGAAGTCAGCATTTGACTAGGTATGATGACTGAAAGACCATGTCAGAGCAATGTGTGGGAAGCTTGCACTGAGCAGCTCTAGGGCTGAGGAGCTGGCCAAAGTTGAGGAGTGGAACTCTTTTATGGACCTGTTAAAGATGTGCAATATGCAGGGTTTTCCTGCAGTGGATCCTTAGGCAGGGAAGTTCTCAGGCTAAACTTCACAAAGGGTAAGTTACTATTGAGAGGATATAGAAGTGAGTTATGGGTAAGACCTTTTATAAAAACATTGTAGTTATTTTAAATAGCTATGAAAAGCCAGGAAATTGAGTGACAGGTGAAGACAGAACATGTCTATCTTCATATGAAGAAAAATGAATTAAAATCACTGGAGTGGAAGTTGGTAGTTGCCTAGAGTCCAGTGATAATGACTTGCTTACATTTAATGTAGCCAAAGAGAGGGCCGTCCTGACAAGTAAAAATAAATACACACACACACACACAGAGAGAGAGAGAGAGAGAGAGAGAGAGATTCAAAATTATATACATTCCCCACAATTAATCTTAGTTTTGAAAATGCCTTCAAGTATTATGTATATGCCCTCTGGATCTGACCACAACTGAATAAATTGTAAAGTTAGGCTCTTGTGGATTAGCATTGTTACTTTCTCCTGCTTCTGAAGTTGAAAGAGAGGTGATAATCATGTCACACTCACAGTCTTTTAATTCATCTGTATCTTCACTCCTTAAATGGATCTTCTGAAAGAAACCCATATGACATCCCCTTGATTTTAAGTGCCTCAAGATTTTGATTCTCTTGCTGACTTCATTAAGCCCCAGTACATTTCAAGAACAAAAGTTAAAGGAGTTCATGAAAAAATAGCAATTGTTCAGCTGCTAACTGGCAGCTTCTGAGTCTCTCCATGCAAAACAAAAAAAACACCTCCCCCACACACACTTTCCATAATACCTTTCACATCCCAGATTTCTAGTACGAGCACATTCAGATCCCAGATGGTGTATGCATGCACTCACCCTCCCTCACTTCCAAATTTGAATTAATTAGAAATTTGACAGAAATAAACCTCTCTTTACCTAAATACCTGTATGAGACAAAGTATATAAATTAATTAAACCTATTGCTTCAAAGATATGAAACAGTAAGTAATAGCACATACTATATAAACATTTGTACCAAGAGACTAAAGAAAAAGATAAACATGAAGTGACATAAATGATGTGTGCAAATAAATAAATGTAAATATATTATTACCATACACATGTTATAAATATATTAACTTTAAGTATGGGTAGAAACATAAAAATAAATATACAAGTGCTCTTGTATAGTAGTACATATAGTCACAAATAACACAGAAGTAGATAGTTATGAATACACTAGGGTTATGTATATATTATAAACAAATATATTTATATGCCCAATTAGAAATAAGGAGATAATAGTAATATAGTTATGATGACTATATAAATATATCTTGGTTTATCAATATATTGAAAATATTGATTATCCAGCTATACTACATAGATTGTTTAAGAGTACTAGTTACACCCAATCACACTATTTAATATATCAAATATTTCAAATATATGTACATAAGTTGCCCAATTTTCCCATAGTTCTTTTAATTCAGATCTTATATTCTCCATTTTCTTTCTCTTTATGAGATGATCATGCCGTTACCCTTAGTGAGGTCTGGTCTCAATTCCTGGAGTGCTTTTCAAGCATCCTATGGTATTTTGAAGTATTTCACAGTCTGTCAGCTTCAGTACAAAGATCGCAGGATATCTAAGGCTGTACTTAATAACTGATCCCCTGAGAGCTCATTTGATGCCATTAAATGCTGCTCTCATCTTCCTTAAACTTACAGAGAAGTCTTGATAAAAGGAAAATTTTAAATCCTTATACTAAAGAGTTCCTTTTTGTGCAGTAGCAGACATCAGCTTAACTTTGTCATTAAATCATAGCAATTTAAAAATGATGGGTCTGGGGTTTTCATTGTTTTTCCCTTATGACCCTTGCCACACAATGAGCCTTTTCAATCTCCAGGAGAGGCAAACTGGCATCCTATCCCAGTACCCCAGGGGTCCTCAAAAAAATTTTCTGGGATGACTTTTGAAAGTATTTCAGGCTGTTATGACCCAATTCCATACCATGCCAACCTTATTTGTGCATTGCTGCTGGTAGCAGTGCTGCCTTCAGAGCTGGGCACCTGGTCAGCAGCCACTGCTTTCATGACACCCCCCTCCATATTTTTCCAACCCCATTTTGGGTTGAGACCCCTAGTTTGAGAAACACTACCTTAAAGAGTGTGTCCTTCAGAAAGCTAATCACAGTAGACTCTCGATTATCCAGGATTGGGTTAACCAGGATGTGGATTAACCAGGATGTCAAAAAAAATATGCGTAACTCACAGGGCCAGTGCTGGCTTTGTTGCCGCCCCAAGCACACAAAAAACCAAACCCCACCAGGGTGCAGGGCAGCCAGTGAACCAACACCCCCTCCCCCACAGTGCAGGGTAGCTGGTGAACCAACCCCTCCTCCCCATATTTCCTACGGATGGTGATTATTCAGCATTTTATTAACCAGGATTATTTTTTTCCCTATCATCCTGGATAATCCAGAGTCTACTGCATTACTTTTTCTTCCAACACTCCAGGAACCACATTAACTTCCAATTTTTCATATGTGATCTGTTTTCAAGATCTTCTTGATTCTCCTCAAGACTGGTTAGTCTTTGCCTTAAGGAAACACTTTGTGTTTAACCTCCTTCTATGGTGTTTTTTCATAGGTCGTTCACTAAATAGGTCAAATGAGTTTTGACTTCTCCCATATTTTTAGCGAACTCGCATATGCCTTGAGATAAAAAGATCAAGTTTGTTAGTTACAGAGTCCTGTGTGAAAGACTGCTGGGTTTCCACAGCCTTATCTTCCTTTGGAGAATCAGACTTGGGTCATGTGGCTGAGTGTTGATACGGTGAAACTGTTTAACTCCTGTATCCACAAGCAAAACTAACTCAAACTTCATATATATGGGTTGAGTCCTGCCTGAGAGATGGTATAAAATGTAAAGCCTAATAATACATAAATGAAATAAAGTTAATTTTCATGTTGATAGCCATTTTTAAGAACTTTACTTGCATTAATTCTTCATGTGTCTTTACATATGGGTTAGCAACCCAGTTTTTCCATTCTATCCATCCATCTGTTCTTCCTTTCTTATTTGCTTCAGTTCTAGCTAAAATTTAAACATCTGTGTGTACAACCTTGGATCTGCAGTTGTCGTGTGTCCTCTGACTTGCCTTCAGCTGTCATATTTCTGGTCTTTCCCAAAGACACAATTCATGTGTTATTTAGAACTTTTGTTTTTCTCGTTAGTTATTTAAGTGTGCTGTGCCAAAAGCTATCCAGAAAAATGTTTTGTTTGCACTTTCCCATCTGTGCATTGCTCTTTTCTTTTAAATTCTCCATCTGCAGCAAGATAGCTTCTCCGAAAAATAAAAGTGTGCCATTTCACTGAGGGATTTGTAGTTCTTTATCTACAGTTGTCCACCTTGCACCCCTCGACTGCAACTGTACACAGTCCTCACATGCTCATCACTAAAGAACGTTGGTGAGGGCATATAATCACGACATCTATTGGTCTAAGATTGTCCAATCTGTTACAGCTTCTGTCCCTATGTATGTGGTGAATTAAAATTCTTGGCATTGTGGAGGAGAACAACCACCCTCAGAAGTGTTCCTGTCACATGTTGTTATCACTATTTACACCTTTGCTGGCTCTCTAAGCAAAGAGGTCCAGACTTGAATGTACATGGACTCTAAACTACATAATTTTCTGAATATGAAGGTAGTCCCTCCAGGCCAGGGGTGAAGAACATTGTGAGAGTAGAATGTGGGAAGCTTGAACTGCCATGCCCATATGCTGTACCTGTACTTTAAGTGGGGAAAAAGAGGGGTTTTGATTTCCAGGGCTTTTGATTATAGAGTCATTCATAAGTACTGCAATTAATTTGTTAAATTTTCATGCTTCGAAGGAACTTACATGGAGACCTCTTGTTAGACAGACCTGACAATAAAATGACTATAGAGAGAATTCAGATGCTGAAATTCCTGTTAGCTGGACACTAAATCCAGTGTTCTGCTACACTGTATATGAAAGTAACTTCATTAATCCATTCAGTGGATGATTCTATTATGTACAGCTGTTCTGGTTTAGCAGATGATGAGCTCATGTGCTATATTGGTAAAATAATACGTTTTAGATGAAAAAAGATAGTTTACTTGTGGTAGCTAGTAGAAATCCATTTATTGTTTATATAGATGAATAAAACTGCTGTTATAAACTAACTGGCTTTCTAATTTGAGTAGGTGATGGCCTTTTGCTCACCTGGAAAATTTGTCTAAGCATTTAGTTATTTATTGTATATTACTGACATAATATCAAATTTGGCAAGAATCAGGGATCAAAACACTGTTGATTGGTGAATGTATGGTTTGTGTGACTTTTTGTGTACTGCCCCTTAGTTTTATACAAGTCACCTGTCTGGCTACAGACAGCTATTTTGAGACTCTGGGCTCCGTGCTCAGAGACAGAGGGGAGATGCACCTGTGAACTTTCTGATGGAGACTTAAATTTGTTCTTGGTTTTTAGGTTTCTTAATTTAAAATGAAAGATGGTGTGGTTTAAAGTACAGTGGGCCACTGAAAAAGATACTTCCTTTTTGAAGTATTTCACCAGTCTGAAGGATTTCTTTCATTGAATGAAGCAGGGATCTTGTGGAAAAATAGTACGTAATCATGCCATTAAAAACTATATCATAATGCATATGCACAAGGAGTTTGAATTAAGGTTCCATAAACTGCTTTAATTCTGAAATTTTTTTAACTCTTTTGAGTGCTTGAATTTACAATCTTTAATATTTTTTTGGATGCAATATACATACAGGGTATGGCAATGCAAATTTTATAATGATGTAGAAATGAATGTAATGATGGCAAATATGTTGAGAAAGCAAATATGGAACAGAATTTTAATCTTTTCTAAGGTTTTAAAAGTTATTTAGATATCGTATTTGTGTTGCCCTTATTATTTCCTCTACCTCTCTATCTTCTATCTTCTGATGGAAGAAAATATGAGAATCAGAACCTGAAACTGAATTGTATAGCCTCACTTTTCAAGCAAATCCAAGGATAAAAAGTACGGTAAGTGGAAAACAAAACCATGTGGTTTTTTTTACATAATGTCCATGTTAATGAGCTAGTGATCTGTTTGTCAGTAATACTGTATTGGAAGATTTTTTTAAAAGTTATAGTCATACCCCTTTTATCAAAGTCTCTGCCTAACAAACTCCATGGTTTGCTTATGGTTATTCAAAGCTGTAGCATGTCACTTGAAGTTATGTTCTTGAGCCTCTCTCCAGTTATCCCAAAACTAAACACATAAAGGGAAGACAGGATCCAGGTCAGCTCCTGCCTCTCCTACTTCACTGGACCCATGACAATCCATATTTCTTGAGTATCCCTGAAGTTAAAAATAAATGAAGTTTTTATTGCATATCGACCAACTCTGGTCCCACTGAAGTCAATGGGAGACTTTACATTGATTTGAATAGAATCTTGAGAGTGTTGATTAATGGCATTTTCAGGATTCAAAAAGATACTATCAATTTGCATAATTTCCTCTGTCTGCATTCCCTACCAGGGATATTGCTGCTATGCAAATATATTGTTAGTTACAGTCTAAGAGCCATTGGATCATGTGATGGGGCAAGGCCAGATGGTTATAGGAAAGTGCTAAGGAACAGATATGTTAGTTCCAGGCGAAACAAATCCCTGGTACCTTTGGAACCAAATGGCAGTTGTTTGGGTTAATCAAGACACCTGGGGACAATTAAGAAGCTTCTAGAAAGCAATAGAAATAGCTAGCCTGATTGGGACACCTTAAGCCAATCAGGGGCTGGCTGAAACCAGTTAAAAAAACCTCCCAGTTAGTCAGGTGGGTATGGATGTCAGGAGCTGTGGGAGGAAGTTGTGCTGTTGGTGAGACTGATTGGTAGATACCATATCAGATGCAAGGAAGGAGGCCCTGAGGTAAGGGTGAAGTGCAGTTTGAAGACACGGGGACTGCTGTGGGAAGTAGCTTAGGGAATTGTATTTATGTTCTGTTGCTAAAAGGTCAGCCATCGTAGCTGGTATTATTAGGGTCTCTGGGCTGGAGCTTGGAGCAGAGGGTGGGCCCGGGTTCCCCCCTTCCTGCCTCCCCTAATTAATCACTGAGATTGGGAGACAACTGAGACTGTGCCAGGAAGGATAGCTTCTCCTCACTGGCTTATGATGAAAATGGCTCAATAGGCTGTGACCTTGTCTCTAGAGAGAAGGGCCACGTGGAGGGTCACAGTGAGCCTCTGAGGCTAGTGAAAATCCGCCAGGAAAATGCAGGAAGATCCACGAAGATAAGGACAGAGCTTTGTCACAATCACAGAAGACACTACAAAAATCTTGTTTAATTTAATTACTTCAGTAAATAAGTTCATTGCTTTAATATTTGGAATGTTACCTTACATTTTTGGGGCTCTCACACCCCCTGTAATGGCCCTATGCAGACTAACTGGACCTTGTCCCAGTAAAGGAACCTTTATCACACAGTAAATATTCTTAAACTTATACATATATTTATTAGCAATAACAATCAATGAAATACACACACCAGGCATCTAATGCTCACTGCTCCCAATAAAGCAGATGGATGTCTCCCAATGGCCAGTCAAGATCCACTCTTGTCTTGGGCTCTGGCTTCCATTCAGTTGAATCATGCAGGGGTTAAAAATCCTACCAGCTCTGGAACTTAAATCTGGGATAGGGCTCAAGATCAATGTCAAAGTCTCGCTTTGCAAAAACACCTACCAAATATTTTCACTATATAAAGATTCACATGCCTAAGACTGCCTACTCAATGGTTTTTGTATTTCTTTTAAGTTAGTAAAAACTTCTCAAGGTCTATTTATATTTGTTCTTTATTAGACGAATACATTTGCAACAGCAAAACCTTATACTTTTTATTATCAGGACAAATCTGCAGGGACTCAAGGCTAGCTTGTCCTTTCTCTCCCCATTCTCATGACTTTGAATATATATCTATCCCTTCTAGTAATGCTACAGCTGATGCTTTTCTATCTGTCTGCCTACACAAGGCCACATTCTCCTGACTCTGTAGTTTTTATTTCCAGTTTATGGTGGCTGAGCATACGAAATGGCTGCTAAGTCCATACACAAGGAGGCTATGAGTCATGTCAAGTCCAGGCCTCTCATTACACGAAAGGCAGTCATTTTGTGCTTTGTAGAAATAGAACAGGAAGTTTTCAGGGCATTGCAAAGTCTCTTCTGGAAACAGAGGAGGCCTGAGGTTAATGAAACAGCTTTTGTGGATGGGCCACGACTAAGAGAATTTGAGTGAAGTTCCCAAACACATAATGCTTTTCTCTTATTAACTTCTAAGAGAAAACTGTGCTAAAAAACAATTGAGGTGAAGTCCCATGAACAATGGCCTGGTAGATCCTTGGGACTGAATGTTACTGCTTGTGCGCTTGTGAGCACAACAGCATTAATGATGCTGCATTTTTCGTGACTCAAGTTGCTCAGGCTAGAATGAAGGTTTAGAAAACATTGGCACTGAAGGTGCCTTTTTGGCTCTTCAGAAGCGATGGGAGAAAGCTAGGGAGGGCATAAGGACCATTCTATGTCCCTCTTGACAGCTTACTCTGAGCGTGACCAAAATATTGTTGTGAAGCCTAGTGCATTGCCCTTCCATGCTTTTATAATGAAGTGAGGAGGAATAAGGAGAAGGCAAGTCCATATCATTATTCTTCACATCTTCAACAGGCCTCGGAGCTGAGTAGGAATGGAACCCATTGCACCTTCTGTAGGGGTTGAGGAGCTACCCTCGCCAGTTGACTTTGACTAGTCAGAACTCCTCGTTTTGTCATCAGTTACAATGCAGCCTCTACACACAATCCTCCAGCATGCTTCTAGTTCTCATGAATCTTACCTTAGCCTT
Source organism: Dermatemys mawii (assembly GCA_007922305.1). Taxonomy (NCBI): domain Eukaryota; kingdom Metazoa; phylum Chordata; order Testudines; family Dermatemydidae; genus Dermatemys; species Dermatemys mawii. The sequence continues at coordinate 20,063,580 of ML677351.1, forward strand.
TCAATAATTACTGGATAGTAAATGAACAGTACAGATGGTGTGACATTGATTAAGGGTTAATTCAATATGCATTGGATGGCCTGTTAAAAACTTACTTAGCAGTACTAAAAAAATCAAATATTCCCCTACAGTTGTTAGAATGTATTATTTTTTATATAGACTGAGGCTGAGCAAGATGGAAGAGAGGAAGAGGGGAAAAGGAGATACATCAGTCACTCTTGAAGAGGTCTTCTCAAACTCTTATTCAAGTTTCTTTTCTTAGATAAAGATATTCATTTGCTCTGATACAGATAATAGAGCTTGCATCACATTTCACCTGCCCAGCCAGGCCATCCTCTCCCCAACACCATAGTCTCAAAAAGAACAGAAAAGTGCATTTTAGGCACATGAAGACAGACAATTACTAATTTCACTCACTTTCCTGATTACCACATAGGACTCAAGAAAAAGTGGTACTGATTACAGATTAGTCAGAATTTTTTTAAAAAATGTCTGCCTGTGGAGTGTTAAATCTAAAAGATGCCTCAAGAAACAGGGAGAAATCTTATCCCTTACCCCTCACCCCTGTTTTCTCAGGTCATCTTTGAATCTCCTCTGGAGCAGATTGGAGCCTCCTCAGGCAGCCCAGCCTCACACACTGGGAAACAAAACTGCCATTCCTCAAAGGCACACTGTAAAAAGGAATTCTGTTTTCCTCATGAGTTCAGCCCTGGCTTTCCAAGTACCATTTCCTATTGTTGCTGATCTGCTTGCCCTCTTACTTTGACTCTCACTTTCTGGTTAAAAGGAGCAAATGAGAATTAATTTATCTGATTTTCTTGGTTTTGAAAGTCAGAATGGGAATTTCACACATCTCTGGACACTGCTCAGCAGCAAGTAAGGAATGTTACATCTTATGTAAGGGCCAATCAGCGAAGATAATCAACTGCACAGACAGGCTTAAAAGAACTTCAGTTTATAGTGATTATTTGGCTAGAACAATTAAAATGGGGATAGCTCACATCAATCTTGATAGCAATCTTCCACTGTATTTTAACAACTGCAATAAGAAATCGCAGTCTTACTGGCTACTAGCATTATGCACATTGAATCCTCTTCAAAGCTGAAACTGGCATAGGACAGAATAATAGCTGTTAACTGCCTTCAAATATATGTTAATAAAGAGAATGTCTGGCTATTCTTAGTTTAGAAGAACAGAGGACAAAGCATTTGCTCTAGGTGAGAGAATTTCAGGTGAAAATCAACCATTAAGCACATTGTAAAGCTAGTAAGGAAGGCTGGTATAAGTCTTCCACAGGACGAATTCAACCATAGATCATAGATGGGCATCTAAATTAATCCCTACTCACCATATACAGGGTTGAATGAAATGATTTGATATTGGAGAAAATCCTCCCTTTTCCTCTTCTGATGCAAACGTTAACCTCACAGCAGAAACATGATCAGAATCCTGTTGAGGAGGGCTTTATATAAATGACAGTGTCTTCCTCTACCACTCCTGCAATCAGTGCCATGTAAGTGGACATTACATATATTTTTCTTAAATTTTGGTTGAGCTGCCTTCAGAACTTCTTTCTAATCTTTATTTCTTCCATAAACTGAAATGTCACCCATATAAACTTCCACAACATCCAGGCCTTTGCAGGGTCTTGCTCATCTTTTTCTAGGGGAGATTCTAGGCTACCTGTGATGCCGAACAAGAGATCACATAAAGAACATAATCTGAAACATCACAAGCTTGACAGTATCAGGGTAGAGCAGAACTTCACAGAATCTGCTACCTGGAGAATATTAACTTTGAGACTAGATTCAATAGTGAAATATATCAATGTCAAAATGCTCTACTAGTTAGCTAAGAGCCCTTACAAAGGCTTCCACACTTTCTCCCAGACTTCTCTAACCCTTGGGTGAAAGCATACACACTCCAGAGTGTTAAATTGCTTTTTGAAAGGCTATGTCCATCATCCTTACGAAGAAAAATGTCAATTGTTCTGCCTTCTTCAGACTAATGACTGATCTCTATTTCTAGCTTCACTCTCCACTGCATAAGATAATGAGCTGACTTGTACTTCATTTCACCGTGTTAAGCGTTGTTGCGATTCAGAATCTGATGATGCGCTTGTGACATTCAGGCCATTCCAGGGACTTGTCAAACTGAGAGTCTTTGGGATCGTTGAATTTGGCCATTCTCCTTTTCTCACTTGCCTAGGTTCAAAATGAGTTTTCATCTGCCCCCCATCATGTGACAATAGTAAAAAATGATTCACTTCCTTCTACCAGTGAACAAGGTTTTTTTTTCTGAATAAGGAAAGTAGTTGTATCCCTGAAAATATTATTTCTCTTTGGCTTTGATGCAGAATGGCTTCCCTGGCCCCTTGCCTTTACAGCTTCAAAGCAACCAGACACACACCATTATGGAGATGTGGCGGGGGGTGGGGGAGCGATGGGAAACCTGAGTGTGGGTTCCTATGATGCTACAGAGGGTGGGTCTCTGGAAAGGTTCTGACTGGAAGCTCTGCATTGGAGCTGAGGGAAAGGGAGTCTCTTTCAGGGTCTTACTCTGTCATCACTGCCCTGCTGTTGTTGTGCCCAGTGGTTGGTGCTAGGCCTTCCAGTGAAGCTGGGCATACAGAATGCAAAAGGCTCATTGTTTGTAAAGGTGGCAGGTGTTGTGAGGATACATGGGAAGGACTGTACTGGGACATGTTGAGCCCAGATAGATGTGGCTGATTGGATGTGAGAGTTGAATAATCCCTGCTGGCCCTTCACCTCACCCTGCCTTGACCTGTTTTGTGGTTGGGCCAGAAGCAGTTCTAGGTAAATAATCTACTAAATTTTTTTTACCAGATGTATAGCAATAGCATACATCATCTTAAAAACTGGTCATTTAAGGAAGTGTTTTTTTCCTATAGTGCTGTGTGATCCTCTAACGGGACTCTGTACTAATGGACTTTTAACTGGCATTGTTCTCTTAATGGATATGCACTACATCATTATAAGATTAATAATAAAGGCACAGTTATTAATTTCAATTTTAGAGCCTTTTGGGTGGGGGAAGGGAGATATAACTTGTCATAAACATTCGCTCCAGCTGAACTGTCGTGTTCAAGATCTCAGCTGTGGAACTATGTTTTTAATTAACTTTCAAATTTTCCACTCATTCTGAAAGCTGCAGCAGGAGTCTTCAAATTTTAATCAGCATGGGTCAAATCCTGAAGTTTTTTTGCTCTGACACTCCCCATTACCACAATAAGAGCTTGCCTGAGTAAAGACAGTATAGTTTGACCCATATGTGCAGCAATACTTAAGGCCACTGAAGTGATCTGAGGATGTTTGTTCATCTTTCATGGCCTAATTGAACCAGAGCACTGCAGTTGTAAGATATATGTTGAATGTGCACTGCAAAAGCATCACGGCAAAAGGGAGAGCGAGTTCTGAGTTTCTTTTATTCATCATATGCAGATCTTTGCGACATTCTGAACCTTTAGATTTTAGTGATTTCATTCTGCACAGCCATAGCACAAGATAAATGAGGTAGTTGTCAGCTCCCAGATCTTTCTGGATGCAATACATGCAGAATTCAAAGGAGGAATCTGAGTAAGAGCAGAAAACATATTTATTAAGAAAGAGCTTAGCTCACTGACCCAGCAAAAACTAACCCCTGCCATTTGTTATTTATCATCCCTGTTTTGTTCTGCTTTTCTCACTTCATCACTGAACATGTTAGTTCCCTTCTCTTGTGTTGCTGTAGATCAAAGCTTGTACCTCTCTTGACCTCAATATGTGTGTGTGTGTGTGTGTGTGTGTGTGTGTGTGTGTGTGTGTGTGT